>JARDWD010000557.1:0-385000 GCA_029034505.1 Ornithoptera priamus | reverse complement strand
ACGTCTGAAGGCGACGAGCACAACGTGGTGCAGTCTACATCCTAAGCACCGCGTTATTATGGGCTGGCGTATCACTTGCTATCAGGTGAACGTCCCGATCGTCTCGTCGCTTCGTTGCATTCATTTTTTTTATTTCTTAACTAACTGTGATGCTGTTCTGGCCAAGGAATAGGAGCTGGTGATACTGTTAACGGAGATCCAAGTTGCGTCGCACGAGGTAAAATAAAAAAAAACGCAAATTATTATTCGAACGTAAACTAGAGCCGGAAGCGCGTCCGTTGCTTACTTCCGGTTGACGGACGTCACGTGGCGAGAGTATTTATTTACCAGTTATATTTGGAGGTTACATAATATTCAGACATCGGCGGCTGTGGTGGTGGCTGGTGGTGGTGGCTGGAGGCGGTGCTGCTGCACCTGCGTCGTTGTTAAATATTTGTCCGCGCGAACTGAACCCGCCTGCAGACCCTGGCGTTTCTCCCGGATGGGTGTGCACACTTTCTACAATTGCAAGACAAGTTTACTCCTCACAAATTGTGAGATACATCCTGATGTTTATCTAAACGTCTTCTCTGGTTGCGGATGCTCACACCAACCCGCATTCGGCCAGCGTGGTGGGATAAAACTCAAGTCCTCCCATACTAACCCTTACAACAGCCCCTATTGCCAGGCGATACCATGAGGCCATGCTGACTGTCTGGTGAAGATCGGAGACAGTGCAAGACGGATCGATGTGGAAATGGCTTATGTACCAGCGGTGAAAGTCTATCCGCTGATGATGACCTGGGAGTTATCAACATAGACAATTTTCTTCTCCACCTCTGTATGTTAGATGGATGTTCAGAGCTTCATTTTTGTTTATAATTACATTATTTATATTTATATATGATAATTTACATTTGTTCCTATTTACTCTAATCGATATTTAAAAGAGTACATGTTATACTAGCTAGTATTTTTGGTCAACGACGACATGAGTGAGTGAAACGTTCACTTGATGGTAAGTGATACGCCTATAACGACTTGTCGATAGTCAGGATGATAAAAACTACACCACTATGTTCACCTTTAGTCTTTACCGCAGTAATTTCAATACTTGCAGCGCCCTTCAAACCGTAACATAAAAATGTCTGCGCAGTACTGTTTGTCAGCTGCAATAGCAGCTGCAGTGATACCCAGATGGTATCCGGTACCAGATCTACCTAGATACTATGATGGTGTCGGGTGATAGGTGTAACAGTCTAACAGTCACCATCATATAATCTATGGCTCTTTTATCTTCTTTTCTTATGTTTAACAGCATACGAGCTAATGGAGTGAACGTCTTTGGGAGAGGTTTATGCCCAGCGGTGGGCGTCTTTAGGTGATGATAATGAATTCTAACCTGGGCATCAAGGAACTATTGATGTATTCGTTGGGAATGCTAACTTGTAGTATGATGCCGGTGATTATGAGGAATCTGCTGCCTTGGAGTTGTTTCCTCTTAGTCGCCTTTTGCGACATCCTGACTGCTCCTGACGGCGAAGGTTAATTCCTTGCAATGTAGTCTAGTTATTTCAACTAGTCTGCAGAGCTGCGTAGTTTCGGGACTGTCCTGAAGCAATGCGGTATTCTCTATGAATGGTGGCCGTAGCGCGGCGGGCGGTGATTGCCTCAATCGTGGCGGAAACACGTCGCGCGGTCTCCATCCGCTGCCGACGCCGTGTAGATGAGCACACGCACCCCCTCGCGCCTCGTCACCACCACCCGGGATGGTGGGTGGGTGTCCCGCCTCGACAGCGTCGTTTTTGAGCTTACGAGTAATTGGACGTGGGGGTGTGGTGACCGACTCAGTGGAGCAAGCTAGTCACCAGTAAAGACGGCATGAGCCAGTGTGGAACTTTAGCAGTACTATACTGGCGGTAGGTCTCCATCGCCGGAAACCGGAAGGCGCTGTACCTAGTGTAATTACAATAATAATAACTGTCGGCTTGTTGCTATGGACAGTCATATTACTTACCATCAGGTGAACCTCTAGCTACTGTCGTCGCTTCGTCAAAAATACGAAACATTATAATAATGTGTTCATAGATCCGCCCGCGAAACGTGTGCTGTATAAACATCCTAACACCTGCCACCGGCAGACGCATCAATTACCTCCAGATGAAACTAATACTGGTTTACTTTTAAATACTAATAGTCTGTTATAACATACGTAGTGTACACGTCAGGTATCACCTGATGGTTTAATGGTAATTTTATTGCGATATTAAGATAGCGATCGGCCAATGGCAACGACATGCGCGCGCGCCGGTAACCTGTTGCGCGCGCCGGTAACATTTCCGCACGTGAATATCATGTAGTTTAGTAGTTTAAGTAATGGAGGTAGGGGGCCCCTCCATTCAAAGAAGAGGTAGGATGTTTATACGGTTGGTAACATTCGTTCGTTGAGGCTTTACATCGCCGGTGAGCTGATCGTGGTAAGGATGATATCACCACCATCAGCTGATTCACTTCCTTAGTTGGATAAATGGGTAGGTATACGTCAAGTTCCACACTGATCGATCCCGCACTGATTGCATCCGGCGGTGTTCGCCAGTCCGTCGGTACAGCTTATGCAAAAAGATGAAGCATGTTGGAAGAACACTTCGGTTTCCGGCAGGACCACATCAATTCTGTTATGGTCGTACATTTAAAAAGTACCAACTAGCTTTGGTTTTTGTTGAAACTCTGCCATGATCACTGGTGGCAGTGCAGACCGTGCAGGTAGGTACCACCGCAGCGCCTATTGCAGCCGACACACAGTACTGTGCGAACATTACAGTGATCCGGTTTGAAGGACCGATAGCTATCACTGGTGGTAGTGTCTCTGTTGCTACAGACCGTCTAGGTAGGTACCACCGCAGCGTCTATTGCAGCCGACACACAGTACTGTGCGAACATTGCAGTGATCCGGTTTGAAGGACCGATAGCTATCACTGGTGGTAGTGTCTCTGTTGCTACAGACCGTGCAGGTAGGTACCACCGCAGCGCCTATTGCAGCCGACACACAGTACTGTGCGAACATTACAGTGATCCGGTTTGAAGGACCGATAGCTATCACTGGTGGTAGTGTCTCTGTTGCTACAGACCGTGCAGGTAGGTACCACCGCAGCGCCTATTGCAGCCGACAGACAGTACTGTGCGAACATTGCAGTGATCCGGTTTGAAGGACCGATAGCTATCACTGGTGGTAGTGTCTCTGTTGCTACAGACCGTGCAGGTAGGTACCACCGCAGCGCCTATTGCAGCCGACAGACAGTACTGTGCGAACATTGCAGTGATCCGGTTTGAAGGACCGATAGCTATCACTGATGGTAGTGTCTCTGTTGCTACAGACCGTGCAGGTAGGTACCACCGCAGCGCCTATTGCAGCCGACACACAGTACTGTGCGAACATTGCAGTGATCCGGTTTGAAGGACCGATAGCTATCACTGGTGGTAGTGTCTCTGTTGCTACAGACCGTGCAGGTAGGTACCACCGCAGCGCCTATTGCAGCCGACACACAGTACTGTGCGAACATTACAGTGATCCGGTTTGAAGGACCGATAGCTATCACTGGTGGTAGTGTCTCTGTTGCTACAGACCGTGCAGGTAGGTACCACCGCAGCGCCTATTGCAGCCGACACACAGTACTGTGCGAACATTGCAGTGATCCGGTTTGAAGGACCGATAGCTATCACTGGTGGTAGTGTCTCTGTTGCTACAGACCGTGCAGGTAGGTACCACCGCAGCGCCTATTGCAGCCGACAGACAGTACTGTGCGAACATTGCAGTGATCCGGTTTGAAGGACCGATAGCTATCACTGATGGTAGTGTCTCTGTTGCTACAGACCGTCTAGGTAGGTACCACCGCAGCGCCTATTGCAGCCGACACACAGTACTGTGCGAACATTGCAGTGATCCGGTTTGAAGGACCGATAGCTATCACTGGTGGCAGTGCCTTTGTTGCTACAGACCGTGCAGGTAGGTACCACCGCAGCGCCTATTGCAGCCGACAGACAGTACTGTGCGAACATTACAGTGATCCGGTTTGAAGGACCGATAGCTATCACTGGTGGTAGTGTCTCTGTTGCTACAGACCGTCTAGGTAGGTACCACCGCAACGCCTATTGCAGCCGACACACAGTACTGTGCGAACATTGCAGTGATCCGGTTTGAAGGACCGATAGCTATCACTGGTGGTAGTGTCTCTGTTGCTACAGACCGTCTAGGTAGGTACCACCGCAGCGCCTATTGCAGCCGACAGACAGTACTGTGCGAACATTACAGTGATCCGGTTTGAAGGACCGATAGCTATCACTGGTGGTAGTGTCTCTGTTGCTACAGACCGTCTAGGTAGATACCACCGCAGCGCCTATTGCAGCCGACACACAGTACTGTGCGAACATTACAGTGATCCGGTTTGAAGGACCGATAGCTATCACTGGTGGTAGTGTCTCTGTTGCTACAGACCGTTTAGGCAGGTACCACCGCAGCGCCTATTGCAGCCGACACACAGTACTGTGCGAACATTGACAGTGATCCGGTTTGAAGGACCGATAGCTATCACTGGTGGTAGTGTCTCTGTTGCTACAGACCGTCTAGGTAGGTACCACCGCAGCGCCTATTGCAGCCGACACACAGTACTGTGCGAACATTACAGTGATCCGGTTTGAAGGACCGATAGCTATCACTGGTGGTAGTGTCTCTGTTGCTACAGACCGTCTAGGTAGATACCACCGCAGCGCCTATTGCAGCCGACACACAGTACTGTGCGAACATTACAGTGATCCGGTTTGAAGGACCGATAGCTATCACTGGTGGTAGTGTCTCTGTTGCTACAGACCGTCTAGGCAGGTACCACCGCAGCGCCTATTGCAGCCGACACACAGTACTGTGCGAACATTACAGTGATCCGGTTTGAAGGACCGATAGCTATCACTGGTGGTAGTGTCTCTGTTGCTACAGACCGTCTAGGTAGGTACCACCGCAGCGCCTATTGCAGCCGACAGACAGTACTGTGCGAACATTACAGTGATCCGGTTTGAAGGACCGATAGCTATCACTGGTGGTAGTGTCTCTGTTGCTACAGACCGTCTAGGTAGGTACCACCGCAGCGCCTATTGCAGCCGACACACAGTGCTGTGCGAACATTACAGTGATCCGGTTTGAAGGACCGATAGCTATCACTGGTGGTAGTGTCTCTGTTGCTACGGACCGTCTAGGTAGGTACCACCGCAGCGCCTATTGCAGCCGACACACAGTACTGTGCGAACATTACAGTGATCCGGTTTGAAGGACCGATAGCTATCACTGGTGGTAGTGTCTCTGTTGCTACAGACCGTCTAGGTAGGTACCACCGCAGCGCCTATTGCAGCCGACACACAGTACTGTGCGAACATTACAGTGATCCGGTTTGAAGGACCGATAGCTATCACTGGTGGCAGTGCCTTTGTTGCTACAGACCGTGCAGGTAGGTACCACCGCAGCGCCTATTGCAGCCGACAGACAGTACTGTGCGAACATTACAGTGATCCGGTTTGAAGGACCGATAGCTATCACTGGTGGTAGTGCCTTTGTTGCTACAGACCGTCTAGGTAGGTACCACCGCAGCGCCTATTGCAGCCGACACACAGTACTGAGCGAACATTGCAGTGATCCGGTTTGAAGGACCGATAGCTATCACTGGTGGTAGTGTCTCTGTTGCTACAGACCGTCTAGCTAGGTACCACCGCAGCGCCTATTGCAGCCGACACACAGTACTGAGCGAACATTGCAGTGATCCGGTTTGAAGGACCGATAGCTATCACTGGTGGTAGTGTCTCTGTTGCTACAGACCGTCTAGGTAGGTACCACCGCAGCGCCTATTGCAGCCGACACACAGTACTGTGCGAACATTGCAGTGATCCGGTTTGAAGGACCGATAGCTATCACTGGTGGTAGTGTCTCTGTTGCTACAGACCGTCTAGGTAGATACCACCGCAGCGCCTATTGCAGCCGACACACAGTACTGTGCGAACATTACAGTGATCCGGTTTGAAGGACCGATAGCTATCACTGGTGGTAGTGTCTCTGTTGCTACAGACCGTCTAGCTAGGTACCACCGCAGCGCCTATTGCAGCCGACACACAGTACTGAGCGAACATTGCAGTGATCCGGTTTGAAGGACCGATAGCTATCACTGGTGGTAGTGTCTCTGTTGCTACAGACCGTCTAGGTAGGTACCACCGCAGCGCCTATTGCAGCCGACACACAGTACTGTGCGAACATTGCAGTGATCCGGTTTGAAGGACCGATAGCTATCACTGGTGGTAGTGTCTCTGTTGCTACAGACCGTCTAGGTAGGTACCACCGCAGCGCCTATTGCAGCCGACACACAGTACTGTGCGAACATTGCAGTGATCCGGTTTGAAGGACCGATAGCTATCACTGGTGGTAGTGTCTCTGTTGCTACGGACCGTCTAGGTAGGTACCACCGCAGCGCCTATTGCAGCCGACACACAGTACTGTGCGAACATTGCAGTGATCCGGTTTGAAGGACCGATAGCTATCACTGGTGGTAGTGTCTCTGTTGCTACAGACCGTCTAGGTAGGTACCACCGCAGCGCCTATTGCAGCCGACAGACAGTATTGTGCGAACATTGAAGTGATCCGGTTTGAAGGACCGATAGCTATCACTGGTGGTAGTGTCTCTGTTGCTACAGACCGTCTAGGTAGGTACCACCGCAGCGCCTATTGCAGCCGACACACAGTGCTGTGCGAACATTACAGTGATCCGGTTTGAAGGACCGATAGCTATCACTGGTGGTAGTGTCTCTGTTGCTACGGACCGTCTAGGTAGGTACCACCGCAGCGCCTATTGCAGCCGACACACAGTACTGTGCGAACATTGCAGTGATCCGGTTTGAAGGACCGATAGCTATCACTGGTGGTAGTGTCTCTGTTGCTACAGACCGTCTAGGTAGGTACCACCGCAGCGCCTATTGCAGCCGACAGACAGTACTGTGCGAACATTGACAGTGATCCGGTTTGAAGGACCGATAGCTATCACTGGTGGTAGTGTCTCTGTTGCTACAGACCGTCTAGGTAGGTACCACCGCAGCGCCTATTGCAGCCGACAGACAGTATTGTGCGAACATTGAAGTGATCCGGTTTGAAGGACCGATAGCTATCACTGGTGGTAGTGTCTCTGTTGCTACAGACCGTCTAGGTAGATACCACCGCAGCGCCTATTGCAGCCGACACACAGTACTGTGCGAACATTACAGTGATCCGGTTTGAAGGGCAGGGTTGTAGTTGGTGTAGTTATTGGGGTAATGATACTAACGATGTTATGTGTAGGGGGGGTTGACCGCAATGTGGTTCAGTTTCATGACCTCGTAACAAGCGCCATGTTGTTATGGGCAGACGTATCACTTACCATCAGGGGAGCCTCTCGCTGGTCTCATTGCTTACTGGGAAAAAAAATTAGTAGACGAGCGGTGCGGTGGGAGACAAATCGCAACATCCCACAAGCAGGATGAATAACGGTGAATACTGGTGAACAACAAACATCTTGGAAACCGAAAGGTGGGGAGAAGGAAAAAGTAATAGTTGAGGAATATCAGGGCATGGTCTGGCATGTCTGGGGAGTCTGAAGTGTTCCACCGAACCGGAGACGGAGAAGACTGTGCCGCGCTGATCGCCAAGCTGCACGCGTTGGAGATGTACTTTATGGAGAAAAAATCTTTCATGAATTTGATTGGTCTTTAATTACGCATCGTTTATAATTAGCAGGAAGGTAGGAAGTGGCCCAAATCCCCTCAAATGAACCCCTACAAACGACGGCCTCTGGTGCCTGGTGACGCGAGTGGACCGCTCGATGTGGAGATCGTGGGGAGGCCTATGTCCAGCAGTGGACGTCTATTGACTGATGGTTGTGGATTTTAGAACAAGTTACTGTTTGTTTTATTCATTATACCAAGATATAGGTGTTGTAAGGTTAAGTTCCTGTTAATCAGAATCGTTATCCTGGATTTGAAATGGTGTAAAAAAAAACGTTTAAGTGTATTGGAGCTGGTGGTTTTAAGCTACCCCCCATTTGTAAACACTAGTGCAGCTACTTGCGTATTTTCACATTTTTTTAATCCTAAATGCAATAACGTGTTAATTTAAATAAGTGTTCAGCTTAATGATGCTGTAAATATTTTTTTCTCGTCATCATCAGCGGATAGATATTTACCGCTGGAGATAGGCCTCCTCCAAACATCTCCATGGCATGGCATCCGGCACCGCCGGGCACTGGGAACTGTCGTTTATACGAGTTCAGGATTTGGGCCATAACCAACCACGGTGGCCCAATGCGGGTGGGTAGGGGCGAGTGACTTAAACAGTGGTTTCCCGTGTGCGGTATGGTTAAGGTCACGTGTAGCTAGTGCTTAGGTCGTAGTGTTTGTTGTCGGCGGGGGCGTGTCGGGCGCGTGGGCGGGGCGAGCGTGCTGCGCGGGTGTGTGTGTGTGTGTTGGTGTGTGCGCGTGCGCGTGCGTGTGTGTGCAGAGGGCCAGGGGCGGGGGAGGGACCTGGTGCAGCGAGGTGCGCCGTGTCACGAAGACAACCTATATCTACTTGTTCTTATCTTATCACATATTTTCGCCCTCCTCCGATGACCACATAGTCATTGCGCCGTCCGACGCGTCTTTAATTCATATGTAAATATGTATATATACATACATACATATGGTTACACCACCCTTATCTCTCCCCTTGCAGCACTAAGTTCATTCATCTACATATATATGTATATGTACGTACATGTATGTATATTTAGTGTTCGCGTGCTGGTTCAGCTCGCGGATCCGGTGTCCCCGGGTCGGATGCAGCTGCATTAGTGTTCCAATGAAGCTTGCGGCGCTGGTCATCATGTCAAATATCACATATTTGACGAATGTTTTGTGTTATTATTGTTATTGTTATAAATAATGTTAGATCATCGAAAAATAACAAAATAACATACAAATGTTGTCTGGAGAAGTGCTGTCTATAACCAGCCGAAGAGATCAGTCATACGAATTGCCAATAATGTCTCCATTGAATCAATAATCAAAGAGAGGTAACATCACCATCAGCCCATGTACGTCCACTGCTGGACACAGGCCTTACTAAAAGATCTCCGCAGAGTTTATTGAGAGGACTTAGCTTTCCCAGTGCGGGTTGGAGGACAGTGAGAGCTTCGTCTGTTATTCAGCAGGATGCACCGCGTGCAGGTGAGGTTGACTTGTGCTCCGTGAGATGTTGGGCGAAACCCCTCACACCCGTAAGAGAGGTAGCACAAAACAAAACATGGTGCATACTCATCATCATAGACCTCCAATCCTGGTCTCTTTTTATATATAGACATTCGTTTTCGGATTTTGAACTTAAGGGGGAGAATCGTTTTATAGATAACTAGTTCCTGAGACACGACGCGAACGGATGTGCAGAACATTCAAGTTGTACATAAAGTAGATATTGTTTAACCAGTAGGTAGTAGGTAGTAGGTAGTAAGTAGTAGGTAGTAGCTGCAACAAGTACATAATATATTACGCACTCAATAATATATATGAGTAAATACTAACCGTGCAGCCCCAGCTTAATGGAAAGTATGAAGAAAGGACATTAAAGTGTTAGACTTTGATTCTTACATACATTGAACGTAAACAATGAAAGTATATATTTACAAATTACTTTAACTGATGTAGAGATCACTGAGGGATCTATGCCCAGCGGTGGACGTCTATCCGCTAAATTAAAGTTGAGGTAACTTTTTTTAATTTGTGTTATATATGTAAAAAATAGTAATGTATTGAGAACTTTGTGATGTCGGTTAACTATCGCAATTGTCAAGAGATGGCGTAGTTTTATTAAGTGTGTTAAGTGTAGTGTTAAGCTTTAAGATATTTAGAACTTATAGTAAGGTCGTCTGTGAAATACTGTTTTTTTTACATGTAGACGCTAGTTAAACACTTAACTTAGCACTGGTTAGTAGATAATGTTGAGCAAGCTAAGATCAAGACTGCAAGACTAAGACCTATTTTAATAATTTGTAAAAGTTTTATTGAATAATGAAATATAAAATGGTTTAAAGTGACACTAATGGAGTGTAAACAGATCAGAATAACAGTTGTCATACTTCGCAGCAGTTATTCGTTATCAGTAGAAAATAATACAGATGTTCATGAGAGATGAGATCTGTGATAAGACGAGTGTAAATTAGTTAGGTAACATACATACATTCATGTATTATTCACAACATAGCCGCAATATAAAATAATACAAATTAGAATATTGTTGATAAGATATTTCATCATCCTCATCATCAGCCAATAGACGCCCCCTACTGGATATGGTATGATATTTAATAAATTGTAATTAATGTGTTACAGATCGCCGATTTATTAATGAACTGACCAACAATGTGCCCGATGTTATATAAATTGATAGCCGTGACTACGGCTGATGTTAAAAGATGGAATTAAATGTTATTGTATGTTTATTAGAGGTTTTATTGCGCAGCCGCAGTGTAAAAAAAAATAATTCGCGAATAACGCACCCCACGCACCCCGCGCACGGGGGAGGTGGACGTATAAACAAAACAGTCCAGGTAAAAACGTCTTTATCGCAATGCGAGAGAGCTTACTAAGGTGGTGCGTGCTGATGGTGAGGCGGTGCCGGGGCGGCGGGCGCGGCGGGCGCGGTGGGCGCGGTCGGGCGCGATCGGGCGCGGTCGGGTGCGGTCGGCGCGGCTGGGCGGCGCCGCGAGGGCGGGGCGTCGCCGGCAGTCGCGCTCGGCGCTTAGTCCGCTGCGAGCGGCTCGCGATGCCGCACTATGACGCCGCCGCACAGCTTCGCGATCCGCGACCTCTGCCCGGAGGCCTCCTCCCGCTCGCCCTCGCCGGAGCCCTCCGACGCCGAGCTCGACGTCACCGGCACCGAGACGCCGCCGCCGGGCTCCTCCAAAACGAACGAAGAAAGGAAAAACGAGAAACCCGCGTACAGCTACAACGCGCTCATCATGATGGCGATAAGGAGCAGCCCCGAGAAGCGGCTCACCCTGAACGGCATCTACGAGTATATCATGAAGAACTTCCCCTACTATAAAGAGAACAAGCAGGGCTGGCAGAACTCTATCAGGCACAATTTGAGTTTAAATAAGTGCTTTGTGAAGGTGCCGCGGCACTACGACGACCCCGGCAAGGGCAACTACTGGATGCTGGACCCGTCGTCGGACGACGTGTTCATCGGTGGCACCACCGGCAAGTTGCGGAGAAGGTCCACGGCGGCCTCCAGATCGCGCCTCGCCGCGTTCAAGCGTGGGGCTATCTTACACCCCATGTTCGGAAACCCTTACGCGTCTCTTGTTGGACTGTACCCGCCGCTGCTGTCTGTGTACGGGCGGTACGCTCTCCCGAGCCCCCTACTCAGGCTGCCCCCACCGCCGCCGAGCCCCTACGGCCACTTGTACAGGAGGATACACGGGCTGGCGCCTCCTCTCAGCCCTCCTTCCCAGGATCAAGAGCCGCACATGCTGAAGCATAGTTGATAGAACCGGTTGGGGTCTTCCGAAGGTATTCCCGCGATATCTCGCCGAAGGCTGCGCGGCTTCGTAGAGCAAGACTGTGATACGTGTGAACGAGGATGTGGATATTACGAGGTGTCCGAATGAACTGGTGTCCCTATTTATTTATGGCTGTAAGAAATTATTTAATAAATATAATTTAACATTAAGAGGCTAACTTTAAGTTATGTATATATATATGTATATGTATATGCAATAAACATTTCGAAAGGTTTGCTTTATCAATGCTGTGTACATATCTTCCACCACCGCCACCACCAGCACCACCACCCCACGGCGCATTACTTTTATCAAAACGGACCGCTCGCAAGCGACGCTAGTAGTGTATATTTAAGTAACAGTTCAGGTCCATGAGGTTCACCGAGTATGATGTTATAATCCTGGATAGTTCAAGTTATAACTATAAGTGGAAACATAATAATTACATAGTCATTTTGCTTAATTTTAACAACTTTATAGGGCTTCATGACTTGTGCGGTTGGTAGGAGTTAGAGCCTCGTTTGTTGATTAGCAGGATGCGCCACGAGCAGGCGAGGTAGGCTTGGGTCCCGCGAGTTGTTGTGCGGGAACCCTTACCTGGTTAACAGTCAATGGTGGACAATCAGTCGCACCCGATGCAGTATATCAGATATGAGGCACGCAGATCCGCACTGCGCTATTTATAATTCAAAAACGCATCATCATCAGCCACTGGTAGACATAGGTTCATCCCTTGAGAGCTTAACGAGTACGATTCCTGGATATTTAAATGATAGCAGTTAAACAAGCATACGTCTTTAAGTAATTCGGCTCTGAACCAACGATTGATAATGATGATGATTGTGATGAAGTAAGCAGTATTTGTTTTATGTTACTACACTACGGTAACTGTCATCTACACATTTTTTTTTTCCATTGAGTTTTATTCTGGAGACCGCTGTACCAGTGTTGCTGTATTCAGGACAGAAAGCATAGTAATCAAAGAACCGAGACTTCGCCTTAGCTAGAGGTAAAGCGCTGCCCTATAAACATCATCATCATCATCAGTCTTATAACATTTTCTGGCACAAATGAGAAGCTTTGTAGATAGTATTTATATTCATCATCACCATCAACAGCCGATAGACGTCCACTGCTGGACATCGACCTCTCCCAAAAATCTCCACATGGATTGGTCACGCGTTGCTCGTATCCAGTGGATTCCCGCGACTCATTAGATTGTCAGTCCACCTTGTGGGAGGCCCCCTAACACTATCACTACCAGTATGCGGGCGCCACTCGAGGACTTTACTGTCCCTACGGCCGTCGGTCCTTCGAGCAATGTGTCCTGCCCACCGCCAATTAACACTAGCAATCTTTCAGGCTATGTCAGTGACCTTAGCACTTCCGCGTAGTATTGATATTATTACACATTAAACGACGACATAGCTAATACTGGATATGGTTTTAGTATCAATCTAATTCATGGTGAGGTGCGCCAGAAATAGTATGAACTCATCGAGAGGAGAAAGGAGAGAGAAAAAGATTTTTTCCACTGATTGATAGACAGCACACGAAAACAGGAAATATACTTAACATCAATTTCCCACGGCGTGTCTATAATATTTGATATGTATCCATAGTGACTCGAGACGAACTGACGATTTTTTTATACTAAAAAATAATTTACTACTTATACATTCTCCAGTTAGTAAAGACAAAATGAAAATTATTGTGTAAGCAAGGATACAGTTCATCTAAATATTTGTAGCGGAGGCGAGGCCAACAAAAACAGCCCGCGTCCTAATCCGCGTGACACCAGCCATCTCTCACTCGACACAAAACATCTTGCGGCACAGAAACGTCGCGATGAGCTGCACGCGAAGACACCTCCGTATAAATCAGTGCGACAATTTGTTGCGCCGCACCCCCACCACCCCCTCCCCACCACCTCCCCACCACCTACTCTCCACCTACCCACCGGCCGCAGACGATTAAAAGGCCGACAGCGGGCATAAACAAGCGGAGAGCTAATCCGCGGCTTATCCCGAGCAGACAGCAGCGGCGGCGACGGCCGTCCCGCACCAGATAATTGTAAATCTACGTCAAAACGTAACGACAGATACATATGTTAGGATTACCGGATAGATTAACCCGTTGCGTGCAGTTCACCGGCACGCGGTTCGCGTATCGGCCCGTGGTAATCTCGCGATGAATATGGTGAAGACGCGCGTTCGGGTGTCGGACTCTAAATATGGCTTTGCCGCGTATCCCGAACTGTGTTCTGTGTTTTTTTGTTTGGACGGAGCCGTTGACAGCCTCCCGTGATGTAGGTACTGGCTTACCGGGAGTTACGGTTATGTTGGTTCGCGCGAACAGTAGATTTTTTTTATTAATGTGTTTTAAAGCTGTGAAGCGCTGATCGGGGTGCGTTCAGTCCCAACTGACACGAGCTCGTATATACAAATCGTAACACAGGCTGTTCGTAACATGGAACAGCTGTTGAAACCTAGCTTTGCTGCACGAAGGTCATGAAGAGAAAGTGAAGACACGCTGCGGCACACAGGGGCGCTACAATATACACAATTACCATATATATGTAATAGTAAGTTATTGCTGAGGGACGCCCCAGATAGATCTTTATTAAACTGGATATGATCAGGCTGACAGTCATTTTAAATCTATAAATGTTGTAATTCATCATCATGGTTATCAGCCGAAATACGTCTGATGCTGGAAATAAACCTCCCTCAAAGATTCCCGCATTGATATGGGGGATTTGAACCATTTTTAACCACGCTGGTTTAATGCGGGTTGGTGGGAACCAGAGCCCCGTTTGTTGATTTGCAGGGTGCACCACGAGCAGGTGAGGTTGGCTTGGCTCCCGTGAATTGTGATATACTATGCTGTTGTGTTATACTAGCATGAGACCTGTTATAAAGTTTATACCTAAAATAAGTAACAGCATCATTAACATCAGTGGATAGACGTCGACTGTTGAATATAGGTCTCCCCCAAAAGATCACCACATCGATCGGTCCTGCGCTGCTCACATCCAACTGCTTTCCGCGATATTCACCAGATCGTCGGATCACCTAGTGAGGAGCTTGCCAACACTTCAGTCTTTTGGTACGCGGTCGTCATTCGAGGAGCTCACCCCATCGGCCTGTCCTGTCCATTGCTACCTGAGATTAGCAATCTCACTAATACTTAATACGTGAGTTGTTGTGCTGGACCCCTTACACCCCAGCAACAGTGTGAACACGTTAAATTAAGTAAAACGTTTATTTCCATTGATACGATCTATCAACCTCCAACACAAACGGTCAATGGAGAATGCATGGATGCCTTGCATCATGAAAGGGTTGCCAGTGGACATAATTGTAAACCAAAATCCATTTTGGATTTGAGCCATCTTCATTATAATTTGAAAATTCATGTCCTCTAATCCGGCAAGGGGTGTTTCGATTCGGGGCGGCTAATCTGCTCGCAAAAACCAACCCGCGCCCGGATGGGGGGACAATCGGAAATATTTATAGTTTACGCCATTATGAGTTTCGTTTTGTCGGTTTGTTTGTCCACATTTAGTTCATTCAATGCGGATGTTTATTTGCACAGATTGCTGTCGGATGAACCCTTTCGTACGGATCTCCGTGCACCAGCGCTAAATGGGATTTGTGAATCGTTTTGTGCGCAAGTTGTTCTGAACTGCCATCGTCCATTGTGAATGGATGCAGTGAAAATAGTGTCGTATGAATATAGAGATCATCACAATGACGACTTATCCTCGAAATTGCTTACGTCTTTTGAAATGTAACGACCGTCCTTGCACACTGTCAGGTCATTTCATTTTCCCTTCGGCGACTGAGGAATGTTTGTGATTTCCTACAAAAGTTTATTGTAGCATTAATAACAGGCAAACGTATTGTCAATTGTACCATCAAAACTCCACTCTTCTCCTCTAGAAGCGACGACACGACGACCTGATGGTAAGTGATACGCTCTACCTACAACAACATGGCGATTGATATACACCGCACTACATTGCGCACGTCGCTTCGAAATATAAGATGTTACGTTCACGTTCACGTTACCCCAGTAATTTCACTAGTTATAGCGCCGTACAGACAAGAACGTAGTAACGTTTGCACAGTACTGTTCCTCGGCTGCGGTGAGACGGTCTCCGGCGACGGAGATCTACCACCAGTGCATACAGCCGCTTGCCGTTTTAAGTGTCCTGCGATTGTGTCTGCATACTCGCCGGCAGCAGCACTGCGGTCGACAGCACAGTAGACATCCAAAAATAAACCAGATAGTAATAAAATTAACACAACGCTACATTGTTTGTATACATATTAAAAAGGGTCAGCGGACAGGTTCGTCGTGGCGGAATGTGCGCGAACGAGCGAGCGCCGAGTTTTCGTTAATTTCCCAACAATTAGCGCCGCCATTACGCGGCGCGCGGCCGCCATTTCGTGGAGCCGCGCGCTCTTTTATTTGTTTTGGTCGGCGGCCAGCTGAGCCCGAGTGCGCTTATTTGTTGATCCTCCTAAATCGTTATTTTCTTTACTACCAACGTACGTTCACTATATTATTTTAAAACGCAAAGATTATATAAAAACTAAATGTCAACGCTGTTACTAGTGCGTTTCGTTGTAATCAATCATCGAATTCCGGTGGTCTATTTAAGGATTTACATCGGGTTATTGGCGGTAAGACACTGTTGCTATACAACGTCTTGGTTGGAAACATTACTGTGTTCCAGTTTGAAGGGAGTCGTAGCTAGTGAAATTACTGGGATAACGAGATTTATCAACTTTCATCTCAAGCGACAAGCGCAAAACGATGCAGTGTATATCATCCTAACTAGCGCCATGTTCTTATGAGCTTGCTTATTACTTATCATCAGGTGAATTGCCCGCCCGTCTTGTCGCCTAGTTTTAGGGAATTCAGAGGATAATACTTCTTTATGAAAGATGTAGTTTTTTAAATGTTTGTACATCAGATAAATAATAGCTCGATGTAGCAACCACCATAATCTTCTCTTTGATAAATGTTGCCAACATTAAAATAAATATGTTTTTGTGTAAGTAAAACTACTTTTAAAAAAACATATTAACAATTATTTCTATACAATTAAAAAAAAATCAATAGCTGATAGTCTCTGATAAATTAAAAGAGGACGAACAGGAACTGAGGGTTATTTATCGCTGCCAGCATTTCGCAAGGATGCTCTTTGTCAACACCCATGAAGTAGCAGTTGCCAATACACAAGACGGAGACCATAACAACAGAAAAAGTAGATTCTCAAGGAGAGGGGTCAAGACATTGAAGAGAGTGAGAGAGACAAACGTATAGCAAGCATACCATTGGTTTCTTTATAACATTGTCAACGAGTGAGTTCATAACATGGGGTGGAATGGGTCCCGCATAACGACTCACGGGACCCAAGCCGTCCTCACCTGGTCGTGGTGTACCCTGTTAATCAATAATAGAGGCGCTCCGGCTTCAACTAACCTGTTTTCCGCCAGTGTGGTGGGAAATGGACGAAATCATCTCAAATGACTTCCTACAAACGTGCAGACCGTTGCAGGGGCCTATGTCCAGCAGCGGATGTCTATCGGCTGATGATGATGAGTTCATAACATCATAAACCTTTTTTAGACAAACACTAGGCTAAACCTAATTCAGTTGCAGTATTGTTAATTAAAGGGAGAAATTTCTGTTTTACTCTTTTTAAAAATGATATATGACGAGCTCATGAAGAGCTGAACTTGTTTTAGTGGATTTCCACCAGTAGAAGTGTACCATGGCGCTGAAGATGCTGATCTTTGTTTTGAGTGTAAAGTGCGTTCCGGCGTGTTTGTGCGACGGCTGCACTCGTGTTCATTAGCCTAATGCAACAGGGTGACCATGACAGTTGTTAATAAAGGATAGTTTTCATATATTAATGAGATATTAAGGATTTTTGTATACCGCTGCGATGGCAAATATATAACTGGTCTGATGGTAAACAGCTGCCATGGCCTTTGAACGGCTGTACTACTACGGTGGTACAACGAGCACGAGGCCGGCTCCGGAAAGAGACAGGTGAAACATTTTTTCCTTTTCTTACTCTTCGTTCATAAACAAATAAATCTAGAAGGAAATAGTGTTTTTGTTTTTAAAAATTAAGATGATGTTAGTGATATTATAAATAAAGCTTTTCATTTTGCAAGGAGATAGTTATATCATCATCATTATCACTGCCTGGACATAGGCGTCCCCCAAAGATCTCCACATCGATCGATCTTGCGCCGCCTGCGCATTCAGTTGCTTCCTACAAGTTGCACCAGATCGTCGGACCAGCTGGTGGAGGGCCTGCTAACACTACATCTTCCGGTACGCGGTCGCCATTTGAAGACTTTCATGCCCCATCGGATGTCAATCCTATGAGTGAGGTGTCTTACCCATTGCCACCCCCGTCGGTGGTCAACCTTGGCGTTTGGAGAGGTCACGGGATCCTCGTTAGGAACACAACTGCGACCGCGCTAACGTTATGCTGGGAGAGCTTGTCCCTGGGTCTGCTTTATGCAGATCTTACCAGCCTCGTGAATACTTCAATGATCACCTCCATCCATCGCCCTCCTCAGAGTTGTTAGGAAGGCGATGAAAACCCCCATCTTAACTGCCAGCCACCCCAAGTGCATATACTGTTAACATAATACAAGTGGGAATAGGTTGCAGTAGATTATCCGTTAAATCTTTGAAGGTGTGGAGATGTCAGGGTAGGTGGTTATATTGTTGCTTTGTCCCGGGACTGTCCGGTGGACGGGCCGGACGGCGGGTGCGCGTGCGCCGGGAGTGCGCTGTTTATAAAACAATTTCAGCGCGTTATGAACTCCTCGCGGCCCTCCGGAGCCATTTCATAACATTACATCCACCGCTTCCAGGAACTGTTCAGTTCACGAGTACAAATATAACGGTGGGTCGGCTCTCGCTCAAGTTCAAACGGCTCACCGACTGCCCCCGAGCTTTTACTGCAGCGCTTGTTACAAATCTATTTAAGCACACTGCCTACACCAACAACTGCGTGATCTTCAGGAATTGAATTAATGAATTATAACTTTCTTTTGCACTTAATATTCCCACTGCTGGGACTTCACGCTTCGTTGTAACAGGCGAAATCGGAACCATTTATCACATGCCCGTAGACGCATACTCTTCTTGTAACAAGAGCTGGACCTCCGTAGGGATCGAACCTGGGCCGGCTCAGGATGTATAATGTATAAGACGTCTTCTTAATCAGCGTACAGAAGTCCACTGCTAAACATAGACTTCCCCTAAAGATCTCCACACCAATCGGTCCTGCGCTGCCCGCATCCAGCAGCTTCCCGCGACTTTTACGATCACCATGGCCTCTGAAACCGATAGGGTCGAGGATCCGTCGTTCGTAGGGGCATATGTGGGGGGAACCAGGGCATTTACCACCACGTTTTCATTTGTCGGCTGCAGTAAACGTAGTGGTGGTATCTACAATAGACACGTACCACCAGTATTCTAAATCAGAGATAAGCTAACAATGATGATGATAACGAACGATGATTGATGCACCTTAATCTGGTTCACATGGCGCTGTGACGTGACGGTAAACGCGTTGCTTCGGCTCATCGTCAGCGTGCCGTGTTTACTGTAATCATTTTTTGTAGCGGGGTAAGTTTAACGCGAACCAGTCACGGCGGCAACATCAAAGCGCGGCGGCGACGCGATCAAAGCGCTTTCCTCTGATGGTGATTCATCTTAAACCTGGCCATCATCGACTGTTCTACCACCACGCCGTTTACATAAACACACTGACAATTCACATCATTAATAATAATGATCTAAGCTAAAATAAGTACTTATAAGCACTGTCAGCTTAGTTACTTTGAAAGAATACAGCTAATCTCATCATTTTCACTGGTGGTAAGTCTCTGCAGCTGGAGACCGTCTACTTACCACCGCAGGGGCCTACTGCAGCAGACGAACAGTAATGTGTAAACATTTCTGTGTTCCGAATTAAATGGAGTTATAGCTAGTGAGGGGGTGTAAGGGGGTCCCCGCACATTGTATCTCATCTAACTTAGTGGTTGTTTGTTGTGCAGTGTGTGGTGGTGGTGGTGGTGGTGGTATTGCGTTGTCGTGAAGCAGCAGTGGGCTATAGCGATTGACTAATCTCGGTTGTTTAGCAGCTAGTTCTTCCTTCATGGTCTGCAGTTGCTGACAATAGATATCTGCTGCAATCGTTTGGCCAGATTTTAGAAAGCTGCAGTGAACGACACCGGCGCCAGTCCACCAAACCCTTACAACTAAATTTTTCTGAGTCAATTTCCGTTTAGGGCAGGATTCGGCTGGGTCTCTAGGGTTCAACCATTGCGACGAGCGCTTCCGACTATCGTACAGTATCCACTTTTCGTCACAAGTAATGATTCGATTTGAAATCCCTTCATCATCGTGTCGGCTGAGCGAAGTAACCCAGCAGCAGCAGTCGACGCGTGTTCGCAAGTTCCATTCACTCAGTGCATGAGGTACCCATCGTTCAGGTCGTTTTACTTTCCCGATTTGTTTCAAGTGGATTAATACAGTTGTCACTTACCCCGAAACCTGCAGCTTCCCTGAAGTACTTTTTGATGGATCCGTTTCCACAAGAGCCTTTAATCCTTTATTTTCCACTTTAGTTTCCAACCGCCCACCGGGTCGGTTCTGAAGGTCGAAATTTCCAGAAGGAAAACATTGAAACTAAAAACGTAAGGTGCTTTCTTTTGCGACACCAGCGCCGTACGCATCATTAATCCTTCGAGCTGTTCCTGCAGCGCTGGTGCTGGTGCCACGGCACAGCTGGTACTCGTAAATATACCCATATTTCATGTTCTCCATATCGCGGCAATAAGCGACGCCCAAGAAATAACTAATGAGGGTAGAAACAAATGAATGACCGTTTCCAAAACTCAAACGTAGCAGCTAGACGTATTTATAAATTCGAATTTGGAATTGTTGACCAAACGGGAGATGTATCAGGTCGAAGGCAGTTCGGGTCAGTAGGACAAAACGCTAATTTGATATGTAAGGAGCTAATATAGCTAGTATAGCAATAGGGGCCGCGCTGACAACTACCCAGACAGTCTCCGGCAGTAGAGACCTATCACCAGTAAACTGGTGTACACAGCTTCATATTTCTTTGGAGTGCTTGGTGGCAGTGGTGAGCGCCGCGGTGGTGACCACCTGGACATTATTATTATTGACTTCTTTGTAAACATTTCCTTGTTCAAATCAACGTCAACATTCCAGGTTATTGTTTCGTAATTTTTTTAAAAAAACCCTCGCAGCGGACACAAACAAACGATTCTTCCACTCGAGCTGAACTGCAATGGGATCGGGATCACTTTGTTTGCGATAATTACGGTATCGTTCAGCCAGGGTCGAGTTACAAATGTTTTGCCCGACAACAATCGGACGTAAGCTGATAGTTTCCGGGCAGCGATTAAGCAGCAATTAGCGGCAGGGTCGAGGAGCAGCAGCAGCCTGCTCTTCAGGTAAGCGCTTCAACAATTCAACTAAGAAAACGGCACATTTATATCGTACCTTGTTACAGTTCGAACTCATCACTTTAATATTGCTGATACCTACCTGCTTGACCTTCTTCTCCTTGTGCACCTCCAGCTAATGAAGATTGGACACCAGTTCTGCGGATCCACTCCTATCGCGCTAGTTGCATCCGCTGCGCCGTCGTCCAGCCACGCCTGCTAACCTGACCTAAACTACCACTACACTTGCACTTGACTTGCAAACATTACTGTGTTCCAGTTAGATGAACGCTGTTGCTAGTAAAATTATTAGGTAACGAGACTCAACATCCATCCATATAGTTATGATGATACGCATCACAGAGTGCTTGTCACCTTAAGACATAAGGTGTCGAGTCTCGTTACCGCAGTAATTACTCTAGCTACAACGCCCTTCAAACAGGATCACAGTGCAGTAGCACGTTGGTACAGCACTGTCTGTCGGCTGCAATAGACGCGGCAGTGGTACCTACCTAGATGGCCTGCAGCAACATAGATCTTCCATCAGTAACGTTGTGCGTGTCTGTGTCTGTGTGTGTGTAGTTTATATGACGCAAGACATGAAGGTGTGCGAGTGAAGCCGCGTGGGTCGGCGCGCGCGCCTCTGTCTGTGTGCCCGTTCTTTAATAGAGCGTATCACGCAGAGTGGAGTGATACAGTGATAGCGTACTGAATGTCAACAGGGGCAGGCGGTGGCCGGGGCGGGCTAAGTGGTGGCCGGCCACAATGCGCTTATTAAATTAGATTGTGACCCTGCGCCGGGGTTAACTCGCCTAATTGGACCTCTAGCCGACGTTATTGGAGACACGAGGGGCTCTAATTCAGCGGCGCGCTCCGACTCATCGATAGCACCGAGATACCTTCGTGTCTGCTCATCAGCATCATCATTTCAACTGATGGACATCCACTGTGGCCTGCCCATTGGATTCATTATTCACTGGCAGTGTCTCTGTTGCTACAGACATCTAGGTAGGTACCACCACAGCGCTACAAACAGTACTGTCCGAACATCTCTGTGATCCGGTTTGAAGGACGCTGTAACTAACGAAATTACTGAGATGAACAGACTCAATGTCTTATGTCTGAGTCGATGAGCGCATCATGGTGCAGTATATCCGTCCTAACTAGCGCCATGTTGTTAATGGTAGTGGTATTACTTACCATCAGATGATCATCCAGCTCGTCTCGTCGCTTAATTGAAAAAAAAGTTATCAACTGGTAAAATTGCCGGCTTCAAAACCTACGCGCCGGAAATCGCTTGGGAATATCCATGTTCAACATTGGACAAGTAGACTGAAGGTATCACGATGATAACATTCAAGTGACCTTCATTCGGACCAGCTACAAGTCCACTTATAAACAAGTGGGTCCATCGCATTATCTGTAACACCAGCTCGCTTAGTCGCTGTGTCTAAACACGATTCTTGGAATAGCGCCGACCAGACTGAACCATGTTGATGGCTGACCACGCATTTTGTTTCCAACCCCACCTCGCTGGTAGCTTAGGAGAGATGGGTGGAGAAGATTTGGAGATGGGGGGGAGCAAGTTTTGTTGGTCAATAATCTAATTGAATGACTTTAAACAACACTCCGAGCGATTAGTTCGCACCCTCGTCCGGGAGACCACGCGCTCGGTCCGGGGTTGAAAACAGTTTTGGAAATTGCACCCCTATTCAATATTATAATAATTGTTTAGTTTATTGTAGTGTCCACCTGGTGCACGATCAGCATGTCGCTCAATCATATGGTGACCAGTGCGATGATTAAATCATGATCGCGGTCATATTCTATGTGCTCTTTAATCATTCGGCTAAAGAGATTGTCTTTAGTTTTTTTTTTGGCAAGAGACGAGACTAGGGGGGTGTTCGCCTGATGGTAAGTGACACTCCTACCCATAACAACGTGGTGCCACTTAGGATGGTGTAGACTGCACCACGTTGCGTCTCGTTACACCAGCAATTACACCAACTGCGAGAGACCATTTAGTGAAATACTTGTATACTGCTGCCTGATCGCCGCTGGTACCTTTCTGTCTCCAGCATCAGGAATCTACCACCATCTCAAAGCTGTGTTGCTGTGTGATCGTTCACAGTGAATAAATGTGTTCAGACTTGGGAAAATGTTGAGTACACATGGCGTGACCATCATCAGCCCGCATGGCCACGCCGGCTAATGTAGCAATTATAATAACTTGTCCGCGCCGCCGGTCGTCGCGCCCATTAGCGCCTGCTGGGTTCGAGGTTCGAACCCGCGCCCTGAGCCTGCCTTGATCATTTCGCACAATCACCACTGTTCACACCATCAAGTGTATCGTTGAGATCAGATCCTCAGCTGGGTGGAACTGCTTCAGCCTCTTTCGGCTAATGCTGGAATCTTAACTGTTTACTGTTCAGTAAGATATTTTACTAACAATAATTTGCTTCTAATTAAGCCTGGCTCATAGAGGGACCTTTGGGGGAGACCTATGTTCAGCAGCGGACCTCTATCGGCTGATGACTGAATTGGAGTACAGTAATGTTTGCTCACTACTGTTAGTAGACTGTTGCAGACGCTGTGGTGGTTCCACCAGTGGTTATCCTCCTTGTTCACCCTCATGTATTGTAAACGGCACAACAACCCCCTCCATAATATTATTAACGATATAATTTTTCGTGAACTCGACTCCAATAAATTAAAAAGTTTTACTCCCCCGTTTGAAAGTCTGCGGGGTCAGGGGGTGGCAGCAAACATATTTATGGCGGGGCCAGCGACTTCACCAATTAATAACGATCCGTTTAAATTATATCCACTGCTTCGTAAATCATTATTAATATTTAACCAGGACCTGGTCAACCACACCATCATTTATTTCTAGTTATTACTGGCTGTTCGACGTTCTGCTGGCAGCAACACCCTCGCAACTCCCTCCGGAGGTGGTAATTCTAGAAATCAATCCATAGCTGGCTTATACAGGGCACAAGCAATAATTCTACCAAACTTCAAGTCTCCAGGATTACTGGGTCCAGAAATAGCATCATCAGTAACTTTGTGTCCGGCAAACATTACTATGTTCCAGTAAGGACAGCGTTGTAGCTAATGTAGTTAACACGAGCGCAATAGTTCTGTTTGTACCTTCCTAATTAGTACCACATTCATCATCATCAGGTGCCTTCAAACTGAACTTTGGCGATCAGATTGAGATCACCAATTCGATCTTCAGCTATTCTTTTTAACTGATGGTATTTAAACCCAGTCTACTATCTGCCGTGAAACAATTTCTTGCGCTGTCCACCAGGTGCAATTTTTCCAGAATTTCTGCCCTCCATGATCAAGTTAGCACCACATTGTTATTGGTCATCACTTACCATCAGGTGATCAGGGCATCACGTCCCTCTCGTCTAGTCGCTTCGTTGAATATAAAAAAAATAATAAGACAATCGCTCTTGATAATATCCTCATGGTATCTTTCGATTTCCAGTCAGGTCGAGTTCAGGTGAAGAGATTTTTTTTTTACTGTGACCAAGTCCTGGACAATTGTAATGTGGTATTTGTATGTGTTTATCTAAAAGCGATATCTTGGGTATGGCCTAAGGGCGACGACTTTGGTGTCCTGATATCGTAACTGTGGTCACTGCATCGGTTACAACATCAGCATCAATCCATTACCAGTCAACGTGGTGTTATAGGTCATAGTCTATGAAGTGATAAAGTGTCGCGTCTCTGACTCATGACTGAGGCGAAGCGACTCAGAGCTCGTAGTGGAGTGTCCGCTCAGCCAGCGTCCTCGATACAATTGGTGGACAAAGGGTCCGCTTCAATTGCAGCGGCGGCCGCACCGCATTGTGCTGGCTGCGGCTCCAGCTCGCCCGTATGCCACCACTCCCCACGCCCCCACACCCCCACCCCCACTATTGTTGTACCAAATTAACACAAATTAGATAATCTACCGTGCCTCGTTGCTGGACTGTCGGATGTCTGTGTCCTCGTCTTCCAACCACACAACTTTGTCACATTAAAACAGTCGAGCATATTTCTGCCGCCCAGCGGTAAGTGTGAAAAAATTATTGTGTTCCGGTTTGAAGGGCGCTCCAGCTAATATGATTGCTGGAGTAAACGAGATTCAATATCTTAAGTCTCAGGGCAACGAGCAGCACGTGCTGTGTGCACTAACTACCGCCACGTTATAAGCTGGTGTATCACTTACTATCAGGTGAACGTATGAAAAATATATGAACTGGTCTCTCTTTCCGGAGACGGTGTCATCAGCTATATTTGCAGCCGTCGGGCTATGAGGTAGACCCATCCGGTGTTATATTGTCTTGAACCAATAATAGGCTCATTAAAAATGCTACATTACTAGAAGTACTAAATGAACGTCTAGAACAAGTGGCTCCTATTAATAAAGGTTGAGCACCACTGGACTAGAATAAAAGTACTACTGAAGTGACTATTTCTGCCGTCCGTTTAAAGTACGCGTATCTCGAGACGTTGACGAGATGTTCACCTGAAGGTAAGTGATAAGCCATAACAACGTGGCGCTAGTTAGAATATACGCAGCATCACGTTGTGTTCGTCGATTTGAGACATAGGATGTTGAGTTACGTTATCGCAGTGATTTCACTAGACACAGCGCCCTTCAAATCGGATCACTGTAATGTTTGTCAGATGCAAAAGGCGCTGCGGCGGTACCCACCTAGACCGCATCCAGAAACACAAGACTTAACACCAGTAAATGCAAGCTGAACGCCTTAAGCACAAATATAACTTTGTGTCACTTTAATGTGTTGGGATGTAAAGTCCCAACAGTGGGAGGGTGCGTGCGATTGATATAAATTAGATAGAATACGATCATTTGTATTTATAGCCGCTGCCCTCAACTCAATTGAGCTTCCCCGCATCGTTCCCTTTACCGGAATCTGCAGGAAATTGTCTCTGCACCAAACTAGGGCGTGGTGCACACTGCGCTTGCCAATCGTTATAGTGGAAGCGGGGCCTTCATCTGATGGTAACTGATACGCCAGTCAATAACAACGTGGCGCTAGTTAAGATGTTACACAACACCACCCGACGCTCTGAGATAAGATGTTGAGTCCCGTTACCCCAGTAATTTCACTAGCTACAGCGCCCTTCAAACTGGAACACAGTAAATGTCGGCAGCGGTAACCGCTGCGGTGGCATTTATCTAGACGGTCACCAGCAACAGTGACACTACCACCATTAAACATTATTATTTACCATTATTAAGATGACATGGGGTGTAAGGGGGTCGCCGGCTCGTGGTGCTGCTAATCAACAAATGAAGCTCCAGCTCCCGCCAACCCGCATTGGGCCGGCGTGGTGGGAAATGGCCAAAATTCTTCCATATGAACCCCTACCTACGACAGCCCTTAGTGGTCAGCGGTACGGGAAGTAATGATGAGAGTATGTGGTGATGTTTGGGGGAGGCCCATGTCCAGCAGTGTACGTCTGATGATTATTAAGATGGTAGATGGCATTACGGTGGATGATCGTTCCACGTTGTGTACGCGCCCTTATGTAATTAAATCAATTAGAAAGCTGTTCGTAGGAGTGGTGAGCGTGCGCGGGTTCGATTCCCCGATTTAGTAACATTTCTGTACAAACAGTTGCGGTAATTGGTGCTGGTGGTGGTGATTGGAAGCCGCATGCGGGACGCTTGTGCTTGTTTACGTCGCTGTGAGATTTCATTGTGATTGTTCACAATTGTGCCACGTTCATTGTTGGCGGAGTTGATGGAGCCTGAATAGAATCGAGGACTGTCTGCCCTGATGGGTTCCCGTTCAAAAGGCGCAAAAACATTTACTGGGATCTCTCTTAAGGGGTAGTTACTCTTACGATAGGACATTAAACTGTAGCTCAGCTTTTTAATTGGTATGACCTAAACGTATAACATTAGATGTATTTAATATGGTGATGAAAACGGATATAAGGTGATGATACTAAATGCCTTAATTTCCTGTTGTCAAATATGTCCGTTCATAAATGGTATTACATGATGATGCAGCGATGGAGCATCTTACCTCTTAAAAAGTTGCTTAAGCCGTTGCCGCCCCATTGTATGGCGAACGTTTAATTGGCTTAATTTCATCATCCAGGACAACGTTTCCGTTTTCAATTGTGCGTAAGCTGATGCAGGAAGTGGCCACCGGCGACGCCCGCGTCTTGCGCCCGAGGAGTCTCACAATATTTGGAGTCAATTCAATTCTATCAGACGGAGCGCGGGCGGTCGCACTCCGGTCTCGTTATGTTCATCAACTACTTGAAGACAAAAGACTCCATTATCATCATGTCCAGTCCTGTCATATCCAGAGCTCGACATGGACTTCTAAATGGTGAGTTATTTGCCATCCAGGTCGTATTACCGCCGTACTGGCGAGTTGAAAGGTGACCTGAAGAGTGACCGGTTTAAAAGCTGGGCATCTAATCGACCGTTTCACTTTCCTGTTACTCGTTTGATGTTCTCCCAAGTCTCCAATTTATGAGTTACGGCTATAAATGTGGGTAAATGAACCAGCTGGTTAGTTATTATATTAATCCAGTAATAAAAGAATATCATAGAGGATAGAGGACCGAAATGGGTCATTCGCTAAATAAATTTGATCTCGTTTGGTTTGTTGCGAACCTTCCTCCTTGCATCGGATGCCCAGCTGCTCGGCGTGAGGTACCAGACCGCACCGCACCGCACCTCACCGCATCGCCACGTGTTGCTGTTTACACGGCGCGCCTGCTACCACTCACCATTTTGACAGGTCACACCGTCGACACCAACATGAAAGCGTTCTAATTACCATTCCATCACTGTTTTAAAATGAACCTTAACCAAGTACAACAAAGTCTAATTTTGTAGAGTCACTGTTGCGTTACGCTCCTGTTTAAAAACACCATTGAAAGCAAGCGAATCAATCAATTAAAGTAACAAATACAAAACCGCACACAGTCCATTTTAGTTCTTATCGCCCAGTAATAAAGTTGACATTGCGGTGTTGTGGCCGGGTGTTCGCGGGTCGCGGCGCGCGCGGTATGCAGCGGGAAGCGCGCGATACAAAGATCAAAGAGGTTTTGATCAATCCGCTGATCTGCCGCGCAGCACGGCTTCGTGCCTTTAATACTTTCAAAGTCTACTTGTTAATTAGTCTAAATTAAAAATAATAATATTTACTAAAGTATTATAATTGAATAAATAGTTACAAACGTTGTGTAGCTATCCATTGAATTTCATAAATATATATATAATATAGAACGTACAAGTTGACATCTGTCTTTAAAGATTTTATAGAAGTGGCGGGAAAATGAGCGACCATTGCACCGGCTGCTGTCCAATCTTCCAAAACGTGATAACCACGATAACAGTGAAGCGATGAAGAGGAAGTGCAATTCGTTAATGAAACAATTATCAATATACACACTATATAAAATTAGAAAGTATCAAGAAGGCGTGCTGCGGCGCGCTTTGATGCGGCCGCTGTTTACGCCTGTGTTTGCCGTTAAACAAACTCTTGTGGATCGACGCCAATCGCCAGCTCAGCCACAAACATACCACCACCAACACTAACATTCCCAATACCACACGCCATTCGCTAACTGGGTGAACGTAATCCTTTTTAGGTGACATTGAACATTTTTATAGCATCCACTAACAGGTGGGTTTACTTTGAGGGGATGTGTTAGATCTAACACCGTGTCTCGTGGTGAACAGGTAAGAAATTTCATTTACCAGTAAGAGACCTCAGATACCCTAACTAGATGTACTCCAGTGTGTAAAGGTCTACCACCAGTAAAGATTGGTAGTAATGCTACAATGTTACTTCACGCTATTCTTAATGGTAGTAATGTATGGAATATCGGGCAGTAGTGTCGGCGCACACGAAGGCCAATGGTGACGGCGATGGTGATGGTGGTGGTGGTGGTGGTGTTTGTTGACACGTTCGCCCGGCGCGGCCGCATGAGCGCTATTGTGTGTAAACAAGTTGCCACGGTTTCCACGTTTGTGAGCGGCGTTAGTCACGAGCTGAAGCGGTTTTTTTACTACTTTACTATCGACCTGTCTTTATGTTTAAGTAAAAAAACTTCTGATATCCATAGACAGTGTCTTCGTGTGGCACAGGGTTGGAGAATATTGTCAGCATTAAGGTTTCTATACAATTTTGATGTCTTGAACAGTATATAGTCATCAAGCTTTCTTTATCATTAGCTGATGGACCTCCACTGATGGACAAAGGAAAGAAGGTCCTGCGCTGCCTGTTTACATCAATGTACCACAGAGTATGTATATATTGAGTATATGACTCGCGGTGAGCGCTCGTTAAACTTTATATATATATATGTTTGTTATAAATGTACGTGTTAGGAGACCGCTTCCGAAAACGAAGGCTGAGGATAGCACTGATGACACCTTTGATGATGGCACGGAGAAAAATCGACCCTGATTAAAAGAAAAACATATTTTTAATCGTTTAATTGGTATTGTTTACGCTGCATCGTGTTAGTGCAGCTAATGTAACGATAGTGTCATAAAACATACGTTACTTTATTTAAATAAACCAACAATCAAACACAAAATCACAAACAGCTGATGCTCGCATCAACGCATGCGCCGGCGCGCCCCAACGCGCTGCATGTTGATTTGCATCTCGTTGCAATACGGACGCCATTTTGTGGTCAAAGACAACATTAAATGTACAACAGGTATAAAGTAAGCGCAGACTAAGATGAACTGCAATGCACTATATCACAGCTTTACAAAACGACCGATAGTTTCGACAAATGTGTTGTGAAGCGGTGTCCTCGCCCAGCGCCGCCGCCGCCGACGCCGCCGCTCCCACGCCCACGCCCACGCGCCCACTCAGTCCGCTTTGAAGTGCTCTCGGGATATTTACGTACTGTTTGTATATTTTCATACTTGCGGCCCCGAACTTATGCACCGCCGCCGGCACTCGCCGCGTTATTTACTCGTTTATTGCCGTTGCACCAAATCCCTGAGGAGTTGTCGCCATCACTGCCAGAAACCGAACCATTGCACCAGTTCCTGCGCACGAGCGTTAACAAGTACATAACGCTGTTGAAGGTATACAGGTTTGAAGCTCGTTTTTGTTACCTATTACCGGGTAACGAAAACGAGGACAATAATGTAAGGTGCAGTAAACCTCCTAACTAAAAGCCTCAGAACGTTGACATCAGGTGAACATCCTGCTGGTTCGGATGCTTTTAAGCACACCAGTACTACACTCGACCTCAATTTTATATGATGTTAAATGGCGATCAGGCTGCGGATAGTGAAGTAACTCGTTCAAGATATTCTGGTGATGCTGTTACAGCCACTGATTAACAATCTTAACTTGGTAAACTCCACGGCGAATGAGTTTGGAATCAAACCAGGGACCCCTACGATAAAAAGTAACAACTTAATTACTGCACCACAGTAACCAGTGTCTAACTGTTACCAGTAGTAGTGGTAACGCACGCATCATCCAACACGCTCATGATCATAATCTGCTGCTATAGCAGCATTGTTTTATATGTACGGTAAAAGCGAGAACATTCTGCATCATCTTCTGTCTCCATGTCAGTATCATCACATAAGGTTGTGGCCAAGTGTGAGTCGATTATAGATAACCCAAGTTTCACCATCGGTCTCATTGCAGTGCACGTGGAATATGCTAATCTTTATCCCCGGATTTAAGTTACGCGGCTTCGCGGTAAGGAATCCGCAGAAATGATAATCCTCATGAATATTTCATGCTGCTACGAGGTGATGACGAAGGCGTGTAAAGTTACCAACACCAGCACCAACACCAGCACCAGCACCAGCAGCAGCGTCCCAGCCGGCTGCCGTCACCTTATGCAACGCGGACGATTGTAGTAACATGAAAGGGCCCGCGCTGCACCGCGCTGCTGCACACCAACCAGTGTCTGATGCAATTCGTTACCAATCGAACAGCTGACGTTACCAAGCCGTAAATCTGTCAATACAGTCCCAAATTCAGCGGCGATGATGAATGCTTCCGCGGGATCAAAGATGCGGCGCCGGAAGCGTCAGACATCATGCAGCGAGCTGAAGCCGCGGCCTCAGATCCTCGCGTCTCCCGGCGTTGTGCAACCGGCACAGTGGATGTTTACACTTGTACATTGAAATAATCTTGTTTAGTTTACCTACTTACAGATCTTAATGCTGCAGCGCACCGATTCATCTCCCACTCCTCGCGAATCTCTACAGCGGACGGAGTTCACATTTGGTGTGCAGTACTCACTTCGACATCGATATCCGATGCGGCCTGCAGCCAGTGCAGTGCAGCCAGTGCAGTGCAGCCAGTGCAGTCTGCAGCAACATGAACAGCGTGAGTGAACTGGTACCCGAGAACCAGGAAGTATTCCTGCTCCGGGAATCAGGGACCGTGAGGACTCTGTGCATAGCTTATTTAATGAAAAAAATACAGCATCTTACTTAGTGGAAGTGTCGGAGGAACGGAACGTGAACGGAAATGTAGAGATCGGAGACTGAGAGAGAAAGAGATGGAAGGTGAAGTAATAAGTTTAACTGCTATTTTATACAATTTACTGATTTGTTAGTATCTATTTTATAGTGATACCCTCATTGTCATCATCAGCCGACCGACGTCCACTGCTGGACTCAGGCCCGCCCCAAAGATCCCCACATCGATCGGTCCTGTTTTAGGTTGTAGGGGTTTACATGGGGGGACATGGGTATATATACGTACCCTTGGGTTAGCAAAAATCATGGGAGACAAGAGAGAAAACCCTCCCCACTCCCCGCGGCGGCTCTGGTTTTGGGTTCCGCCGTTAGCCGTTGTACGGAGGAAAGGGAGACCGGTGGAAAGCCATACTGCTTTCAATCCGCGAGCCGGCCCCGCGCTTCAGACCCGCGCGGCTGGTTCCACTTATCTTCGCCGCGGGAGACCAAACCACGGCTGCTGAACCCCCACCCCACGGCAAGATGAGAACCCGTTCGGGATGAGTAATACTGGTACCTGATGTGGATATTCTGGTTATGTATATATATTACCTTAACCAAACAACTCGAACGGCTATTACTGACATCAAAGGCGGAACTGTTTGTAAGCACCATTACTTCCGCTTTCATCAGATCGTTTGGAAACATGTTGGTACTTTCGGAAAGATTACATCATCATCATCATCATCATCAGCCGATAGAGTATTAAATAATTTTTTCCTATATACCTACCAGTACGTACATGTGGTTTAATTGTCTTCTGATCGCGGGAAGCTGCTGCGTGTGGATAGCTTAGGATCGGTCTGCGAGGAGATACCTGACTGATGCCTACACTCAGCAATGGACGTCTTCGGGGTGATGACGTCACCAACTTGTAGAAATTCACATTTTTTTATTGTTTTCTTGTACACACAAGTAGAAGCTTATGTCTAGAAAAATTTGTTTCCATCAAAACTATGTAGAAGTAAACTAATGAAGTAAAAAGAAGATATTTAACGCGCTCTCAACAAATGAACTAAATAAAACAACTTCATCATCGACAAATTGACGTCCAGCAGCTGGACCTCGCCTTTCCCCGAGACTCTCGCATCCATCGAGTAAGGAATCATATGGAGGGGGAGAGACAACTCGTACGTGATAATCGCAATACACAACCGCGGGCTCCCGCGGCGGCGGAGGGAGAGTTACGCGATGGCACCGCACTCGCTGAAACCACTGTAAATACAATAAACAAACCGCGCTGCCGGAAACGCGTGTTTACTGGCAACAGGTGTAATCGAGTGATCGCCGGAAGTGGCCAGCGGCTGATGCACTGTTTACGATCTCGCGCCTTTGATAGCCGACGTTTGATCCGCCGCCCGCCGCCCGCCGCACGTCTAGGTAGGTACCACCGCAGCGCCTATTGCAGCCGACAGACAGTACTGTGCGAACATTGCAGTGATCCGGTTTGAAGGACCGATAGCTATCACTGGTGGTAATGTCTCTGTTGCTACAGACCGTCTAGGTAGGTACCACCGCAGCGCCTATTGCAGCCGACACACAGTACTGTGCGAACATTGCAGTGATCCGGTTTGAAGGACCGATAGCTATCACTGGTAGTAGTGTCTCTGTTGCTACAGACCGTCTAGGTAGGTACCACCGCAGCGCCTATTGCAGCCGACACACAGTACTGTGCGAACATTGCAGTGATCCGGTTTGAAGGACCGATAGCTATCACTGGTGGTAGTGTCTCTGTTGCTACAGACCGTCTAGGTAGGTACCACCGCAGCGCCTATTGCAGCCGACACACAGTACTGTGCGAACATTGCAGTGATCCGGTTTGAAGGACCGATAGCTATCACTGGTGGTAGTGTCTCTGTTGCTACAGACCGTCTAGGTAGGTACCACCGCAGCGCCTATTGCAGCCGACACACAGTACTGTGCGAACATTGCAGTGATCCGGTTTGAAGGACCGATAGCTATCACTGGTGGTAGTGTCTCTGTTGCTACAGACCGTCTGGGTAGGTACCACCGCAGCGCCTATTGCAGCCGACACACAGTACTGTGCGAACATTGCAGTGATCCGGTTTGAAGGACCGATAGCTATCACTGGTGGTAGTGTCTCTGTTGCTACAGACCGTCTAGGTAGGTACCACCGCAGCGCCTATTGCAGCCGACACACAGTACTGTGCGAACATTACAGTGATCCGGTTTTGAAGGCGCTGTGCTGTAGTTATTGGGATAAAGAGATGTAACACACATCTTAAATCTAAAGCAAACATCACAATGTGTTGCTGTGTATATTACTCTAACTAGCGCCTTTGATAGATGGGTGTATCACTTACCATCAGGTGAACGTCCCGCAGGATGTGGAGACCTTTATAGGAAAATTATGTCCATCAGTGGACGTCGGATGATGATACACCAGTGCAGTACAGTACAGTATAGTGCAGTGCGGTGCAGTGCAGTGCAGTGCAGTGCAGTACAGTAAAGTACAGTACAGTGCAGTACAGTGCAGTACAGTGCAGTACAGTAAAGTACAGTACAGTGCAGTGCAGTACAGTGCAGTACAGTGTACTACAGTGCAGTGCAGTGTCTGTGAGCACTGTGTACCACAAATTTGGTTTAAGCGTTCCCAGTCCGGAAATTGTGATGCACTGCAAAGATGCACGTCGCTCTGGTCGCTCTGGTCGCCCTAGTACGGATAAAATGGATGCCATTTTTGATAAAGTGGAGCAAGATCGGCATACCAGTAGTTACGACCTAGCTGAAGCACTGGGAATTAGACCACAAAACAGACGAGCTGACGAGCTGACGAGCTGACGAGCTGACGAGCATGACGAGCTGACGAGCTGACGAGCTGACGAGCTGACGAGCTGACTGAAAGAGACCTAATAATGCACCGTGTCGTGTACTCGTTTGTGATTCTTTATTGCGACGTAATGAAACCGAACCATTTCTGAAGAAGCTGATAACTGGTGATGAAAAGTGGACCACGTAGGACAAGAATGTGCGGAACAGGTCCTGGTCAAAGGCCGGTCAGGCTTCACAGACTGGCGAAACCCGGGTTAACTCGCAACAAGGTGATGCTGTGTGTGTGGCGGGATTGGAAGGGCATTATTCATTATGAGCTGTTACCACCAGGCAGGAGCATCGGTTCTGAACTCCACTGCGAACAACTGATGAGATTAAAGCAACAGGTGGAGAGAAAGCGGCCGGAATTAATCAACAGAAGCGGTGTGATCTTTCATCACGATAACGCTAGACCTCACACATCTTTAGTGGCTGGGAGTTGTCAATGCATCCGCCGGATAGTCCTGACCCTGCACCTTCAGATTTCCACCTGTTTCGGTCCGTTCAGAATTCTTTAGGCAGTGTCGGGTGAACATCGCGAGAGGAGTGCCAACACCACTTGTCGCGGTATTTGATCAGAAGCCCCGAAATGTCTACAGCACCGGGTTCGTGCCCCCGTCGCTACCCACAAGTCCGCGTCTCCACAAAGAGCCATCAAACTAAGTGCTACCTAAGTACTTTACTTAATTATTACATAAATAAACTATATTCAAATATGTTTTGGTATTTCTTAAAAAGTGTCTACTCTGTAGTTTCAGGCTATTTAGAACAGGATTAAGGTAAGTCCTGCCTGAAGTGGAAGGAGATTGAAAAGGTTATCAGGATCGCGGGCTTTGGAGGTGGGGCCCTCGTTGCTGGACGACGAAGACGAGCAGCTCTAGTTCATATCGTAGCAGAGCGAGGATGCCGAGGAGCGCCGGTGCGCTCCGTAGATCTGGAGGGCTTCCGCTTCGCTCCGAGGATTAAAATCGCACATAACCTTATTTTCCCCACAAGCCACGTATCCTTAGAAGATATCCTTGCCGTTAACAACAACAAAAAGGTTTGAGAACCGCAGCCCTAGCTGCAGCCGCAGCCGCAGCCGCAGCCGCAAGAAACTTAAGAATTAATCTGTGTAGATGTTTGTTAGACTGGAACTGCGGCACCGCCCGCTGTCAGGCGGCAGTCCTCACGTGTCAGCTCCTTCGTCCTCGGCGTGTTTTGGACGCGGGCCCGCGGGGATCACAACAAGTGTGAGGCCCCGCTTCCGCACGGCTGCACCGCTGCACCGCTGCACCGCCGCGCCGCCGCCGGCCTGACGAGGGTACGCACACAACTTTTAATCAATCTCCGACCGCTTTGATCGTATTAGCTGCTTTACCTTTTTTTCCAATTATTATCTTGATGGCGGAGATGTTCGCTGAGAGTCCACCTATCGCCGGGCGCGATGTGGCTTCGAGATTATTCCTTCGGTTAAAAACCTTTTCGTGTTTGACGGGAAAAAATTATATCCTTTTTATTTGACGAGAGGAGCGGGACGTTCACTTGATGGTGCGTGACACGTCCACACAGCATCGCATCGTGCGCGTCGCTTTCAGGCAGATGTTTCGTTGTTCGTGTTATCACTAGTTGCAACGCCCTTCGATCAAGATCACAGTAATGTTTCGACAATACCGTTTGTCGGCTGCAACAGGAGCTGCGGTGGTACCTAGATGGTCTAGGGCAAGAGACGAGACCTAGAGAAGACTTTTTTCAAGTAAAGTTTAGTCAGATAAATATGCGGTAATATTTATAACTTCTTTGTAGTAACGTATCGTTACTAGTGACGGCATCTCATCTGTCTTCTTCTTCTTAAGATGCATCGACGATTAGCGAAGGTTGGCTGTCATTTCACCATATTTCGTCCGGTCCTTGCCAGGCGGAACAGTTGGGCTGCACTCGCGATCCCGGTCCACTCCCTGATGGTACGCAGCCACTACTTCATCTATCTCACTCTCCTCCGACTCTGAATAAACCATTCCATATGCATTTGCTAACAGGGTTGTATCATCATCCCATCTAATACAGACCTTCTCATGCAGCATCATTGTCTCCTTTTATAATTAAGTTGCTGCACTATTCTACTACGGAATCTTAACTTACTACCCTACTTAATATTTAACTATGTGCAGGTAATTACTTAGAATACCTTGCAGGATACTTTGCTCTCCCGTTGGCGGTGATGGTGTTACGGTGGCTGCATCTCCAGCACTTGTCAAATGTAGTTTATTCATTATCTGTTATTATTGCCGTCCCGCAGTGTCAGTAACTGCGCAGAATGTTTTTTGTTATAATTATTCTATCTACCGTCCAGATCGCGCTCGTCCATCATCAGCTGTGTTCCGCCGTAATTACACCGCCGGACGTCGCGGTGCCGTCGGCGGCCGGAAGTGTGGCCGCGCTATTTCACCGAATACAAATATTTTTGTGTCGGTGATGGATTGCCAGTTCCTTTACGGCGTGATCGTTGCGTACATCATACCATCGGACGGTATGGGGGGCTTTGGGGTTCGATGGTAGAATAAAACAAGATGGAAAATGTGATTCAAGATGAAACATGTCAGGTCAGTAACTGGCGGGAGGAACTGGAACTAGTTGTGACTACGGTAACAATACTGCTACAGGTACAGGTAACACTTCGCCTCAATCTCACTGTATGTTACGTGATAATAAAGCTGTGAATGGTGAAGTGTGGTCGCTGACGGTTCTCAGGTGTCATCCACCTTACTGCGATGCTGTTATGGCTGCAGATTCTATGAGTGATAGTAGCCAATCAGGCGGGTTCATTGAATATCCCACTAATTAAAATTAAGCTGCATAAGCTGCAAGGTCGAAGGTTCGTAAACAGAATGTAGTACGTACGTATTCGGTCAACCAAAACTTTTAATAATTATTTATTTATATAAATTGCTTCCTTCGTATTCAGCATCATCAGCCCATTGTTGGGCAAACGTAAAGATGTCCACACCAGACACAGTGGTCAGTCCTTTCTTTCTATTAATATATATTCAAGGCGTTAGTTTTTTTTTTAACGGAATTTCTTTAAAATTCCGTCACTTTGATATTTTTGAAAACGTACAATTGGATCCGAGCGATGATCGATCATAGACAACTCTTATAGATCCTTATCCGGTGACGCATCGCAGGCGCAGCAGCGGCTGCACGGCAGTTGGCGGAATGTTTGTTGTTGTGTTCAGACAAGTCCATTTGATACATACCATTGCGATGTATTTCTTTTTTACATAAAACTATATTTTAGACATCTCTCCATGTATCTTAATGTCTAGTGATGCATAGAGCATATTTATTAATTAGGATTCATTTACAATTAGATGTAGTTCAGCAGGAAGGAGTCGCATTGTTCATTTAAAAGCTGCGAACACTGAGGAGGTCCTGACGATTGGTTCCTTCACCCATATCCACCACATATGAACGAAAGGTGCCAAGATATAAAAACATCGGTGCCCACATATATTTTCTCAATAACTAAAACAATACCTTAGTATTATATGTGTAGGCTGATGATGATGATGATGATGATGATGATGTGTGACATAATTAGACAGATGACCATGATATAAAAATATGTTGTGACATCGTTATAGAGACATGGTCCACACTTTAAAACTAAAATACTCAAAAAAGAGTATTGACCGGTGGCAGGTCACTATTGCCAGAGACTGTCTAGGTTGGTGGTGCTTCGCTGTTTGTTTCGGCGCGCTCTTACACAGGTGAAAACGAGAGGTTCTCCCCCGCAAGGTGGAGCTGCATGGTGTGGCCGGCGCTGGCGGGGTCGTGGAGGTGTGAGAAAGCATTTCCGTGACTGTGAAGCAAAAAAAAAAATTTGGTGGCGCTTGCTATTGCTGTAAAGCGGGGGGTAACGAGACCTAAAATGTTGTCTCAAGGCGACGAGTGTAATGTGGTGCAGTGTATATTATACTAACTAGCGCCACCTTATTATGGATAGGTGTCTCACTTATAACCAGGTGATTGTCCCGCACATCTCGCACGTAATAATAAAAAACCGTTACTTATATCTCAAAGCTGCTGGAGCTTCATTCGCCATTGCTTGGTCGCCAGAGCCTCGTCCGTTACCCAGCAGTGGACACCGCGAGCAAGTGAGCTTGACTGTTGGGCCGGATAGATCTTATTTTCAGTTCTTCCCTTGCCCCCACCCATTTGTGGATTCTTTCAGCTGAACTGCGTCCGTTTTGGAAAGACTATTTTATATTCTTACCAAATAAAGTAAACTACTGTTATGGGTTAAGTTATTGTTAATTATTTTTTCAATCACCAATTTATGTCCCGATTGTTGGTTGGAGCATAGGCCTGCCCCCAATACGATGGCGATGGGCCACAGTCACCGCACGAGCCCAATGCGGATTGGTGACTTCACACACACCTTACAATAAATTCTAATTCCTGTGCAGGTTTCCTCGCGATGGTTTCCCTTCACCGTTTGTATTCCGCTGTCGTTACTTAAGTTCACAAATGTACGTAACTTAAACATTCAAGTCGTCGCTACCTGCTGCAGTCCGAACCCGCGACCTCCGGAGTGAAGGCCGCACGCTCTCCCATCATGCCGGCGCGCTGCTGCCGTTATTGTAAATACTAAATACTTGTAAATAATTGTGTACAATTGAATTGTTTGAGCCAGCACAAAGCCGAGCTGCTAATTAGCTAAGCTGTCCATCCGCTGAAATATTACCTCCACAACTCACGCCGGGATGGGATGCCTCTCTCTGACGCGACTCGTATTTTACGCTGACACGCGTGCTGCGGTGGTCTCCATCGCTAAGGACTGTACAATATGTCCACTGTCAGCTCCGCGCCGCGCCACAATCGCAGCAAAACAATGGGCGGCGGAAATTCCCAAACAATGCTGCCTCCATGTGCCGCCATGTGTCTCCATGTGCCTCCATGTGCCTCCATGCGACGCGATGCCTTTGCCTAACAAATATGGCGTATGATTTTGACAGATGCCCGCGCGCTCCGACGGCGCCACTGTTGCGGAGATTTACTGTTGCTCCAACGACCACATTGTCTCCCCTTTGTCCACAGACTCGTACGGAATTCAAAACAAATGGCCGCTGCTACTGATTTGAATGTCAATACTTAATACGGTTAGGTCAGGTTAGGCTGGCTCTCTTGTGTCTGACCAAATGAAGCGGTGCGCTGGCGCGGCGTGCTGTAGGGCGGCCACCTCGGCCCTCTAGTCCCGGACTAGTAAGAATGGGACTGACGTAAACCCTGTCTGCCGTGCAAGGCGACTAGAAGGGTGAAGGAGTTTCGCGGGCCTTGAGGGTGGGACAAGCGAACATGCGCGCAACAGCGTGTGGATCAGCGATAGTGTCTATGAGGATTTTGCTCCTCCTCAGAGACGTTTTAATAAAAAGTGTAGAGGGGCACCAGTGTGTTCTATAAGAGATTCCGGAATCTCTCTGAATGCACTGATGCGGAACACCGAAGGGGTTTTAGGTAGTAAGAATCTCATTTAACTCTGACTTCTCTCCAAAAGCAGGGTATCCTTCGAAGAAAAAAAAGGGCGTGCACGTCACCGCTTTTATTGTATATCTATACCCTAAAAATTAATGAACTGCACGTCAAAAACCAGTGGATCGATCCTTATTGACCTAGACCAAAGTATAGTCAATCACTAGTCTATACAATTAACAAAGAAGTAAAAACTACAGCATCCGAAGACACGAAACGTCCACCAATCTAAACTGATCTTCTCTTTGTGAACGGAGACCTATTGTCCCATCGACAGGATATCCATATATCACAGTTTACAAGTGTACATTTTAAAGATGTGATCAATTAAAATGAATAGGACTGGCCCATTTGCAGGTTTCCTCGCCTGGTCGCCCTAAGCCAGCTTCAACAGAGAACTTGCTTGTTGTCACTAGCCTCAAAAGAAATGATTCATGGAGGTACTGGTTAATGGGCAGCGCATAATTCTGGATTCTGGAACAGCCCCGCTCACTAACTACTAATTGTTTTGGGGATCGTGTTCAACGTGAAAGAGGAATCATTATTTCATCATCAGCCGATAGACGTCCACTGCTGGACATAGATTTCTTTGCCGGGGACTAGGAGCGGTTGTTCGTAGGGGTTTATATGGGAGGAATTTATGTAAAATCCCACTACGTTGGCCCAATGCAGGTTGGTGGAAACCAGAGCTTCGTTTGTTGATTAGCAGGGTGCACCACGAACAGGTGAGGTTGGCTTGGATCGCGTGAGTTGTTGCGCGGGCCCCGTTATACCCCTGGAAGGGGAAGGTGCGATCCCCAAGACAGTAAAGTGAGATTAAATGCGTACAGTCCGCGCAACAGTTGCGCGAGCGCTGTGCACACCGTACTGTACACTGGTTAACGCTTTAGGTGAACTTGGCGGAAAAGAACTTTGTGCAGTTTCTGTTGGAGGTAATGTGCCGGAAGTTGTTATCTATATGTAACTTTAAAATATTCTTAAAGAATTATATAATAATGGAAGAATTTTATATCGGCTTCTTCTTCTAAGAGCGCCTTTCCTACTGGTGAAGGTTGGCGATCATGGTGGTGCAGTCCTCTCTGTCTCCGGTTCGGTGGAACAATTGGGGCGCGCCAGATATGTCAGTGCATTCCCTGATATTCCTCAACCATGACTTTTTCCTTCTCCGCATATCGCCGATGACGGAGTTATAAAACGTTATACATAAATACTAATGTAATGTCGTCTCCTGCTCGTTACTGGTAACAGTTAACCCTCCCGAGTGCTGGTGAAGGCGCTGCGTGCCGCGCGGCCACAAATCGCAGCCGCATTACTAAGGCGCAGAGTGCACGCGGCGGCCCTCGTTACCCGCTCTGATATATTGCGGACTGCCGGCCGGTGCAGCCGGTGCGACCGGTGCGACCGGCGCGACCGGCGCGACCGGTGCGGCCGGTGTGAACGCGCCCTTACCATTCATCCCACTTAGTGTATAGTGCATAGTGCAGGAACGGACGATGTGCCCTGTAGTCTCGGGCTAATAACAATAGGACTAAGGTATTCCCTGCCTGTCGTACAAGGCCACTAAAAGACTCCTCGGGTTCGGGAGCTTTAGGGGTGGGGGCCCTCAGAGCTGAATAAGCGAGCCTAAGGACGGCAATTGCATGGTGGTCTTGTATTTGCCGTAGCATAGAGTGGGTGCTGAGGACTTTGCCCTTCCATGGGATGTTTTAGCCTGAGTGCAGGGGGGCACCGGTGCGTTCCGAAGGAGATCCCGGAGCCCTTCTTAATGCACTAAGGAAGGCCACCGAAGGAGTTTTAGTGAGTAGAAGCCTCACATAACCTTGTTTTCCCCACAGCAGCAGGGTATCTTTTATGAACATTTCCCTCTCGATAAAAAAAGGAACCATCGATGTGGAGATATTTGAGTGAGGCATATTCCCAGCTGGACGTCTATGAGATGATGAGGATACTTCAAACTTAAGCAAGACTTTTTTTAAATGATTACGGGGATACGAGGAAGAGAAGAGGAATTCTAAATAAATGTAAACTAAAGTTGATAATAAAATGAGAAAACTGTAGCAATATCAAGGAGTGGTGAGTCTGTACCCACGAGGATAATCAGAGGAAGGAATAGAAAGAAAAAAATGGAAGAATGAAAGCAGACTAGTAGGAATGAGAAGAAAAAAAATACTTTGTTCCAACAACAAGCAGAGGTAACAAAGTTAAAAAAAATGAAATAAAAACTTGTAGTAAGTGATACGCTGGTTAAGATGTTTATATAACATACCAGTCAATTGCTTTGAAATACGAACAAGTTAGGGGTGTAAGGGGTCCGGCACAACAACTCGCGGGACCCAAGCCAACCGCACCTGCTCGTGGTGCACGTGGCCCTCTGCTAATCAACGAACGAGGCTCTGGGTCCCACCAACCAGCATTGGAAAAGCGTGATGGTATATGACCCATATCCCTCCACGTGAACCCCTACAAACATGTAGAATCTTTGGAGACGGCCTATGTCCAGCAGTGGACGTCTATCGTCTGATGATGATGACGAAGAAGTAAATTTTCGATATTCTAGTAATATCGCTAGCTATATCAAACTTAACAAGCATAGCCGAGGATCGAATTGGTTTTCTCAATCTGATCGTCTAACTTCTGACTGCAGAGAGCACCTAATCATGATGATGATGATGATGATGACAAACATCTAAACTAATGAACTAAGAACCGTTTCTCTTTACTGTGATGTACAGTCAACTAAATATAGCCAGTTAAGTTTTGTTTGCATTGCATGTCAAGTTCAAGTTACAGTAATCACGGCGGCCGCCGCCGCCTGACGGTGACGGTTCACGAGCGAGGAGACCTTGCTGCAGCTATTGACTGCACCATGCTCAGTTAATAAGTTTCTTGTTTCAATAATCATGGTGCATTAGACATGCTGATTAGGGTCGCTTCCTTCTCGCATTGGTTCCGCTGTTTCAATGGCTGCACGGGTGTCGTTTTTTGTGATGTCCTGCGATGTGCTGTTCGGTCCCCATTACGCCGGCTACTGTGTCCCAACTAGCGCCTTGCTGCTCCTTTGTGCCGAGGTGCACTGTGCGCTCAGCGCGCGCATTCCTGTGCATCATCCGCTTTGTCTCGCTGCCGGTGGGTGTTAATTCCGTACTAATAGTTCTTTGTCATAAACGTTCTCAGATTTGGCGCGCTCTATTGTCTATACTCAATGCGAGTTTCCTTTATTATTTATCTTAAAGGCATCGGAACACCCCATACAGCCTATACAACTTGCTCGTAATCAATGTATTGATAAAGTTATTTTTATTTACGTTATTATTTTTTTTTATAAATTACCAAAAAAATAATTATATTAATTTATGAATTATTTTTTTAAAGTTGATGTCATTAAGTATCACATAGGGAGGTTGTACAATATTTAGCAAATTGCTGGTGCCGTCGGGCCACGCAGCCGGCGGCGCGTTTTAATGAAATATGAATTTTCGTTGATTAATTGAAACGCGGCAATCAAACGGTCCGCTCTCTCTCTCTCTCTCGCTCTCTCTCATTCCGTTTACGATTAATATTTTCCAACGAATAGATCTTTTATAGTCAGTTCATAATCTAAATTATGATTATGTCGGACGAGAGCGCAGTGGGGGAACCGGTCCCGTGGCCCAATCGTCGGAAACTGATGAAGTGGTTTGTAAAGCTAGCGTTTAGTGGACTTAAATTGATATAACTTAATTCACCGGCCTTTAGGTGGGTCGTGGAAATAAATGGTAACGGTAGATTTGATGGCGATGAGTTTTCATATATTTGGGATAGTTTACGTCGCGCTAATGATTTGTGATCCGCACCAGCGCACCAGCGCACCAGCGCACCAGCGGACGGCCGTGCACCATTAGCCGCTGGTCACTGTCCGCTGGCCTCTTTACTAATTAACTTCATCGTCGCATTATTACATTCATCGTTATCAAATCCACAGCTGAACACCGCAGAGTTTACTAATGGGGGTTGGTACGAGCAATGCGTTCAGAACAGGAAATATTAATTGTTGTGATCATCCATTGAAATGTCAAGTTGATACAAAAACCTTATCCACTTCATTTATATCTATTTATACATATATAGGAGATTCACTGGCTCATCACGAGATCCCCGAAACTACTTAAAGTGAACACTCAAGATTTGGCGGAGACATAGATTCTGCCCTTTAGGGGTTAGCTAAGAATGACTTTTACGAAATTTTTCCCCAACGGGATTTACGGGGTGTAATAGCCACCCACAACATCTAGTACCTAAATATAGGTATATAGTATGTATTAAGTTTGAGATTGGCTGATGATTCTCCAATGTTACTGATATATAATTGGAAGTAGTGTACTCAACCGTTCCGTTTCCGTTGTAAAGAACCGTCAACAATGTATAGATTTCTTAAAGCGTTTTGTTAGGTCCAACAGATTAATAGCTGATTTCTAGAATTTATAGGTCGTAGATAAAATCCTTACAAGGGCAATTTTTTATTTGTCTGAAACTACTATACGTCTCCCAGCATCGCATCCTAAAACAAGTGCAACAAGGAGCGGTGCGCAATCACCGCTCACGTCGCAGTTGATTTACGGGCCCCCCGCAGGGCCGCTGATGGCCCGCTCGCTGCTCGCCAATTACTCCACCGCCTCTACTACCGTTCGGTTTCCGGGCCTGGCTTTGTATCCAGACTCTTCGTGGAAAGTCTCTGGGTGCGATCGCTGCGCAGCCGGCGTGTGCACGGCGCAATTGTAGCACACGCTTTGAGTGACAATTGTGCTACACTTATACCAATGGTTCAGTTCATCTTGATGCATAAGCTGTCTAGTTACGTTATCCTAGTAACTTCACTAGCTACAACATCCTTCGAACCGGATACACTAATGTTTATACAGTAGTACTCGGCGGACAAGAATAGCAACTGCAGTAGTACTGCACATCGTCTCCGACAACAGAGACCTGCGAACCGCAATGTGTATGTATGTGTAGTCTGTATATTATATATATGTTCTTCTTATATATTTTAGACCTCCATTTTGAAGTCAGGGTCAAACAGAAAATCGTTAATCTATTTACCCGGACATAAGGTATTACATTTGTTTAACCGGAGCCACAGCGATGGCTAAAGTACTTATCGATGATTGGGCTAATATGATTAGAGTAGTGCGTGGGCTCTGAAGGTAGTGAGGAAATTAGATCCTCATCATATCGAACCATCGTCTCCAACCAGTGAGCACTGAGAGAACCTGAGAGAAGCAGTAGCTGAAATCTCCTTGCTCGTTATTGTAATACAAACAACAGGTTTTTTTTCTTATTGCCTGCAACTGTACAAACAATGGGGCGCGCGGTGTCGCTCGTAATCAATCAGGAGTCGGAGAGGATCACGTTGTCTATGGTTTCCTTGTTTATCGTTGATTAATGGCGGGCTTCATGATCGGAAGCCAAAACAGTGCAAAAAGTCAACACTGTACCCCATTAGGTAATTGCGGGAGAGGTTTCTGCGAAAGAGTCGCATGCGCATGCGCAGGCGCAGCGCGCCGTCCGCCGCCGCCGCCGCTGCGACGGCTTTGTGAAAAAACAGCATCACACTCAGCCATAGATCGCCGACAGCATCACGGACAAAAATAATAAAAACATCACAGTCAAAATATATGTTGGCGGTGGAAAAAATTTGAAAGAACAGTTGACTCGCCCATGACTTTGTGAGACGCCGCTGCCGGAGCTGGTGCCGCTGATGAATTTGGGCTTTGGAGCGGCGGGCGCAGGGGCCGGAGTCGCGCGGTCGTGTCGGGTTCGTGTCGGGTTCGCGTCGGGGCGTGGCCCGTTGCGAATGGAAACATTTGCTAATATTATCGTGAAAGGACCAGCAGATGAAATAATTTATTTCCCCGATGTCGCTTTGTGTTCACATCTTGGTGCTATTGTGAGCGGTTTTTTGTGCATTGGCCGCTTTACTGCCGATGTCTCTATTCATCCCTTTGAGGAAAGGGCGCCGACCGCGCGACCCGGCCGCCGCCGACGGCGCCCTGCTGCACCGTGATAAGGTTTGCTTTGGCGCCGAGTGGTGAGCTGGTCGTGGTGCGTTTCGGCTGTTGGTTGTTTGCGTCGTGTTGACGACAATAGAATTATAATGTTAGCGGGGGGACCCGGCGGTTTTGTGCAAGGCGGCCCGGCTCCGCCACCGCCACAGCCACCGCCACCGCCGGTATTGACTTTTGATTCGACGTCAAATAAATCATCCCCGGACGTAAGGAGATTATGTAAAACCCCCCATTTATCCTCTAAACGTTCACAATTAGCTTTCATCGCTTTACCTCGCTATTGATTTTAAGGCTTTATGTTGTTTAAATTGTTACGATTGTTGTAATCTGTAAAGCCAACGTTACACCAGTTGTCAGAGACTTGGAGATTGTTTCGAGGAGAAAGATACACGGTAGTATGATGGCTCCTCTGACGAGTGAGGACGAGAGATCTACATTTTTCTTCATTTCTGCGAAAAGATTATACAGCAGTACAAGTAAGAAAAGTAAACGACTAGTTAATAATATAAAATAGTAAAAGGAATATTGTACAGGACTCAGGAATACGGATAGAGTAAGGAAATGTGCAAAGCAATGATGTATAGAAATAGGGAAACGGAGAAATAAATGTGGTAGAGGTAAGGATGAAAATAAATAAAAGTGTGTGCCTGGATTCGTTTAAGGGAAAGTTGAAAGAAGGAATTAGGATGCAGTATAGATGAGAGGAATAAGAATGGAAGATAAGAACGAGGAAGGAAAATAAAAATTGCACAAAACAAAGGAACGGAAGTAAGGGCCACAAGTAATTCTTTAAAAAAAGACATAAGACCTGTACCCTTTTGTAAACCAGCAAAACCTGGACCGTTACTTCGAAGAATGCGCGTACCATCCAAGTTGCTGAAATGATGACTGAGATGACTACGCGCGAGGTATCCTTGGTGTGCGCGATCTTGCTGACAAGGTGCAAGGCGGAAGGTTCCGATGGTATGGTCATGTAAAAAGAAGGCTGGCTGACTGTATTGGCAAATTGGCATTGCAGATTTTCCTCCCTGGTCATCCACAGGCAGATACAAAACAATGTGACTGAAGATGATGTCGAAGACGGAGCAGAGTGGAGAAGAAACATAAAGAAAGCTGATCTCACCACCGTATCGGATAATAGCTTAGAGAGGGCAATCTAAAGCTCATAAACCGGAAGTTTAGTGTGATAGTCAAGTTTAGGTAGGTAGTCAAGTTAATGTGTTTACATTTACCTTCTAGAAGAATAGTCTCCATAGAATGTCGCCGGGACACCAGCTGGTCTCCGGGGAGTGGTCACTACAAGGTTGCCACTTCCAAAACCCGTCGACACATCCGTTTGTCGGCACTTGTTCAAAGCTGTTTAAGTCGCCTAAGTTATTGCAATTCATTGCTTACAATAAATACCTCGACGTTTGTATAATTAACAAAGCGCAAATGGAGCTTCCTTCGAAGAAGATATCCTGGAGTGTTGTAGGATGACGAGCTACTGCTGAGAACTGAAGGCCGAAGTGTGTTTGTAAGGTGCTCCTTAATGGTTATTGACTATGATGTTTTCTTAAATTCCTTAACGCTGGGTTGTAAAGGATTCCGCTACACATCTTACGGAGCCCAAGTCAACCTCACCTGCACTCAGTGCACCCGCACCGGGTCAGCATGGTAGGCTAAAGAGCAATTCCTCTCAATTACCTCTAACAAGGAGATCTTTGGGAGAAGATTAAGTAAAGCAGTGGATGTCTATCGGCTGGTGATGATTTCTTAACGTCACTTCTTACCGTAAAAGTGCATATCTCGTTACGGATGTGATGACATCATCATGATGATGTAATAATTAGTTGAAAGCCTCAAAATGGACAAACTCCTTGAACAGATTAAGTGTGAAACCTGTACAATAGTGTCCGTGACAGATTTGTTATTGTGTTCACTTCAATTACTTCGTCCGCTGCGGTTTTATTGCGGCCGCACCAAAACAAATCGCTCCAGGACACGCCAGCCACTTCCAACAATCTGCCAACAGCGACGACGGCCCGAGCTCCCCGCTGTTCCTCGCTGCGACGACATCATGCTCTCCCATTTGTCTCAAAGGTATCAAATGAGCGTCCATTATCCATCTTCCTCACTAACCGCTCGTGACCGCAGCCTGCCGTCGCTCTACAATGCGCCGTAATGCACCATCATCGTTTTACCATCCTCGCATTGTGACCGGCGTGTCGGATCGCGTCGCATGGGGTCCGCACAAAGCGCGACCACCATAAACAACGCACCATTTATTGTTTTACAGCGCCCATATAACTCGACGAGCGGGGCCCAATCATGTCTAAAATGCAACCCCTAATAAAACCATCATTGAGAGCCGCAGCGAGCGGCCCCACAAAAAATGTATGCCGCGTCTCCCGAGCGGCTGGATGCAGTCGGCGCGGAACGGAACCGCGGCGTGTTAGCTGGTGAATGCGCGGATGCGGATGTCGGATCCAAATCCATTGCGAGTTGATAATAAAGTTAAACAGCAGTTAGAATAAATGTTTCCCGCGGCCGGCCGCCATTACGTGTACGCGTGTGAAAGCTGCGCGCGCACGCGAATTGGCGACGTTGTTTGGCAAACTTATTTGTCGCGCGGACGGTGATAAATTGATATCCGACGCAGTGTAAACATGTTACATCGCTGTGAACACACACACACACACATACACAGCCGACTCACAGATTATCAAATGTTTATTGTGTTCGTGTGATGATGTATCATTCAAATGATATCTACTCATCCAAAATATCTCAATAGCTTAATATGTATCAAGTTATAGTTCAAGCTGTTGGTTATGTGTAAAACTAAAAGAGTTGTTTTTTACACTACTAAGCGACGAGACGAGCGGGAAGTTCACCTGATAGTAAGTGATAAGGATGTCTATAAAAACGCCGCACTAATTAAGATGCACTACTCCACATTATGCTCGTTGCTTTGAGACATAAGATGTCAACTTTCATTACCTCATTAATTTCACTAGCTACAGCACCCTCCAAACCGGAACACATTACTGTGTATGGACTGCAATAGCCGCTGCAATGGTACCTATCTAGACGGTCTGCGGCAATAGAAACCTACCGATAGTAAATGACGAACTTAGTTAATGTTTCGAGCAACGCCACTAGATGGAGTGCTGCTGGGTTTGCGAGGAACGATGATGTCGGAAGGTTGGATGGTATACAGCATCAGTGCACAATTTAATTTTTTATAATTGTAACGACATATAGGAATCCCTACCTGAATTGAAAATCTTTGGAGGAGGTCTATGTCCAGCAATGGACTGTCTATCGTCTGATGATGATGATGATGTAATGACACAAAGCTTTCTTTTTTATGAAGTTCGGTATTACTTGATAACTGATGGTAGGACTCTGTTGGCGACGACTGTCTAGCCTACTTAGACTAAACTTTACGGGATGATTCTTTAAGAGTACATTGAAGGCAGGGTGTGTGCGAATTCGATCCACATTCAGCTCGAGCAGATGCTGGCCGCTCACCGCCGGGGTGGTGGGACAATGCGGCTCATTACGGCGCCCCAAGCAACAAGCGTTACGAGGCAGTACTAACTGTTAAATATCTGATAGCAGGCCTCTGTTGCCGAAGACCGCCTAGGTACCACTGCAGTGTCTAGTGCAGCTGATAAACATTACTGTGTTTCGGTTTGAAGGGTGCTGTCGCTAGTGAATATACTGGAGTAATAAAACTCAACACGTTATGTTTTAAGGCGACGAGCGCAATCCGTTGTAGTGTATATCATCCTAACTACCGCCACAGGGCAGGGCCAAGGCAGGCCTATGACTTATCATCAGGCGAATGTCTCCCTCGTCTTGTTGTTTCCATGAATAGAAGCTTGGTCAGAATTTCAACCAGTTTTTTTATCTCATAAATGTGGGTTAACCATTTAATTATAAAACAACACATCACAAGCGCGCTTTGTGTAATTACCTTAATATATATTTATTTCCGCATCCGGGAGTGGTGTGCATGGGGTGCAAGGGGGTGCAATGAAAATGTTTTCATATGATTAATAGCCGCGCGGCGCGACGCGCATGTGTCGAGCGTTCGTTATTAATAACGGCAACGCCGACGTTTACCGCAGCCCGCCCCCCGCCCCCGGAGCGCGTCCGCTGCCTCTTCACCAGGGTAATGTGGCGGCGTGGCGGTGGAAGGTGAGCTCTGTGTGCGACGGCGAGAGTCCACGCTCGTCTGCGGGCCGAGCTGATCGCATTGAGGCTGCTAAATCGCACGGAGCTAATTGTCGGTTTTGGGAATAGTTTGTGCATTTGCGAAGCGCGGGGGTTGCGAAGGGTGCGGGATGCGCCGGGGGTGTATACAACAAAAGTCAGTGTTGATTTTCAAGTAACCCAAAAGCGGCATTTGTCGGTTTAATGCATTGTATTGCCTTTTCTTTGACTAGACGTATTGTGTGTTTGATTACAAGAATACATACAAGACCAAGTCATAACGACTTATCTGTGTTAATGGTCCATTTCCAGGTCGCAATATACAATTATACTTGAAATTTATCTCAAATATTCCTTGAGAGTAACCGTAGCTGATAATGACTTCTGTAGGAACCGTTACTATAGCAACCGCGTAAATATTACCAAATGAAAATGTTTGCACAAGTTGATTAGAAATAAAATTATCAACGATCTAGGAAATACAAAACTTTTCCGGATATCGTAGAACACCAAAGATCTCTACTGGACCTCCTGCTGACCACACGTCCGATGGATACTCAGAGTTGGTGGATGCACCTCTTGGAACATCAGACCACAGCCTTATCCGGACAACAGTGCTTTGTACGTCAATTAAGCAATCACGGCCAGAGACGGCGACGTATATGGCACTACAGATCGGCAGAATAGGACGTGTTTCGTGAGTTTTACGCCTCGTATCCATGGAAACAGCTTTATTTCGCATCAGATGTTCTAAATAAATGCGCAGCGGCTGCCAGCGAGGCAATCCTGGTGGGTATGGAATGTTACATTCCTAACCCGTCAGTTACTGCTGGTGGTAAAAGTTAGCCGTGGTTTAATACTTACTAACTTACTAGTGCAGCTCGGCGTATCAAACAAGCAGCCTTTCATGCATGGACTACCGCTCGTCGCAACCAGGATCCCAATATCTCTGATGCGACCGGAACACTTAACGCTGTCATAAGGTACAGTAAGAGAGTAATTGCCAGAGCAAAAATTGATTTGGTTTGCTGAGTTAGTAGGCGCCTGGGGACCTATCCCTCTGCCACTCGTGCTTTCTGGTCGCTCGCCAAATCTACTGAGGGGTATTTTTGTCGACCGTAGTTACAACCGTTGCGAAAACCTGATGGCAATCTAGTTCACAGTGCGACAGAGGAGGCCGAACTTTTGGGTGCTCTGTTTGGAGCAAATTCAATTATAAACAACGTAGAAGCTGTACCACCTACCATACCGACATGTAACTACTCCATGCCGGAAGTTCAGAGGACGCAGAAAGAAGTTCGGCGTGAGCTAATGTCTCCGGACGTACAAATGTCGAGTGGGCCGGACGGTATTCCGGTGCAGTTTATTAAGCGACCGACAGTACGGTTTTCGTAATGGTTGCTGCACTGGCGATCTTGTAGTGTACCTTACATACCGCTGGGCTCTGGCTCTTGAGAGTCGAGAAAAGGCTAGCAGTGAGTTTGGACATAGCCAAGGCATTCGATCGGGTCTGACGTCGTCGTCTTCTTATGAAGTTACCATCGTACGGACTCTCTGAGGGACTATATCAGTGGATTAGTAACTTTCTGTCCTGCAGAAACATAGGTGCTGTCGATGAAGGCAGCAGCTCTATTTCCATGGACATAAATGCAAGTGTCCCACAAGGCTCTGTGCTGTCGCCGACGCTATTTTTACTTCAAATAAATGACATGCAGTTAATCGACGGTATTCATTGCTATGCGGATGACAGGACCGGCGACACCTGCTGCACGGGCCGTAACAACGCCACTCAGACTGCTGTAGAGGAAAGTCGAAAGAAACTTGCGTCAGAAATTGAGGTAACTCTTGATCATGCGTCCGAATGGAGTCGCCTCAATTTAGTTTAGTTGAATCCATCCGAGACGCAAGTTTGCGCGTCCACCGCTAAGAAAACTCCGGTTATTGTAGCTCCTCAGTTCCAGAATACGAGTACATCTCTGACCATCTCAAGAAGCATTGGGATTTTAGGCGCCGAAATCTCCAGTGACGTGCAGTACCGAGGACACTTGGAAGACAAGGCAGAGCTGGCATCTAAAAACCTTGGTGTAATTAACAGGGCGAAGCAGTATTTAAACACAACTTTTTATTTTTTTTGAACATCTAATTGACGTCACCACTGTGATGAAAATACAAGACATATGACTTCGATAAAGTTTGATTGTAAGGAAACGACATGTAAATATTTTACGCACAACATTAGGTGAGCGCGGTGACGCGTTACAATGCGTCTGCGCACACAACCGCTTGATTTATGCTACATTTGTACATCGTGTAATGGGACGGCGAGCCGGACAAAGCGCAGCCCCTGATGCGGCGCACTCGCGGCCAATGTCGATAGATAATATTGTTACGGATTATTCGCGCGAGGACGTCGGCGTGGACGCGGCGCGCATCTGCGCATGCGCACCGCACCGCCCCGCCGCCGCACGCCGAACCGAGCCAGTTAACGCTCGTAAACCATTTACAAACACATTTTATTTTTATATTAATTACTAATAAAAAAAACTAATTTGCTTTTAGTGTGAAAAATGCGAGGTTACGTTTTAAGTTAATTATAACTGTGTATGTGATAGGACAGTGGTGGGCAAACTTTTTTAATGTGGGGCCACAAAATTTAAAATATTCTAGACGAAGGCCAGAATTATAGAGAAAATGAACTATTACGGGCGTTTGTTCGCCTCTGCCTACTCCTACCAGGAAAAAGGGGTGATAGTATAAAAAAAATGAACTACGCGGCTAGTTTAGCTTCACCGATAGGTTATGCTATATTGTGATACTACCAAGTGGAATCCACTTTATACTTCTTGACCCTCAAAGCGTGATTATAGCGGGCCACATACTATCCATGTCGATATACGATGCAATGTGATAGGAAAATGACAACAAACGATAAAATGAGAACAATATAACTTATTTAACTTTTTAAAAACTTGTCAATCCAAGTTTAAAGAAAAAGTCACCAAAAAAGAAAAAAAATCAATAATGTTGTCGTTCAAAGTTTTTAAATGGAACGAGCGCTTCAACGAGCGGTCATAAATCTGACCCAAGGGACCCTTCAGCGCGCCGCTACCGCCTTACGCGGAGTGGGTTCCTCGTAGATGGTTAACTGGAGCAAAAAAGGCCCCGGCCTCAAGTAACCAGCCAATTAAGCCTCGCACCAATACCCGGCGCCGTGTTTTGGTTTAACCAGCTATCGCTAAAAACTGGTCCCGCCACCCGCTACTACACGACCGCCGCGGGCCCGCGGTTCCGTAGCTATTCAGGAGCCGAGTACACCGTTCCCTTAGTTGTGAGTGACGATGAGATAATAATCAGCTTCTTAAATACCACCTAACGTCAAACAGTCGGAGCGTCCATCAATGGGAGTACTGTTTGGCAGCAGGAAAAGTATCTGCTTTATCGATCAACGAAATGCCATGAGAAATCCAAAACTTTCTTCCATCTATTCTTTTATTCTATAAAATTTCTTCTATCATTATCAGCCGATAGACGCCCACAACTGGACATAGGCCTCTCCCATGGATCTTCAAGTTTGTAGGGGTCCATATGGGGAGATTCGGGCCATTTCCCACCACACTGATCCAATGCGTGTTGGTGGGAGCCAGAGTCTCGTTTGTTGATTAGCAGGTTTATTGATGAGTTATTGTGGGGGACCCTTACACCCCTTCATCTTCACACACATAGAAAAAGTTGTAATTATAATCATGACAGTTCCTGCACCGATGTCACCATTAATTATTATTTTCCGTGTTTAATAAATAAATATGTGCGACTCGATTCAACGCGCTGATCCCCAATAGTCAAGTGTTTCGAAACCTTTATGCACTTAGCGAAACAGCTTCGCCCAGCTTATCTGCCGACTGGGTGGCATCAGGTCACCGCGCCCGCAATACATCGCCCTCGTTTGGCAAAGATCACCCATCACTCATTTGAGGAACTCCCACAAAAGAAGCGACACATGCTCGCCGACGTTCCTTGGAGCTTTTAAAAATTTTCAGCGTCGTCATCATCTCCCGTTCATCAGGATTTCTTTATTACTACACTTGAAATAAAGCATGTTACAGCAAAGGATGTAAGGGATCCCGCACAACAACTCACGGGACCCAAGTCAACCCCATCGGCTCGTGTTGGGTAATAGCCCAAATCTCCGCATATGAACTCCTACAAACGTGGAAGTATTTGAGGAAGGCTTATATCCAGCAGTTGAAGTCTATCGGCTGGTGTTGATGGTGATGATGACAGCAACATTTTGATTTTTACACACTTGACTATTCCTTACAACACGATTGTCTTTGAATTGAGGGCTGGTATGTGGATGATGATAGTTCTTCAGCCACCGCAGGTTACTTTTACAAGAAGACAAGGAACACATGTGATCGCTACCGCTCTTCAATTATGAAGACAGTAGTTTCAGCACATTTACTTGGCGGCGAACAAAAGTCGCTACAGTACCTATTAGGATTCAGAAAGTTAGGATAACTTCAAGGTATAATATTAAGTAATCGATTTCATGTTCGTTTCCGCAAGGAGATGGTTCAGAACAATAATTAAATGTCTCGCCAGAAGCTGCAGCTTTAGAAACGCACTCCGCATCACAAATACTTGTATCTTCATTTTCCTCACTAAAATTTGTTTTATTGATGTGATGTCGTCGGTTCAATCTTTTCTTTTTATTTGCCTCAGCTGTGGAACATTGCTTAATATAGTGTTAATTTGCGCACGCGCAGTCCGGGACGGGACGGGACGGGACGGGTCGGGACGGCCGCTTCACCACCAACAGCGCTCGTTAATGTGAAAAATGACAGCTGAAGAATTCAGGCGGCTCCGGCCAAGCGCGTAAACTATTTTAAGGAAACGACAGTTAATTAATAAGTCTCGCCTCTCCGCTGATGATGAAGGGGAATGTTCAAAGGCGGCTAACAATTGTGGTGTAGATTTGATTTATCTCCTGGATCATTGTCGACATTCCCGACCCGGTTAATGGCTGCCGGGAAATGTTTCACTTCGATTCAGCACTTCTGTGGCCGCGACGGCACGTTAACTTCACATTTTCCGGGTTAAAGATACGATGAAGATGAAGATGAAGATGGTCGCTTTGAAGTTACTTTATAAATGTTTATCCACATTTCTTGCGGAACAAATACCTGAATATCTCTGATTGATAGAAATTATAACGCTGTAATTAACTGAAAGTTAATTTTAGAGGTTTAGGCAACAGTAAGGTCAAACAGTAGAGTTAAAAGATTAGTTTATTCTGCTAATTGGAGGTAGTAATAGAAATGCGAGTCAAGAAGGAAGACGGCTGGAGTGAAGATCTTAGGGAAAAGGACTGCAGTTGACATCTTAATGATGATTCCAATCCGTGAGGTATTGCTGTATTGTTGAGAAGAATCGTTATCTCCTGATCATCATTCTTTATTACGCGATAATTGTAACGCAGCCGAAGATAATGCTACGAATTGTTTACAATTTGTACATTTGTTGTATATAATTTAAATATATATAATAGTGTCCATAAGTAAGATACATTTCACCCCCATATACTTATTATAAAGTTAATTTACGGGGCGGAACGTCCTAGTTCAATAGTTAGAGGTTATCTTTGATCGTCCCTTACAAGGTTAAAACAAACGTTACGATGACGTTAATGACTCTTTTAATGGATCCTGTTAACTTGTGCTCTCCTCATAAAGAACATCGGGATGATGTTATTGAAGCTTAATGAGGGTATAAGTATACACATATTTCTACCAAGTTATTTTACGATACATTAAGTATATTTGAAAGTGTGAGCATTAGGGGCCGCCGTTATTGGAAATTCAGTCTGCGCTAAACTAATTTGAATTGTTTTCAAATTAATTAATACTTCCACAGGAGTTATCAGATAAACGGAGTTATGATACTAAATGTATCGAATGTTACTGTAATATATTGCAGCTTACTGATATACGCGCCTAAATATGTCTGTTTGACGCTTCACAAGTGTGGAAGACAAAACATAGATCAGAGCTCGTAGTGTGGGAAACCAGTGATTGATTACACTTGTTGATATAAAAATCAGGTGCGTGGTCTCTCACAACAACTCACGGGACCCAATGGAACCTCATCTGCTCGTGATGAACCCTGCTAATCAACAGACGAGGCTCTGGCTCCCGTCCATCTGCTTTGGGCCAGCGTGATGGGAAATGTCTCAAGTCCCCCTATATAATACATCTATAGACGACTGAAGGTTGATGTAGAGATGTTTGGGGTAGGTCTATGTCCAGCAGTGGACGTCTATCTGCTGATGATGACGGCATAGAAAATTTTGATAGCCTTTCTCTAGTATATAAACGATCACATACGAGTAAAGCCGAGGAGCTGGCTCTGTATACAGCACGTTAAATGAAGGAGAGATACTTAATCCCATAAATGTATCAAAGATCGGCCATTAACTGCTAATGAGACTCCTTATCGCCGAATGAGCATATACAGGCGTAGTTATAGTTAGTTTAGCATATCGTAAATGTTATTTTCTCATGTGATCTCACACGCCGCGCCCACCGCGCCCACCGCGCCCACCGCGCCGCTCCACAGCAAAAACCACCGCCACGACCAATTTGTAGCCGGCGCTGCTCCGACACATTCCCGACACGTCGGCTGTTGCCGCGCAACGACCTCATTAAACAGAAATGTGACGTGCTACTCAACCGTACATCACCAGTGGGCGTGGGAAGTTGTTTTCTTTTAACACGTCCACGATATTACAACATCCGCTTGTATATTACAATTATTTGTTTGCGAATAAGACTAATCTTGATCTATCGGCATTACGGAGTAGAGTACGCAGCGGTAGAGGTAATCACTCGAGGCCGCAGCTTCTGCAGCTTTTTATACAGTGCGAGAAGATAAGCCGGTGGTAGTCCATCTTTCAATGATAGATGATTGTCAGACAAGATATTGATTGAGTAAACAATCTAAGATAATATTAAGTTTCATGTCTTTACATTAAGTAACAATTAAGCAGACCAAGTCACCCGGCGACACTTCCATAGACACTCCAAACGTCAAGAGACGATGTAATTAAGAAGATTTAGTCAAGGGGCCGACGGTGTGGGTGGCGGTTCGGTTCTATTCCCTGTTCGGGACCAATTAGTGCCGGCTCGAGCAATACACGCCGACGGGGATCGCCGATCGGCAGCGAGATAGCGCGGGCGCGGGCGCAGGCGCAGGCGCGGAAGCGGGCGCGGGCGCGGCGCGGGCGCGCTGCAAACACGCTCACACGCTAACACGCTGCTTATATAAAAATTATAAACAAACTAAGAACCAAAGAGTATATTTTTATATACACTTTTTTCGGCGTTCACTTGATTTTAAGTGATACTTCCACCCATACCAACGTGGCGCCGCTCAGGATTGATATACACTGTATTACGGTGCGCTCGTCGTCTGAAACACAACGTGTTGAGTCTCATTGCCCCGGTGACTGCAATAGCTACAGTGCACTTCAAACACAGTAACGTTCGCACAGTACTGTCTGTCGGCTGCAATTGGCGCGCAAATGCACTCAACTTGAAAAACAAAAAGGAATTAAATTTTCCAATGCAGTTTCCATTTTTAAATTTAGAACAAGAGATGTTTTCAAACACGGGAGCCAGGCCATCCTCACCAGCTCGCGGTGCACCCTACCAATCAACAAACGAGGCTCCGGCTCCCACCAACCCGCGCTGGATCAGCGTGGTGAGAAATGGCACAAAATCTTCCATATGAACGTCTATAAACGACGGCCCCTGGTGCACGGGGTGCCAGAGGCCATACTGAATCTGAGGTCGCGCGAAGCTGGTGGACGCGGGCAGCTCAGAATCGGTCGATGTGAAGATATTTGGGGCCGATGATGATGATGATGATGATGTAATATTAGATTGCCTGAATGTTATCGCAAGTTTAATACCACGGACAATATAGTTAATGCTTTATGAAGCGCCATTTTTGCTCCATTTCCTACCGAGATGTTGCTTTCTCCATCCTTCTTAATCCTTTAAATTGGGCCATAGAGGTAAAGGCGGCAGTACAACTCGCTCGCGGCTCGTGGTTTGTACCACAGCGGTGTCTGCCGAGGACACTTTGCGATTTGGCCAACATCTCCTTTGGTGACCACTGAGCGGTGTAAAAAGGACGCGATGTGAATAGGTTGGGGCCGGGCCGCCGGAAAAAACGCTCAGATGCACCTCGCAGCCTCTCCATGCAACTCATTCTTTTATCTTCTTTAAAAACACATTAAGCGTTGTCTATTTTATCTCACATCACTGTTTGCTCAATTTTTTCCTCTCGAATTCTTTTGCGATCTTTTCATCATGTCTCCGCTCTTAAACGTTGCGGTATAGGGGGTGGTTATCAAATATCGAGAATATTGTTTTTATATGCTCGCCGCTGGGGGTTGCTAAACATCCCTTATCAGTTTCAACGATAACATCCACTTTGCTGTTACAAACACGACAAATATATTTTCGCATCTATCAAAGGAAAGGGAGGGAATATAAAACATAATAATCCCCTCACGAGGAGTTGCGATGGTAATGCGTAAGGGTGTGAAATAAGACGTTTATTTGTAGGAGGGTGCGCGCCGGGAGGGTGACGAAAGTGATCGCGGTGTAATTGTTAAGAGGGCTGCACCCTGAAAGGGCTCAGGGGTGGGCTCAGGTGAGGCAATCGGTGCGGAGGTATCGAAGACAACTTAATGGGCTCCTCAAGGAAACACCTCTTCAATTTAGCAATATCGCGAATGTTGCAATTGACTTTATATCCTCGTACTTCTATATCGGAGATCAGCTCTTCTTAAATCATTGTTCCAACTTACGAGGGAACTTCTTTACTGTTGATCTGTTTCAAGTGCCCTAAGCTGTAATAAAAGTTCATACCCTGGAATATCATCAGGTAAATTGTAGTTCCTTACTATACACTTTAAGTAATATTAAGCTGAAGGTATTCCCTGACCACTATATTCTTCTCAACATGTTGAGATGCTAAATCTATAATTGCTAGTGGTAGGTCTCTATTGGTGGTGACCGTCTAGGTAGGTACCACCGCATTGCCTATTGCAGTTGACAGAGAGTATTGTGCGAACATTACAGTGATCAGGTTTGAAGGGTGCTGTAACTGGTGAAATGACTGGGGTAACGAAACCACATGTTACGTGTTAGGAGACGAGCGCAATGTGGTGCAGTGTATATCTACCATGATAATTAACGGCACGTTGCTACGGGCGGGCGTATCGCTTACCATCAGGCGAACGTCCCGCTCGTCTCGTCGCGCATCAAGTAAATGTATTTATTGGTAAGTTATCACATTCTGGTGTCAAGAGTGCTAACCATTACCCGCTGCTACGCCCGCTTCGGGTGGTTGGCGTCAGGGTGTGAGGGTGTGTGGGACGGGTGCGCGGGGCGTGCTCGCCACGTGTGCAGCGGCCGCCCCCAGCCGCCGGCATCCACGGCAGCCTGGGTGTTCCTTCACAGTTTTTATGCCTCACAGCCATCATCACGAAGCGTCAACTAGATTTTTTTCACCACTCAAAACAGCGTGCTATAAGTTTGACGAGTGCGTCCACGTGTCGCGTCACTCCTAAACACCTGAAGCGATTATCCGCTGCATCTTAGCGCTGCAGCCGCTGGAGGAGTTTTAGAAATTTTGATCAGCTCTGTCATAGAAATTCTTCCAATGAGGAGTATAACTTATCATGAGATAGTCTACACTAAGATGGAACGAGCTCTTACTTCTAACATGCCAGCTCATTAACAGGAAATCTATGTTGTCACCATAATTATCAATCACGAGATCATTACTTGTCCGTGTGGAAGACCAGATAAATGTTCCGTTCACCTGTCCACGTTTGGCAAAAACGCTTTTTTTTCCTTTCTAGAATGACATATACAGTACCACATTGTGCTCATCGCCCTTCAAATCGGATCACTGTAATATGTTACCGCACTGCTGTATGTCCGCTGCAATAGGAGTTGCGGTATGACCAGTAAACCTGCCTCACGCTAAGTATGCCAAGTGTGACCAGCACAGCCGTTACCATCCATTGGCGAGGACAATGTTCAGTAAATTGGCTGAGGTTTTTATGAAAGATTTATCACGATCACATTTTGGACATGGTCAGAGGCCAAGCTTTACGGAGACGGAGACGCGGTGATGACACAATTAAGCTGGAATATATCAAAGGGAATATTCCGGTGGTGCACCGAAGCCGGCTCTTCACGCATGACGTTGTTGACATAAGAACTCGTTCGCGGATTAAGTGGAACGCGCGATTGGCTCCGGCCGCGCGGCTCATCCGCCCGTGTGGAGAGGGCTTAATTAGCCGTCGCGGAGCCGCGAGCCGCCAACCAGCTTAAAGTATCAGCGAAGCCAAGTGCGATGACTCACTCCTACCCTTCACACACTGTGCTGAATCACGTTCCGGCGAGGCGGTCACCATTATGCAAAAATTGACAGCTGTCCTTCACCAACTTGTTAAACATATCCATAACCGTAACCGGAAGTTCTTCCGTCTATCGGCTGGTGATGACGACGATAAACCGGAAGTGGATACCGATCCTGTCCGCATAATACGGACGGGAACGTTTGCATCATGTGTGCTATATACATTTAACGAGTAACATTTCCAAATTGGATTAATCGGGAGCAGGTGGCAGAGGAGCAGCAGCAGCGGCACAACAATGCCGATGAAAGGCGATCGGCGTCGAACCCGGGCCCGCCGTCCGCAATTACGCAGGCGCGCAGTTATTAGCCGGAGGCGGGGGCGGAGGCGGAGGCGGAGGCTTATTAGTGCGGATGACGAGCTGTTCTTGATGCTGACCCAGAATGCACAGCGCGCAGACTGTGCTGCAGTCCACGGGCATCAACCTAAACAACAATATATATATATATATATATATATATATATATATATATATATATATATATATACTAGCTGTTCCTCATCTGCTTTGCTCGCTGTTATATAGGATTAGACTGCAGATTGTATTCTATACCAACCGTTACTATAGCAACCGCACAAATGTAAATGTTTACAAAAGTTAATCAGAAATAAAACTATGAGGGATGTATCATCATTAGCTGATAGACGTCCACTGATGCATAAAAGCCTCTCACTGAAAATCTCCACGTTTGTAGGAGTTCATGTGGGGAGATTAGGGCCATTTGCCACCACGCCGGCCCAATGCGGGTTGGTGGGATCCAGAGCCTCGTTTCTTGATTAGCAGCACCACGAGCGATTGAGGTAAGTTTGGATCCCGTGAGTTGTGCGGAACTCTTACACCCTCTGCGGTATTATTGTAGTATGATAGGTTGCAATTGATATTACTGAATTATGAGTGAGTAGTATGTTTGAGCGGCGTTGCCGCGTCTGCGCCTGCGCGTCGCGTCGCTGCCCGCGGCGCCGGGCCGCCGGAGCCTTGTAATGAACATATCAACTTCACACAGCCCCCGCCACACAATGCCCGCCAAAACAAAGCCCCTCCGACACTAATAAGCACTAAATTATCGTCCCGCTGCCGTTTCGCCAGCTCAGCAGCTCGTCTCCTCAGCTCCTCCTCTGTGACGGCAGCTTCTTTGTTTGCTTTAGACGTCTCGTTCGCGCCGCTTCGCGCTGGCGGCGCTTTCATAATCAGTACAATTACATGATGTTAATTATATCACAATAAAAAAGAAAAAAAAACAGACGGGAGACAGTCGATGTAGTAGTACTGTCTCTCCAGCGCGTGCGTGTGTGTGTGTGTTTGTGTATTTATTCTAACTACAACACAGTAACTGTCACTATGGTGTTATAGAGAGACTTGTTACTTAACCTCAAATAAATATGACAAGTGAGTTATGTTAGTGGCAGGTATGTGATGTTAAGACCATTTCTAGTTGATCAGGATCATCCTTTGTCAGGGAGCATGTCCTTTATAAAGAGATTTAACTTTTAAAAGGTAATATAATAATTAAAAGACTACAGGATCAATAACAAAGTATATGTAGTGTTCACTATTGATATCCACATGGGTAGGAAGGTAGATGAAAATATTTTGAAAATGATGAAGAAGAGCACCAAGAATGTAAATGTAATTGCAGATGTAATCGGCTCCTAACCGCACCGAAGCTAAATTACCAATCATGCTGAAGATGATCACAACAAAGCTTTCGCTTGTATAAAGATAAGAGAACCGCACTGCCGGTTCCAATCGCGGTCAGGAGTAAAAGGATTTATGGAGAAAGTGAAAACGGATTTGACAAAAGCGAGATAATAGAGTTATTATCGTAGAATAATAGACAACAATGTGGTAAACAAATATGAGGGTCCACAGGATCACGGGACCACGGGACCACCCGCGCGACGCTAATTATCTTAAAGACAGATGTTCACGAGAGCCGAAGGGCCCGCGCTGAAAAAATACCTTCGAGCAGATCAAAACTAAGCGCCGACGGATTATGCGGAACTGAAACCCCCACCACCACCCCCACCCCCGCGCGCCACTCGCAAACCTACCACCCAGGAGATAGACCCCAAAGTGCAGTGCATCCCCGACGGAGCCGCGCAGACCGCGTGCGCATGCGCACCCAGCGATACTAACCCCTATCCCCTTAGCAATAGAGGCGACGTTCGCTTCGGTGTTTAAGGAAAGCGTGTGTGTCTGTCTGTCTGTCTGTCTGTCTGTGAAGCTGTCAATGGACAATACGTCAGCGACGACAATACGACAGATCGGAGTTAGTTATTCATGGCGGATTATCCGCGGGACGTATTTATTTTATTTAGTCCCGTGAAAAGGACATCGTGTGCGCAGGACTCGCCGCGCCGCCGACAGAGCGCCCCGCCTGCAGTTCCGGCGGTGGTGCTGGTGCGCTGGTGTGCTGGTGCACCGGTGCGATGGATATTACCGTAAATAAGCACTCGAGAGCGCGGACCACCTCGAAACGTCCTCTACACTAATCGGCCCGGGCGCAGGCCACAAAGCCCCGGCAGAGCGCATTCAGGGCTGCGTTTATATTTACGTCACGAGCTTTCGTGTTATTATTTCCTTTTGTATTGTGAGGGGTTGAAACGGTTTTTTTTTATTAAACAAACATTTACAAAGGCGCATAAACGTTTAGTTCAAATTAATGCAATGGAAGTGGTAATGCGATGTGGATAAATTGGTGAAAGTTGCCGGAAGCACAGGAAGGAGGTCTGGAGATTTATAGGGCATACCTATGTCCAGCTGTAGACATGTATAGGCTGATAATGAAGATATCGTAAAAGATATAATTAGTATATAATTGTGTAGAGCTTGCTCACTTCCGTCTAGATTACGGTTTTTTGTTCCCATGGTGGATGAGAGCATTAAGACGCTGTCGACTGTCGGCGACTCATTAACCCCTGCCCGAGAGAGATGTTATTTTAAAATTTACTGCGGCACCGGCGGAGCCAGGGAAACCATTGGAATTTAATTGAATATAATTATAGGTGAGTTCAATAATAAGATGGGGTCCAGTTTATTAATAGGCGATTAACGGTGCGGTGATGCTGCGGCGCATCAGTCGCGCTGACAAACGGCGCGATTACTTTAATAGTGCCGCGCGCTCGCCGCCGGCGCACCGGCTCGCTGTTCACGTCGCTCCCGGCACCAGCCTCCGCACAAAATGAGGGGTGCAATCACTGAGTATTTGTGAAGCATCAGTATCTGCAGCGACCTGCACCACAAACTTAAAATAACCAATAATAACAACTTCATAAAAGCCTCATCAACTGCTTCCTAGTTTCGCCTCTCCATATTGTTCTGTTCGAGTGGTTGCATGAATACTTTTATTAACATGAAGATAGGGGATGCAATAATGCAATAACCCTGCGCATTGTCGAACGCATTATATTCTAATTAGGTTACAGTTACGACTACCAGCACTCCGTATAAATTACTCCGGGAACACCACTGAATGGTAACGTCACCATTAAAAGTTGTATGTGATAAATTCAAACGTCACTCACACTTACGTAATGCGAGAGTGAATGTATTTTCTCATTCACGTGCAGCTCTTTTAAAATATTTCCTTCACGTATTTTCAGGTGTCTCTTTATCTCTCACATTTGTAGATTCTATTTGGAAACTAATATCGAATATTAATTAATTCTTACCAATCTTCGCCGGCGTAGTGAATGGCTTTGTCTCTCTTCTTGTGAGTGAAGGTTCTGATGAGGCTGAAGATCTTTTCTCACAAAGACATCCGTACTCATCTCATGCAACGAAAACACATATATACTATTGTTAACCCTAATTGTATTTATGTCATGTATATATACGTAATCAATTACACCATATTTAGGTTTCTCTTCAGCTTTAACATATATTTGAACATCATATTAAACGTACGGAGATGGTCACGGACCCACGGAGCGTGTATGGACAGCTTTAGAGGCAGTGTTTAACCGCGATGTAACACCATTATTTATGGGGTTTACTGCGATTGAAATGAAGATGTTCAGAGCCGCGCCGCCGCGGCTTCACTCATTCAGTTAAGTTATCAAACAGGATTACAGATAACTTAATGAACTACCGTATTACGTGTCGCAGCGCGGCCGGATGATGTATACCCTGGCGGTCCTTCTGGTGCATCTGAAGCTGCTAACCACGAAGATGCCTTTAAAGATAACAGAGCAGACAGCGCGTTGACAAATGCTTAAGTTGTTTCAATGTTAACATCCTGGTTAAGTTACGCTTTGTAATTAATTAAGTAAACATCGTTTGGATGATCAAAATCAAACCATGATATTATCTGATCGTAAGAGACGGACTGATCAGGTAAAGGCGGCTGTAAATGGCTCCTCGTCGTTGCATCTATGAAGGCCCAAGAAAACGGCCATCAGAGAAGAATGGCGAGATGTTGTTAGGCTTGCAACCAACACCTGAAGTGCCAGGACCACACTGACAAGAGTGGTATTCTTCTATTTAGTCGATACGATAAATTCTACTGGTGGTTAGTGTTGCTGGAGTATACCTAGCTTCATCGCAGCTCCTGCTCCTTCCTCCAAACAGTACTGGGCAAACATTATTGTAATTCCGGTTTGAAAGGCGCTGTAGCTAGTAAAATTATTTGGGCCATCAGATATAATATCTCATGTCGCAATACGTGCACGAGTAATGCTGTGTACACTGTCCTAACTAGATCCACGTTGTTATAGACAGGCGTATCACTTACAATCAGGTGAACATCTCGTCTCGTCGCTGTGTCGATAAAAAAATTAATTTATCTGTAAAACTTAATATGCATTAATTTTAAGTTTGTACACTAATGAACTGAGTCCGTCGACCTTTGTCAGACATTGCAACGACAAATATATATATAAAGTGTACCTAAATTAATTAATTAGTTAGATGCTACATCTTAATTATGTCTGTGACTAATCACACGGACTTGAGAGATGCGCGGAGGCTTGATTGAGATGCAGTTGTAAAGGCGGAAAGGTATCCCATTAAACTCTTCCGAGCCGCCTCGATGGAGGTCCTACTTTGAAATTTAAATTATGACCCCTCCGATCAGGACAGACCTTGGAATAAATACCCTGTAATTGAACATCTAAAAGTGTACCAGGGAGCCTGTGTGAGCATGTTTGCATGATCGCGAATGAATTGACACATTGTGAGGAGTTAAAGATGATGAGAAATTCGACTACACCAAGTGGCGGGCATTGAGCGCGTCACACAGCGAACAGGCGGACAGACGGACAGACGGGGAGACGGGGAGACGGGGAGACGGGGAGACGGGGAGACGGGGAGACACAATGAGCTGGTTGACACATTGTGTGTTAATAATAAAGTTATCGGGTCGCAAGCGCATCTACACCGCTAATGTGTGGGTTACTTTGATGGAAGTCAACAGTGCAGCCAGCCAATGCAATCCCAACCTAACTGCTAAAGCAATAAGGTCCGAATTACGCCGCCACATATATGAGGGGTATTTTGGGAATTTATAGCCGCGTTGTACGGAGCAAGAGGAGCGTGAGGAATTAGTTCACATCGATACAGCATTGTTGCAATGGGTGTGTCGCCGTCGGGGCCCCAGGGTACCCTCGATTGTGCAGCCATCAGGACCTTTATCTAAATGACGTTAAACAGCGCCCCCTTCGCGCTCAGGCTCCGGGTTAAGGTCTGAACTGAACATCAAACGTAAACTGTTGATGTTACAAACACACATACATTTTTACAACATCTTGTTACAAGTTGTTAAGTTATCTAGTTTATATTTAACTTAAACCATTCCCCGAATAAATTAGATTAAACCTGCACATAATAGAGACTTCAGTTTTAGACATTAACGCAGCAGTATCTTAAGTCCAAGAAACCTAGGGAATTCACTACAGCATCTCATCAGATCCAATCCACCACTGTTTGTTACATTAACACCTATGTAAACGGTCTAAGGGAACTTATCACTATTAACTTAAAAATATACAAGTCTTATCACGGGATAATTATTTAAGAGTACATTGGAGGCAGGGTGTTGTGCGAATTTGATCCACATACAGCGCGAACTGATGCTGGCCGCTCACCGCTGGGGTGGTGGGACAATGCGGCTAATTACGGCGCTCCAAGCAACAAGCGCTACGAGGGAGATCTGACTGTGAAATATCTGGTGGCAGGTCTCTGTTGCAGGAGACTGTATAGGCAGGGACCACCGTAGGGCCTATTGCAGCCGACGAATAGTACTGTGTAAATATTACTGTTATCCGGATTGAAAGGAGCTGTAACTAGTGTAATTATTGAGGTAATGAGACTCATTATCGTATGTCTCAGGCGACCAGCGTGATGTAGTGCAATGTATGTGAGTGAGAAAACGTTGTTATAGGTTGGTCGTTTACCATCAGGTGAAGGTTTCGCTGATCTCATCGTATCGTTTAATAACAAAAACACCCACTGCTGGACGGGGGTATATTTTATTTTGTTTCACATAAAACAGTCGAGCGCTGAGTCCAGTTGCATCCAGATATGATATTTGTCAGTGATGAGCAGAGCAAAGCAAGACCAAGGCTTTGACAATCTTGGTATTGGTCTTGGTTTCTCTGTTCGGACTTGACGTTGCTCTTGCATCTGTAGAAGAGAAGCACATGTTCAAATTCTGACAAATATCTCATCATTTATTCATTTGATCTTGGCCTTTCGGAAGAATAAGACCAAGGCGAGTTGTACTCATCACTACGCTGGAAGTGGGTTTATTTTATTATGATTTGTAGAACACGATCGAGCGCTGTTTGAGTCCAGTTGCATCAACATCGCTTCCCGCTCCCTTCTGTCGCTTGCACCACGCCGCGGGACGCATGCCCCTGCGCCGGTGAAATGAAACATTTATAAATATTTGTCGGCTTTGTTCCCGGCGGGGATGCGATGTCTCTGTTAACGCGCTTTACTGGGGGCGCGGCGGGTGTACTCCGGGCGACGAGGGTGCCGTGCGACAACACACCCTCGGCAGCACGTTGCAAGGTCCACTCCAGCGGCGCTGCGTCCGTCAGCGAGCGGTGGTTGCAGTTAAATGTTTCATAAAGGTGTTCGCAATGACTTAGTTTGTAAAGGAGATGAGATCACTTTGTGGCATTTTTATGAGGCCAATCCAGCGCTCGCGAGATGCTGCGGCAGCTGCCACGCGATCGTAATTTTTTTTAACGCATTACATACAACTTGAGCGAAATTAACCATAAATTATGGCGTAAATAAAATCATAACCTTATTGTACTTTATATTAATTATATTATCTCAGTATCATTAGTTATAGTCTAGTGCTGCTGGTAGATCTGAACCGAAGGCCGACTAGGTAGATACCACAGCAACATACATTACTCTGTTCCGGTTTGAAGGGCGCTGTAGCTAGTGCACTGCACTGGAGTAATGATACAACATCCTGTCTCAAGGTGGCAAGCACAAGCGCAGTGCCATCCTAACTAGCTCCATGTTGTCATGTGCAGGCATGTCCTTTACCATCAGGCCGTCCCACTCATCTCTTCGCATCGTTGAATAAAAAAAAGTACTTTCCAAATTAGAATACAGTCAAGAAGAAGTCTGCACACTACTGTCACTAGAATAGAAGCTGCGGTGATGTAAATCACTGTTTAAGTTAAACGCGCATTAACTTTACAAATGTTTGTGCGCAGGAGTCGGAACCCTCGATGTCTCGCCACCGCACCCCCCACTCTCCCGTGTCACCCTCTCGCCGCGACCCCTGCGAGCAAATATTGTAACATTCATATCAGTACAAGCGCATTGTGATTTAAATTTGAATGGGGGGTAAATGTTATTTTGAACGCAGCGTGAGACTTGTTTATATAAATACAGTTTACAAGCACACCCCGGTAGCCTCACATTAGCTACACGCACACTAACACACGCACACACACGCACACACTAGCAGTGGCCACTTATTAAGTATATTTATGTGCGTGCATTGTTTATTATATGTGTTAAGTAGATATATTAATAATAATAATAATAACGGAAACTCGACGAACGGCAAATAGCCTTAACTGCGAACTCGTCCCAGCGTACGGTAAAGATCAATATGTGTGATTAGTGCACATGTACCCTTATATATGTGCACTACGCGTTATGCTCGTTATGTTCACCGTCACCACCATCAGTCGACAGACGTCCACTGCTGGACATAGGCTCATTATGGAATCATTAGCCGGTTTGCGTGTGCTCGTACTGCTTCGTTTCATCACACGCTCTCCTCCGTTGGACCTCGAGGGACGCACAAGTTTTCCCCCCGTTCACGTTCACTACTGAAATTGCTGGAACTGAAAACGTGTCACAACAAGTCCACAGGCCGCTCGCCGGCAGCCAGATCCGGATCCGGATCCAGCGATTAGCCGGCCGCGAACACTTCAATCCCGCGCCGAATGAAAACCCCGCAACCGCCGAATGTTTTTGTGTCATTCGTTACAGTTACATTGTCAAGGAGGCCGCGGGGGTGACGGCGGGTGGGTCGGGGTGGGGCGCGGGTTCCGCCGAACATGGCGACCGACAAATCAAATTTCAAAACGGGTGAAATCTTTTGTTAATAATCAAATAAAAATAATTCAAAAGTATAAGTAGGATAGGGGTGCGCAGCCCCGTCGCACCCCGCGCCGCCATATTGCGCGACAGCGCCGCCGCCGTGACGAACTGCCCGCCGCGCGTGTTTACGTTTTGTTATTTTATAAATAATATTCGCGCCGTTGTGTTTCCCGCCGAAACTAATGCGCGACGCCATCTTGAAATTATACACTCGTCACACCTTTTTTTTTTAATTTGAACAACGGCGCACGTAAATCACGGGCGGATTTGAAATATCCCTTTTTTAATAAATCATGAGATATGTTTTAAAGGGCAGTAAGGGTGGCACATATTTAAAATATATAGATTTATTAAAGGTCCGCCTCCGACGGACGGCGCACGCACGGCCCGACGTTATAACCTAAAAACGATAAAAATATCTGTAATTTTCAAACAAGTCATTTAGCAACAATTTGCTTTAATTATAGGAAAGTTAAATTATAATAAAACCAATCTTTAAACAATAACCTTTAATAAAACAATCAGTTAACTACACAACTGTTTTCAATTAGTTAATGCTGTATATCTTTAGCCGAGGACAGTCTTTGGTACTAACACAGTACTGATCAAACTTTACTGTGTTTCGATGTATCAGCTAGTAAAATGTTACTAGAGGCACAAAAAGAAGAAGAAGGACAGGAAAATGTTACTCAGTACAATTTACAGCACATGACCCAGTATATACTATATATATATTACTTAATAACATATATCCTAAAGTGAGTAGAATGTGGTGCAGCTTCTATCGTCGTTATTGGCCGTCCAGCTCTTGTCGTCGCTACAACTAAGCCGCGTGAGCTCAGTGCGGTGCTGGTAGGATTAAATGAAAGCTATGAAAGCTGTGTGAGCTGTGAGAGCTTCGTCCGAGTTTATATAAACTCATAAAGTCTCGAGGCAATTAAAAGCGCGCCGCGTGTTTCCGTTTAGTGGGATTCCGTAGATTTTGGTCCGGAGCCGCATTCCCGCGCTAATCCCGCCCCGGGACCGTGTTGTCTCAGCCCCGCTTACAACAATCCCGTGCTAATTTAGTAACAACAAAATGCTCATGGCAGTGAGGGCAGGGCATAACTACGTGGACAGAGGATATAAAGAATCTCGCTGGCAGCCACTGCATTCAAGCAGCCCCGGCCGCGCGACGCAGTGTATACACCATCCTAACTAGCGCCAAGTTGCTATATGCAGGCGTATCACTTACCATCAGGTGAATGGCGTGATTGAATAAAAAAACACTTAACAGTACAAACCTTATCTTATTGCTAATTAACTAACCAACAGACTACTTGTTTTATCTACATCTATTTCCATTATCAGCTCTTGTCTTTCTTTGGCGTGCACAGGACATTCCGTCATAATATGTATAACACTCATTCTTTTCAGGGTCGCGGTGGGACTCCTTACAGGAACCCCTGTCGGTGAACCTAAGAGTCGGTGCAACAACCCGCCAGTCAGAGTTGTTGCACCGACTCTTAGGTTCCCAATGACCAGCTATATAAATGATTAGGAACCGTAGGGCGCTTTTAAAATAGCTGAACATTTGCAAGGGTAGGTGCTACATTTATGAACATATTATGATCCCCAAGATATTTTTTTTACTACAACGCCTACTGATCTGCTGAACAGAAATCTAAAAATCTGAATATTACATCATCATTATCAGACAATAGATGACCACAGCTGGACTCTGGGTTTCATTTGAGGGGATTAGATCTCTTACAACCCATGAACATGAACTCCATAGCTGGAAGGATACAGCTGGTTGTTTTACCAACTTGAAGTTACTCAGCTCACAATAAATATTCTAGTAGAAGCAGAGTTTAAAAAAAAACTATAGCCGTATGAAGAACTAAAAATTGTTCTTCTAAAAAAGCGCTTTTCCGATAGGCTTAGTGCGAATGTGGTGCTGCCATGGCAACGGATGAAATGATGATGTTTTTTAATAGATGGAAGTATTGATGATGAGAAGACTAGATTACAATAGCTCTGTAAGATTTGCAAAACAGCAGACGAATGTGGAAGCAGTCAGTTATCATCATCAACAATTTGTATGCTGAAGGTTTCCCGTTCAACTTAAATATTGAAATCTGTTCTAATACCCACCCCTATTTCTATTGTGGTGCCGGTGAAACAATTTTAGCAATTTACAGATGATTTTGTTGGGGGTTTTTATGTGTTTGGGTGTATTGTAGCGTTTGGGTCCCACAGTCGCTTCCCGGCGGAATGCGTAGCTAACGCGACCTCTCAATTTGGCTTCATTGTGCGAGGCACAAAGCGACAGCAGCCCCACCACCCCGTCGCACAGCTACCCCGTCACCCCGAAAGATAAATCAAAGCATTTCCGGAAACGCGCCCTCGCAACCCGCCCAACTCGCTCCGATACATTTATCCTACATAGTACAGTTCATTGGTAAGATTTGCACCCGACGTCACTGCTCTGATCTCCATTACAAGTTGGCTATTCCTTCAGATGAGGATCATTAGGCTATTCTATGGTTTCCTCAATCTGTTTCAAAATACGGAACATCAAACAAATTTCAAATCAAGCACCTTACGATGCTGATAGTACTTTTTCATACTCGTATAGGGGGTGTAAGGGTACTTGCACAACATATCACCTGATAATCAACAAACGAGGCTCTGGCTTCCGCCGTCTCACATTGGGCCAGTGTGGTGGGAAATGGCTGCAATCCCACCATATGAATCCTTATCCAATGTGGGATCGTTTGGGGAAGGTCTATGTTCAGCAGTGGACGTCTATCGCGACCGATGATGGTGATGATTATGATGACGATATAGAAAGCATTGACACACACCTGTATGCATTAATCGCTATGCAGTAATAACAAGCTTGTCATTACTTGCTGGAGGATAACAGACCGCAGGACCTAAGTCTATGATATTAGATTGATAAGGTGCTGAACGCTATAGGCATAGGTGGGACAGAGAACAGGATGAGAGACACCATCGGGAGCTGATCGTAAATCTCTACTCCCGGCATTGAGGAAATGTATCACTAAATGTAATGTAATGTATAACTAGGGCAGGGCATATTGCTCGAACGACCGAAGGCTGATGGGGCAGTAAAGTCCTCGAGTGATGCTCGCGTACCGGTACACGTAGTGTTGGGAGGCTTGCCACAAGGTGGACCGACGATCTGGTCAGAGTCGCGGGAACCCACTGGATGGGAGCAACGCGGGACCGGTCGATGTGGAGATCTTTGCGGGAGGTCTATGTCCAGCTTTGGACGTCTATCGGCTGATGATGATTAATAGATACAGACTATATATATATTACATAAATTTATTTTGTAGTCAATAAACAAATAAAGTTGTAGCTTGTAGCTATTACGCGTTGCTATACATACATTGTCTTTATTGCTATGGGAACGCAGGCGCGGGGCGGTCGGTGCGGAAGCGGAAGTGGAGTAATAGTGACTGTTTCCGAGTAATGAAGAAGGGGCTTTAGGACAGAGAGGAGGAGAAGAAGGAATTGTAAGTTCCGGTTTAGAGAAATTGCAAATAGTAGTTATATTTCAAATAGTCGGTTCCTAGCGACAACACGAGGATAACAAGGATGTAAATTATTTTTGATCATGGAGATGAATCTTGATCTTAACTCTTCTCCTGAGTCATGTCAGGGTCTGCTTTCTCACTTCTTCCACTCAACTTTGCTCTATTCGGGAGATTGTTTGCGATCACATCTTATCATATCTTCATGAGAGGTCAAACATTACCGTGTTGCGTTTTGAATGAAATGTTGATCGAATAGCACCAGTTATGCGAGATCTAGCGCGATTTAGGTCTCTAAACAAATGCTAAGCTGTTATTGCAGGTGAAGATCATCAGAAGAAAGGTACAGCTGTTTATTATATATGTATATAACATGTTATAACAGCCATCAACAGTAAATTTAACGTGTCCAAGTTTCTCTGTGCCGTCGCTGCTCTCTATATATCATACATTTAACTTATATATTAAAGTTACATGTAGCAACTTTCCAACTTAATAACATAATTATATAAGTAATATTGCTTAATTAAGCTATAATTTTATGTATGTCGCGTTGTTTGAAGAGTATGATGGGTGTGGATGTATTAAAGTTAGAACTTTACATCTTTACTTTATCTGGACCTGTCTAAGACTGTCTTACTTTAAACACTAAGTAGTTAAGTTAATCAGCTCATTATGTATATTAATGTTTGTCCCCGCGATATCTTGTTTTCCCCGCGCGCTACGTCAGCTCCGTCACATAGTTTACGACTTCCGGTGGTGCTTGTGCCTATCCGCCCAATATACCGAGGTCTCCGTATACGTTATGTCACCGCGGTGCCCGTTCGGAAGAGCCCGCGCTTCCGTTCAAGTCAAAACAGTCCGCCGGTATACTTTATTATAGTTTCGAAATAAGTTACGTTTATGGGTTTACTTAATAAGCTTTAACTATGGGAATTTACTAACAGCTTACCCTGATGTTTTGCTGTTGTAAATTATGCTCGTTGGGAATCTGTGAACGGGATTACGTATTAGTGTACTGCCGTTAGCTGTAATGATTGCAGTGTGTGCACACGCGTCACGCATCGGAACAATCGGATTTATGTTTGTGTTCGTGTGTGTACACAACGTTATCGGCGTGGCGTTATCAGTGATACTTGAATGCTGTTATCTAAAATCGAGTAAGCAGTGAAAACAAACAGAGTAGATTATGGGCGAACGTTTGATATCGTATCGGCGGTACAAGATCCACTGCGGATGCACTTGCGACCTGCGTGCAGCGTGCAGCGTGCAGCGTGCAGCGTGCAGACGAAACGAGAGGATGTATCGGACAGAGGCAAGTACCAGTTATAATGTAACAGGCCGAGTTTGCTATGAAGCAGTAACATCAGGGCGTAAAGATTTAAAAGACTGTGGGTAGAGTAATAAGAGTAAGAATCCTTGTTGAATGGTACGAAAGGAAAATGGTAATTATCAAAGTTATGTATGTAATATATAACATAAATCTTCGATAAGTTAGGGTTCCCGCACAACAAGTCACGGGACCCTGGCCAACCTCACCTGCTCGCGGTGCAGTCTGCTAATCAACGAGACGCTGGCTGCCGCCAATCCACATTCAGCCAGCGTTGTGTGAAATGACATAATTCCACACCCCCATATGAACCTCTACGTACGACTGATCCAAGTGCCCAGCGATACCGGAAGCCATGCTGACTGTATGTAGATATCTTTGGGAGAGACGTATATCCAGTAGTGGACGCCTACCAATTGATGATGATGATGATAAATGTATAGCTGGTTACGGTGTTTTCATTGTTGGACTAACGTGAAGTGATATCCTTCTGAAGTGGTGCTTCTTCGCATCCCTCCGACACAATGTTGGAATTATTTGCTAAGTAATTAACATAATCGGACGATCAATTTGCGTGATGGCGAGCTCCCGTTCCACACCTCTCTCCCCTGCCTCTCCTCCGGCCCCAGCTACAAAGGCGCCGGTGGGGGTGTCAAACAATACCACACCTGTCCCTTGGCCTTAATTGGGGCGTAACACCTGATGCCGTGACTGGCCGATCCCATTGTTGCTCCCATCAAACTCCTGTCATTCGCTACCGACGCCCGCCATGAGAACTTCACGCCTCGTCCAGCAAACTATCGCTTTCGTATTGTTTGAGTCGGACGGCTCTTTGTTGTCGGAGCGCAGAGCTCCCGCCGCAGCGTCATCTAATTAGAGATAATACACTCGCAGATCATGGTAATTCCATGGCTGAACATTCACCTCCGCGTTCGGCAGCCGCTCAACGCAACAATATTTTATACCACTTCAATTACACTGCACTTAAATATTAAACGGCACGGAGAATTAGTGAGGAACAAGGAAGTGAAAGAAAAGTAAGAGGAAAAGCAAGAAAGCAGGTAAATAAGCAGAGAATTGTAATAAAAAGAAAAAACTGAAGCCCAGGCTCACAAATGGCCGGGAGAACGAGATTAAAAAAATTATCGTCATGTTGTTAAGGGCAGGATAACTTACCATCAGGTGAACTCTTTGCAGGTTTCACAACATGGTGATATATATATATATATGAAAAAACTGTAGTTCTTTCTTTCTGTATATAAAACAATGTAAATGTGATGATTTGATATCTAAATATCCTATATAAAAAAATTACAATGCAGGGTGTTGCGCGGGGAATACCCACGCAGCCTCCGCTTAATGAATCTGTGAGGAAGTAAACTTTAGATTTAACACATGACAACTTTTAAGAAAAGTTACGTTTTCGATTGACAATTTGTTTCTGGTTATCGTAGGGCCGTTACCATGGTAACCTCTATGAACCCGCCGGCAGCAGGTCACGGCACGCAGGAACCGAGTCAGTAAATACAGAAAGCGGTGGTTAGAAAGCGACTTGATTTTTAATGTGTGTGCACGAAGTCGGACAGAACGCAAGGGGGCGAGGGAAAGTGGCGAGTCAGCGCGGCACCCCGCCCACCCCCGCTCCCGCTCAACAAACTTAATTAAGGAAATAGCGTGAAAGAAAGCATTGAGACCCGTATCACCAGGGTTGTTAACGAAATCACTTATTTGCATACACACAAAGCCCGCCGCCGCCATTAACTTAACAAAAAGCGGCAAACAAATTGGTTCCGCGCTTCCGATACGATCAACCTCTCGCATCCGGTCCAACGGCGCCGCGCCTACCTTCACTTAATTCCTCAAATCTAGATACGAAGCCAAGTGTATAAGTTTACTATTCGATGTGGAACTTGGAAACAAAGCTGACCGTTACAAGTAATTGGTGGATGTAATGATTTCTGGCACCGCGCGGTGCTAACCAGGGTTGGGACAGTTGGCCACGAATGTCGAACGAAGAGACAACAACAAAACTAAATCCGATTTACAATATATTTTACTTTTTAACTAGAGTAAGAGATCTTTCAAATATTTGACCAGGCCACAGAAACAGCAGGGAAAAGTTGCAAGTCTAAATTATGGGTATAACTCGAGGTTTTTTGGAGAAGTAAATAACAAATATTGATTATAAGAAAAATATTAAAATCATCGAAAAATTATAATTTGTAAAAAGAAATTTTAAAAACAACTCAACAGATGGCGCCACCACAAGCAATAGATCGCGCTATCGTTTGCCATCACGCAAATGGATATAAGGTAGGTAAAATTTTGTAGTATATTACCCCCTTCCCCTTGCCTCCCCTCCCCCATGCTGCCCTCCTTGCCTCCCCGTCCCCATTGCCTCTCCCTCCATAGCACTATCCAATCCTTCGACCCATCCGCATCCAATATCTTCTCACCCTTCTCCTCTCCCTTTTATATATTATTTTTTATTTTTATATTATTTTAGCTCGCGGATACCGGATCCGCGAGCCCCGAGTCCGATGAAGCCGCTATGGTTGTCAATAGAACTGCGGCGAGAACATCACCATAAAAAAAAAAGTAGTATTTTATAGTAAGTCATTAAGTCGTTACGGAGTTTACTGTTGTGTCGGTAAACTGGATTTCTCCGGATCTTCGCAATAGCAAGACTCGAGACGGTATCTATCATGTATACAACAACTAGATCTCTCTGGATGTTGGTAATGCTGGTGTACTTAGTGACATGCTCTGTACTTTGAACTGCTCTGCCCATTGCCAACACAGTGCTGATACCGTTGCATGCGTTATCGTTCACCAGCGACTCCACATCCCTCCTCAATAACTTTAAGCTTTGTTTAAATCATATCATATTTTATAATAGAGGAAGAGATTATATCAGGAGATGTAAATAAGATGAAACACAGGCGTGCACTGGAACTACGAAAACGGGAAGATAGTCATGATACTTACTGATGCGTTGCAGTGATGCTGAGAACATTTGAAGAGTGGTTTAGTGAATATATCTTAATTAATACATTAACTTCTGGCAGTGGTCTCTGTAGAGACGTTAATGCGGATTTCCTTTCAGAATCGACCTTAAGTAATGCAGTAACAATCAAATGCATTGTAAGCGCAGTGAACGGATTTCCACGTCGAGTATTCAGCCATTTAAAAAACGAATCGAGTAATATTAATGTTGCGGCGTTGAATAAATGATGACCTGGTACCAACAAGTCCAAATAACAGTTTTGCGTCGGCCCCGTGGAATTACAGCAGGCGCGGCACCGCTCGTAATGAACGCTCGGTGCAACGTTTAATCGTATCAATGTTTGATGAGGCGGCGGACGGCGGCGGACGGCGGCGGACGGCGGCGGACGGCGGCGGACGGCGGCGGACGGCGGCCGACGGTCGCGCGGCCCCCGCCTGCACGTCCATACATTGCCGGTTGTAGCACGGAGATAATACAATCTAGCAGGAACAGGTAGCAGGCATTAGGATAGAGGTGTTATACGAACTATCGTCCAGGTCATAGCAGCAGCGGCAGCACTTAAGGCTGGTGATTGATTGTCGCTAATATTAGGAATGGATGGTCACCAAAGGATATTGACCAATATTCTGCAGTGGACGTCTATTGGCTGATAATCATCATGATGAACATATCATCTCAATTAGCGCCACGTTGTTACCGGTTACCGTTACCTTAAAAAAAATCATGATATTAATAAAAATGGAGGTTTGACAGCAGAGCTTTATCTGATACTGATACAGTAGAACGATAACTGGTAACGCAGCAGCTTCAGGACAACGGTTCAACCAGATGGAACTGTTTTACATCTGAAAACAAAACGTGGAGACTCTACTGCAGAGGATGTAACGTTTGGTTTAGTGACGGCAACGAGCAGTAAGGACGTTGACTATCCAAACCAATGATGGACAGGACACGGAATAGAGTATAACGGAACTGTTTTAAGAACTAATGGAAGTACAGATTCATCAGGAACCGACAACTGTACCACAAATGTAGATGGTGGCGCGGTGAAGGATAAATGAGCTGAAGGGTTGAAGGGTAATATACAATGATCAGGGGAAGCCTCATCAATATTTTTATAGATTATAATTTACAACATGGAAATAGCTAGACGTATTCATCTAGCTTGGACAAGCTCTTCATCTCACAAATTCTCCAATGTCCTAAGACACTGAGACATTGACGGCGCTGAGACAGCACCTGATCATCAAGCTGATCCATTGATTGAAAATCGCACAACGAGACGTAGAAGCGCCTACGCTTGGCATTTCTCTAAGGTACAAGACCTGGATTGAAGAGATTTTGAGAATTAAAGTTGTCAGTGGTCATAACTTTTGGAATCAGCAATCAGAAGTAGATAGGGGATGGCCGATAGTGGAGAATAATCCTGGAGTGCAGGTCGTGTACACAATAAAGGGGTATAGGAACCCCTGTCAGCAGATGAACAGATAAAACTGTAGCGGTCGGAAGATGGAGCCAACGAATAATTAATAAAGGTTGATATTGATGATGATGATGATGATGAGGGTTGACATGGCAGTGATGGCGACAAATGTGTATTCGTATTAATCGTTCGATGTATAACAAAGTTGGTGGAAGCGTCGCCCTGGCCCGCAGTAGCAGGCGACCAGGAGCCGTGAGAAGGTGTCCAGCTGCTGCCGGTGGGAAGTGGAAATGTTTTAATGTTGTGGTCGCGCGGTTGGTTCACTTCATTAGCCTCATCCGTTATGCAGCCCCGCCGTCGGCCGCTCCTAATTGTCTGTAATTTCCCCCATTTTCCATTGGATCCTCTCCTATTATTAAATTATACGTACTCATGGAGCGGATGGGGGGGGGGACACTTTTTTTTTACTTTATACTGGACTTTGATTTTTCGTCAGGACAATGAAAAAGCTTTTGTCATGTCTACCGGAAATGTTTTAAGGAACTAAAAGAGGTAAATATTGAAAAAAAAAATTTACACAAATATGGAGAATGAACATCTTAATTAAAGTTCTGCGAGAATCTCTCATCACAGATCTGACCTGATCTAGACTGACGATATTAAGAGAACTACTGGAGATAACTGTATTTCAGCAGCGTGTGACCGTGGGGAATACTTTACAAGATATTACTAGAACTTGGACGATATTATCTTTGCTGAACAATGCAGCACGCAGGAAGTGAACTCCATCACCAGGGGACTCCACAGCGCAATGTGTAACCAGTATATTGCAGCTGAGACAACCGTAAACGAATAGTTCTAATATTAATGCTTCTTTCCTCTTCCTCTTAGTTCCTCTCCATCACTGCAGCTTGGCAGTCAGATCAAGGAACTCATGTTTTAACTGACAAATCGTTCCTATCGTCCGCTTCCTGTGCTGACGGGCAGAAATGCTAAAGTCAGCTCAGCTCGTAAATCATAGCGTTTATGGTAACAGCTTTAAAACGTGGACATTACTACTGCGGCGCCCTGCTAGTGAATAAAGAGTGCTGCTTACTGTACCCCCCACTGCACGGTAAGTATGGTGGTGATCACTTAATGTAGGTCATGATATCGTATCGTTTACTGGATACAGTGATCCGGTTTGAAGGACCGATAGCTATCACTGGTGGTAGTGTCTCTGTTGCTACATACCGTCTAGGTAGGTACCACCGCAGCGCCTATTGCAGCCGACAGACAGTACTGTGCGAACATTGCAGGGATCCGGTTTGAAGGACCGATAGCTATCACTGGTGGTAGTGTCTTTGTTGCTACATACCGTCTAGGTAGGTACCACCGTAGCGCCTATTGCAGCCGACACACAGTACTGTGCGAACATTGCAGTGATCCGGTTTGAAGGACCGATAGCTATCACTGGTGGTAGTGTCTTTGTTGCTACATACCGTCTAGGTAGGTACCACCGTAGCGCCTATTGCAGCCGACACACAGTACTGTGCGAACATTGCAGGGATCCGGTTTGAAGGACCGATAGCTATCACTGGTGGTAGTGTCTTTGTTGCTACATACCGTCTAGGTAGGTACCACCGTAGCGCCTATTGCAGCCGACACACAGTACTGTGCGAACATTGCAGTGATCCGGTTTGAAGGACCGATAGCTATCACTGGTGGTAGTGTCTCTGTTGCTACAGACCGTCTAGGTAGGTACCACCGTAGCGCCTATTGCAGCCGACAGACAGTACTGTGCGAACATTGCAGTGATCCGGTTTGAAGGACCGATAGCTGTCACTGGTGGTAGTGTCTCTGTTGCTACAGACCGTCTAGGTAGGTACCACCGCAGCGCCCATTGCAGTCGACAGACAGTACTGTGCGAACATTTCAGTGATCCGGTTTGAAGGACACTGTAGCTAGTGTAATTACAGGGGTTACGAGACTCGACGTCTGTCTCAGGTGACGAGCGCAATGCGGTGCAGTGCATGCCATCTTAACTAACGTCGCGTTGTTATGAGCAAGCGTATCACTTACCATCAGGTGCACCTCCCACTCGTCTCGTCGCTTAATTACATAAAAACCCGCCGATTGACGTCTACTGTTGGACCTAGCCATCCACGGAAATCTCCAGATCGATCGATCCTGCGCTGCCCGCAATCAGCTGCTTCCCGCGATCTTCATCAGATCGTCGGACCGTCTAGCCGGAAGCCTGCCAACGCCGCGCCATTCGAGGATCTCGCTGCCATATCGTCCGCCAGAACTTCGAATGATGTGTCTTGCCCATTGTCACTCGAGATCAGCCATCTTTTGGACTATGTCGGTGACCTATACCATATATCACGCGGCATCACAAGCGTCTGCTCTTCCGTTTTTACTTTAATAGAGGATACGTCGTGGTATGTGGAAGTTGGAACATCTCCTGGATTCATTGAAATTTTTGTATTACCTGTTTCCATGAGAAGCAGGTGCAGGTACAGCGAGCGGTGACTGCTCAGTTTGTAAGGCGGTCGGGTCGAGCAGCCTGTACTTCCTGGAGAAGGCGGGTTCGATCTTCATTGGCCTTGAGCTTCCGATGATGGAAAACATCGTGAGGATTCCAATATGTTACAAACAGCCCATTTATTGTGACATCCACTAACATGTGGCCGGGATGCTGGATCTTGATTATCTTCTCGTGAGAGAAGTCCTCGAGCTGATACTCATAAAAGCATCTGTTTATTATAGAACAACTAATAGATGTGAGTAAAACTAAAACAGTTTTCTATAATGCATTGCGTGTGTGGATGTTTGGTATGTGCTGACGAGGGAGAGGGAGGAGATGGTGTGTTGCTGGTTGCCTACACACAATGTTGGTGTCGGATCGTGCGACGCGCGCATGCGCACAACACTCGACACCGAGGGTCTCGTGTGAAGCCCTCCCGCTGCAGGCGCGCTGTGAAATAATTTAGTAGGCAGCGCTTTGCTTTGGTCGGCTCCCTGATGTAACCCGTGCACTGCCGGCGGTACGCGGCTGTTACTCGTAACTGCTTATTACCGCCACGGTGACGGCGGTGCAGTAATGACAGGCCGGGAGCTGCCGGCCGCCAGACCCTCCGTCCTCAGTGTTTGGCTGCGGAGTCGCTGCCTTCGGACCGCCTCCCGCAGTAACGTGTACAAACATCCACATCCACATTCACTGACACATCACTTTGTTGATACCATTAACGGCCACGTGATAGCATAACACAAACACAACAGCTGGATAATGCTGCGACCATCTAAGCAGCGTCAGCATCCAGCAACGCGCGAGATACTTTACTAAGCTAAATAACATTCGTACTACTTATGTGAACAGCCAGCGTGTATATATGTGCACTGGCTGTTCCCCGACCGCAACCGTAAAGGACTTTCTATACTAACCGTTACCATAGCAACCGCATAAATAAGACCAAATGAAAATGTCTATAACATTTAATTAGAAATGAAATGATGGAGGATCTATGGACTCCAAAAAGTAAATAGCTTATAATGATCTACAGATCAGTACGCTTCGGATGCTCGTGTTCACGTATCAGATTCATATTAGATAATAAAGCTGTAGCTGAGAACTTGATCATTGCATCGAGCGTTCTATTAAACAAAACCTGGAGTCGGTTCAGCCGTGTAGCTGGTGCATGGTGATTAAGCGGGATGTGACGTGACCCTCGCCAGGTTGTCATGTGGTCATGTGGCAATAGGGCGGTCTAATACGTAACCGAGCGGTTTGTTGCGTCGCGAGGATTGTTAAATATTCAGGGCATAATGACAGCGGCGACGGAGCAGTCCGCCGCCGCCCAGCGGTGGGCATTTGTTATGTACTGATGACATGTCACCACTACTGCAACGGGACATTACCTGGTGAAAACCATACGTAATTGTGGACATTGGCGACTTCCTCATCAGCTAAAAGACGACCCCTGCCGGACATAGACCTCCTTCAAAAATCTCCACATCGACCCTCAGTCGTGCGGAGATGTTGATATGGAAGAACTTGGGCTATTTCTCACCGCACTGATCCAGTGCGGGTTGGTGGAAGCTAAAGCCTCGTTTGTTAATTAGCAGCACCACTAGCTGGTGAGGCTGACTTGGGTTCCGTTAGTTGTTGGGCTAAGGCTAGAATGGCGACCTCGGACCAGAAAGCGCAGCGTTGGCAGACCTAGATCCAAGCAGTAAGACCACGCTTTATGAAACACATTATAAGAGAGAGACCTATGTCCAGCAATGGATGCCCATCTGTTAGAATGATGATGAAACCTCATGCTACCCGTAATGAGACGACAGCTAGGTTATGCTGCTGGCCCTGAGACTGATGGTTACACCCCCATATAATTTCCTCTCTAAAGCTGGTAATCTTCTGAAGATTTCTACCCCTTCCCTCTCCTTTATTAAAGCATGCTAAAACTCTAGAAGAAGAAACTATTTGCACGCTGCATCTCGGCGGAAGTAGACATTGCGGTAGTGTTAGAACACAGCAGTGTTCTTACTGGAGTCGGACCCCACCTCCTCATCATTAACTTAAAGGATATACTTCTATTTTTCTCTAGGTATGTGCGGGACGTTCACCTGATTGTAAGTGATACTCCTGCCCACAACCACATGACGCTAGTTAGAATGTTATACACAGAACCACATTGTGTTCGTCGCCTTCAGACATAAGCTGTTAAGCCTCGTCACCCCAGTAATTTCACTAGCTACAACGCCCTTCAAACCAGAACATAGTATTGTCGGCACAGTATTATTTGTCAGCTGCAACAGGAGCTGCTGCGGCACCTACATAGACGGTCTATTCTCCAACTTCACAACAAGTCTCGTTACGGTTTGAACCTGGAGACGGGCTCTCCAGCGGCACACGGCACACGGCACATCTCCAATGACGTGAAGCGTGACGCTGCAACAGGGATTACCGCTCAGTCAACACAACCGCTCATAGGATATGACATGAGAACCATGAACCGTCAGCAGGTGATAGAAATTAGATGGTAGTAACTGGTTCGTTCCTGATGATACTGACCCGTCACTCCCGTCAAACAGTACGGTTTGAGGGGCGCTGCAGCTGACGACGATCGCAATATACTGTATTGTCTATCATTCTAATTAGCGCCATCTTATTATGCACCGGGGCGGGGGTGGGCGGCGGGTGGTGTGTGTCACTTGCTATCAGGTGAATGTCGCGCACGTCTCGTAGCTTCCGTGAATGACAGTTTAGTACGAGGTGTAAGAGAGTAGTAGAGATAGTCGAGATGGAATTAATTGGTTTATGATAGGAATGAGTCAGGTTACGAAATGTCTGCAGGCGAGGGGCGGTGCCGGTAGCCAGGCGTCAGCTGTCGCAGTATCACGGAGTCGGACGCATGTCACGCTCGCGTGTTAGACAGCAACGTGTTAGATCTGTGTGTTTGTATGTTTATTTGCGGTCGGACGTGAAGCTCTTTGCGGCGCGCCGACGCAGCAGTAGGTCCCCCGAGGGTCCGCAGGCCTCTCCATGCCAATCCGGGACTAAAAGAGAATAATTGACTAATGTTACTTTAACTAGATACCTTGGTTATCAGTGTGCAGTAAATTAAGTAACACTTGAGGTGGTACATAGTAATGACGAGATTCTGCGATAAAGTCTCTTTAAGTTGCGCGTACGAGTGTGGACCGGTCCCTAACTACGACGGCATCAGCTGTTGCAATGTACTTAATTATACTTAACAAGTTATAATTGCGACGGATCTCGTTAAGTATATATAATTTAAGATTAATAAACTATAGCTTAAGTTAATATTCTTTTTTTATTCACACTTAGAAATAACTTAACATATAACTATCACGGTAAAGTGCTTAGATTTTGTCACTATGTATTTCGGGGTCACAGGATCCAAGCCTACTCATCAGCTCTCGGTGCTGCTAATCAACAAACGATCCTCTGGCTCCCACCAACTCTCATTGGGTAGCGTGAAGGGGAATACACCAAATGTAGAGGATCCTCGGTGAGGCCTATGTTCAGCAGTGGACGTCCATCGGCTGATGATGATATTACAGATATCTATTATTAATCTTTTTTATATAATTCAGCGACGAGACGACCGGGACCTTCGCCTGATGATGAGTGATGTGCCCGCTTATAACTGCATCACCGTGCGGTCATCGTCTGAGACAGGATGTTGTATGTCATTACCCCACTAATTTTAGTGCAGCGCCCTTCAAACCGCGACAGTGCCGTCAGTCTCAATAGTCAAATCTAAATGAACGATATATTTGTTTATAGAAATTGTATGATAACGAGGCGTACAGTCTCCGAATTCCCGTCCTCGTGGTCACCGTAGGTCAAGTGTCAGGAGTCTGACGGTATTTTTTTGGATCAGATATGATAATAGAGGCATCGGGCCACTGCTGGCCGTACCTTGGCGTGCCTTGGCGTGCCGTGGGCAGATAGCGGCGCGCCGCTTGGCAGTGACCGGCGCGAGGCCGCGCGTCACTTCACTCGTACGTCAGTGGGGGCGGTGTGGCTTTTTTTTTACCATCAGTACATTGTTTCTCATTTATAACTCCTACTCCACTTTCATTCTCTCTTGTCTATCATACACCGCACAGGTTATTAAAGCGTCACCATCACTACCAATACAAAGAAATAAAAAAATAACTTATAGAGAATAGACATCTTACTCTTATTCTGTTACGAGACTACTATCTGCAGTCGCTTCAGATGACCTTCTTACTACTTACTACCTCCATTACTTACTGCTTGCCAGCAATACAGTGATCCTTGGTTCGACTCCGAGACCAAAAATGAAGTTGTTTGCTATCGTATATATGAAGCGACGAGACGAGCGGGGCATTCACCTGATGGTAAGTGATAGCGTCCATAATAACTTGGCCCTCGTTAGGACGATATACACACCACATAACCACATTGCGGTCGACGCCTTGAGACAGGATGTTGGGTATCATTATCCCAATACTTACACTAGCTACAGCGCCCTTCAAACCGGAACACAATTATGATCGCACACTACTGTTTAACGCCATAAATAGGAGTTGCGGTGGCATCTTCCTGGATGGTCTCCGGCAACAGAAACCTACCACTAGTATATTTACTGGTGGCAAGTGTGGTCAAAAGTACAATCATTACTGTGTTCCGGTTTGAAGGATCATGTAATAAATGAAAACGGTGCGGTAAGAACAGTCAACATCTAATGGCGCTCTCAACATTAGAGTGGTGCTGTGTATATCTCCAACTAACTTCACGTTATTACAGATACTGTCACTTAAAATCGCGTGAACATGTCACTAGTTTCATTATTCCGTCCAGTCAATAACATCACCTTCACATTAATATATGACAGTGCCTTCGCTGTATTCCTGTCAACGTGTCCGAGCTGGGTTATCCGAGGCGAGGATGCTTTACCATCCACGACCTGATTGTCAACTAGAACCGGTAGGATGTAAGCTCAAGCGTTTTTAAGATGAATTGAAATTAGATGTGGTGATGATGATGAAACCAGATTCTGGGTACGCGCAACGAGATGTTGTTTACACGAAACAATTGTTCATCAGTTGTTTGTTTAAATGAAAACCTCTTTTCTAGTCGTGACGTAAATATTGAGCATAAATGAAGAAATTAATTAATTACTTAATTAATAAATAAATAAGGTTTTACTTTAAGTATAACTTAAAAGTAATAAAAAACTTATTTTATTAACGTTTTGTTGCAGAAGCTGTATTACTTTTTTAACTCTCCACTGCTCTAGATTTCTCATCTTCCTCTATACCATTCTATTTTTAAATGTCTTCTCTTCTTTTCTTCTGTCTTCTATGCTTCCTTGTATTCTCTATAAACATTAGGTTTCTATGTTTGCCCACTCGTCGTCGTTTAATATACAGACCATATCGATATCCGGAGCCGAGGTTGTTTTGGATGACGTCTCGTTTTAGTCTATTTAAGTTACTCACATTAAAATGTTGGAGTTAAGTTTAAGTAAGTAAACATATTAACCCACACCCACCAATTCCGCACTGGGCTAGCGTGATGGGGTGAGGTTCAATTACACTCGATGAACTTTCAGAAAAGACGGCCCCAAGTGCCCGCGCGCCGGTGCCGATCATGGAGCGATCGGATTGCAGATCCTCGAGGAGGACCTGTGCTCAGCAGTGAGTGTTATCTGGCTGTATAAGTAAACATGAAGATAAACAATCTAACGGTCTTTACATATAATAGCATGTAAATATCACAAATTGACTTCCACCCCTGATGGTGATAATGGAAAGCGGAAAGCCCTGAATAGACTGCAGCCTTTTATGACGCAGCACTGACATAATAGAGGCGTATGAATACAAAAAGTGGTTAAGTAATGATCTCCGGGTAAGGTAGACGCTCCGAAGCGGACCGTCAGTTAGTCGACTATCGCGCCAATCGAAAGCAAAGCTCGTTCGCGCGAGGGGGCGCAGCGCAGCGCCAGGGGGTGCAGCGCCAGGGGGTGCAGCACCCGGCGACACAATGGCGCCGCTTATCGCGCGACATCCACCGATATCGTTATAATAAACCTATCAAATTTCGCGCAGACACGCTGATACCATCTCCGCAGGGTGACCAGATAATGGGGCCATCCCGTGAACCTCTTGGGAATGGACAGTATTTGTTTATTGTTACATTTGCGTTCTCGTATGACGCGCTGTGTACCTTCCTGGACGCGCTCACGTCCGGTTCCAGTCCGCGTTGGATTGCGGTGCCCGGGGGTCGGTTTACAATTATATCCTTTTGTATGGTTGGCATTTTTTTTACAAATGTTATAAATACAGTATTCACGCACAATTGCAATAGTCGCCTGTTACGGGAGACGCGGATAATGAGATCAGGGTCAAAGACGAGGGATTCGTCAGAGACCACTGCTCCAAATTTAGACCTTACCGTTGTCCCTTTATTAGTATTTGCGACAGAAAATCTAAAATTGTTTATGATTAACAAAATTTGAATTTTGTGAGCTGGTGAGGAGGTAAGGTCCACTGCGTTATCATCCTGATTATTATCATGACACCCATAGCTGTTTCAATGTTGTGGTGCATCAGGTTGCGGATATTCCCAAACAACTAAATCATATTGCATATTACAACTGTGGGTCCGCCATCGGACTAATCACATTATCTCCGTACGATCCAGATTTCTTTTCTTTGTTATTTTATGACTACCGACAAAATATTCTATAATGTCTTCACATCAGTCCAAACTATCAGATTAAATCTATTCTGTTCGCCTGAACAAAGATCTCCGTGAGCTCCATCAGACGTCATCCCCGCCGCGTACCGATCCACCAGGAACAGTTCTCGTGTGTTTAGTTGGGTGTAAAGTAATATGTTTGTAGATGTTTATCTGCCTGCCGGGCCACCACCAGCCCCGGGCGCGCCGGTGTCGCGTTACGCCGCATTGTGCCGAGCTGATGAATAATACAATTTGCTACAATGCAATGTTTGTATCACAATAGCGACGTCACTGCGCCGGACCAATTAGATCCAGAACTAAGCTCGCATTGTGTCTAACGTTTAGATCCTTATCTCGATTATTATTAAAGCATTATAATAAAACTCTAAACCGTCAATAGCTTAATAGCTTAAAATAACGTCTAGGGGTGTGGCATTAAATCTAACTCTGCTACTATACATTCTTTAAGTGACGATGTGATGGTCACCAACCTCCACACGAGCGAAGCTCTGATAGTCGACAGAAATTTCAATAACATGAACACTATTGCTGATGCGTGCACTCAATATACGAAAAACTAGAATTTAATGTAAAATCTATTAAATTAATTATTCTGTAGTTACTTCATCAGCAGCAACAGCCTGCAGCAGTCCACTGCTGGATGTAAGACGCATCACCCAAGGAACGTCACTTAGCCCGATCTCCTTTCAGTAGTTACTTACTACTTCATAAAATAAACTTTACTGTTACTTAATAAGAAGTGATAATTTCAATACGTAATGATTATCGTACATTGGGGAACTTACTACATCTCCTAATGCGTAGTGTTCAGATGCGATTCCCAATCATCTTAAAATCGTTGAATGCAGTAAAGCAACACAAGTGTACTCCAATGAAAATTAAACGGAACTCCTCGTCACCGGTAACACTCTCCTTCCACTCCGTCACCTGAACAGACGTGCGAACCACTCGTGAGTGTATCCCCAAGTGTCCGAGGAGTGGCGGGTAGTGAATACTGTATTGTAGTCACACCCCGGGAGTCGAACGCCCCAGGAGATCATCGAGAACTCCAAGTTACATTGTATATCACAGTTATGGGAAACAACATGAATTATTTCATTGCACATCAAATTTTAGTTGCAGCTCATGTCCAGCGGTGGACCTCTGTCAACTGATGATGAAGACGATGATCAGTTTAATGGTATAAAGTAAGTTGGCAAAATGTTCGCCTGATGGTAATACGCGTTACGTGGCGCTAGTTAGGATGCTATACACTGCGCCACATTGTGATCGTCGCTTTATACACACGATGGTAATTCTCAGCTCAGTAATTTCACTAGCTACAGCGTCGTTTAAACCGGTACTTGGCAATATTTGCACAGTGGTTGTTGACTGCAGTAGACACGGCGGTGGTACCCATCTCGGTAGGTAGTTGTGAGTGAGTGAGTGGGTGAGCGGGTGAGTGGGTGAGCGGGTGAGTGGGTGAGTGCGTCGCGAGCGCCGGCGGTGCAGCGGCGCAGCGGCTGCCGGCCCCCACGGCACCACGTTCGGTTCCCCCTTGCTTATAAATATTGCCGGTTAAATGGCGATCGAAACGCTGGACGACGTGAAATTGCAGACGGCGTGCGCCGGCTCCCACGCCCGCCGCTGACCGCACTGATCCTCCTCTATTATTCAGCACCACTAACCACCACCGTCCCCGGCGCGGTCGCGCGCGCCCCTTGGCAGCCGATTCGGGAGCTTTGATGCGGAGCCGCCGCCGCGTCAACACCACAAGCTGATTACCTTCAACTACGCCACGTGCTTATTTAACTAACTTATACTACTCGTACACATTGTTAATATCAGATCATTACTTGACTTGTCTGTTATGAGACGGAGACAGGAGGAACGCGTTGGAGATGATGAAATGATTATCAAACAGTTTTGTACTGGACTCATGACATATTATCTCATGATAGAACAGGAAACTGGTGTTAGGTCTCTGTTGCCGGTGATCATTTAGACAGTTTCCACGGCAGCGGCTATTGCAGCTAACAAACATTACTGTTCCGGCTTAAAGGGCGTTGTAACTAATGGAACTACTAGGGTACCGAGACTTGCATCTTAAGTGTGACGGCGACAAGCGCATTGTGGTGGTTTAATATCCGGAACCGGTCAGCAGAAATATTAAGGCATATAAATATGGTCAATGTTGGCGAACGTACAATGTTAGGATGCGATCATAAACCCAGTCAGATTTAATCTCGGAGATGGTCAAATGGTGATCGAGTACCTCGTCTCCTGAATCATAACTCTAATGCTGTACTGAATCCAAAGAACATACTAACTACGTATCTACTGGATGAACTTTGGACTTCACCGATGCAAGAGGCAAGGCGTGTGGTCAAATCGTGACCACACGATCGCCACTTATCTATATATCAAATATTTAATCGTGGAAGCTGAAGAGCTGGTCAGCAGCAAGTATAAAAAACATACCATCTATTGCAGGTAATTTTAATTTATCTTTTTTATCAATTCAATGTCACCACCAGATTGTCACCACCATTTGCTACAAACAAGTGCAAAGTTACTTTGGCCATATTGCTCGGAGAAAACCAGATAATCTGTATAGGTTGGTTCTAGTAGGAAAGACCTAGGGCAAAAGATCACAGACTCTATCCCCTACCCGACCAGATGCAGTCAATCTTACGCATCAACATTCCGAATGCCCTGAGACGTGTCCAGAGCAGAGTGGCGCGGCGGCGGCTGGTGGACGGCTTATTGACAGAGGGCATTTCAGGACAACCACGACCTCCAGTCATCAAGTATGCGGAAGAGAATCAACGAATGTGTGTATGTACGACGTTGTTACGGACACTGTCACTTATTATCAGGTGACCGTCCAGCTCGTGTCATCGCATACTTGAAAAACAAAACGCTTATGTATAATTAAGTTACAACTTAGCATTCTTTATGATAATTAATTATGGAGAATAGTAATGTTTGTATGGGACCGGTTCCTCATAGCTGAGGATAATGGGCAGCATTAGGGTTGCAGCCCTTGCGACTGATAATAAATATAGTTAAGTTAATTATATTTTTTCTACATGTTTATAGCGTAAGTGTAACTTGAGTACATCAACAGCATTTTGAGTCGATGTTCTGTTTACTTGGCACTAGGGAAGTGTCATGCGTCAAGCGTGCTGTACAGAGAGCGCAACACTCGAAACGAAGTGTGTGCGCTGTTCACCTCCACAAAGAGGCCGTGTTGCGGCGGACACGTGTCCACTTTGTAAAACAAATTCCCATTGTAATTGAAGCCGTGTCTCACCAGCGGTCACGCCGGCCGGTATCTTATCTCCGGGCATCGCGCTCCGTCTCCACGCCGCGCACCATCGAACTCTTGGAATAATTACCACGACCTGCTCTATTAGTCTCCCTACTCGGTTTACGCCCGGGCGGCTATTAAGTTAAACGCCGATCTGAACCTCGGCGCGGGCAATTAATTAAATTTTAAAACACACTCCGGTCACCGCATCACGGTGCCCGTCCCTGTCCCGGCCCGGCCCTGTCCCCGTCCCCGGCCCGGCCCCGTCCCCGGCCCCGTAATATATTTACTTAATTAGAAACCATTCGATCGGACGTCACCCGCCCCGCTTACTTTATATTTCCTCTCCAATAATGTTAAGATAAGAGGGCGATGTAAAGACACAGTTTTGAAAGTCGCGCGGCGACAGCCCGCGTCCACCACCTCCACATCCACCGCCACCTCCATCTCCGCCGCTGCCTAAACTCTAAATCGCTTAAAGAGTCATCGCCGAGGTTTATCACTGCCCGGATGGAGTTTACAATATGTATAACGTCCAAGTTTAAGTAAACATTCTGTGCGGAGGGCGCGGCGGCTCTCCGTGCTTATCGGTGTACAGTAGTAAAGTTCAAAATCGAACGACCTACGGCGCATTTTAATTAGTGGCAAGCGAGGGTCGGCAGCCGGTCGCCGCAGACTCGGAGGAGTCTCTGGGCGGCCGCTCACCATAAATCCATGCGGAGGCAGCTGAGCGCGTTACACGGTAAACATTTTAAAGGTCCCGCGTCCGGGCGCTGTTATTTACAATTTGTGGTCGTGTATCTGACATCAACTATGTGGTAATGCATCCGTTTGTTTAGAACAGAGTCTGATGGAGCCTGGTTCCGCCGAGTCTACGGGTCGAATCTCCGCGAGAGCTGGACCGGTGGTGACAGTATTCTCGCTTCTATTAAAACACCAAACTACATACTGCATACTACATATCCAAGTTCCGGATAAATTTCGTCAATCACTGGCGAATGTTTGTTGTGTTCTGTTCATCATGATGTAATTCTTGAAGCAGTGTTACCTCCTCTTCAAAAGCCTGGAGCTGGTGGTGTTTATGTCTTTTGGTGTATACCTACCAGAGCACGAACACTTCCTCTCATCAAGTCAAAATTGAAAACGTTGATTTCGACAAAAAGTAATAAAGTTTCGTATCCGGCGATTCCGTGGGCTCGCGGCTCTATTCGAGTGCTTTAACTTAAATTAACTTAATTAGCCAGCGCCGAGCTAATGAGATACAGCTCCGCTCGTTAAGTGAACCCGATCGTTTTCATTTAAGTTCAATAAAGGTTACATATTTAAACGCTTTCAATCAGATTAAGTTGACTGAATGTTATCGAGTTTTTTCCGGTCGTAACGATGTTAAAAAGCGCCGAGATAACTTGAACCGGCGCTGGCCGCCGTTAACTGTAAACAAATACGAGCCCGGCTCCGTTTATCTCGGACGAGTACTTCTCTAAGTTACGAGCTGGCTGCACCCGGGCATACTTTGTGATATCGACTTCTCTAGGATAACGACCAGCAAGGCGGAGCAAGTAGCTGTTAAGTAACAATAAACTCGGCAATAATGTGTTGTATGCTTTTATGACGCGGGGACATTATTCCATAGATGTCCTAAGGTAGCTTTAGCAATGGAAGAGCAAGGACAAAGCTTAGCAGGCTCAGCTGGAACATGTTCCCTATGACCACCGCAACATATTCTCTCTCTCTTAATAACACCCCAAAAACAAAATGATCGCTGCAAGCTATTCAACTTAAATATCGTAGTGTTGTGGGATCTATTACAAGAGATTTATGTCCAGCAGTGGGTGTCCAGCGGTTGAGATGATAATAATTATGATAAATTACAAACTTTGCGACTTCGACAAATTCTCTTCTCTTCTGAAACTAAATAATTTTTTAACAACCAATTTACGTCCCGACTATTGGGGCCCAGGTCTATCCTCAATATGAGGGTCATGAGCCACAGTCACCGCACGAGCCCAATGCGGATTGGCGACTTCACACACCTTACAATAAATTCTAATTCCTGTGCAGGTTTCCTCGCGATGGTTTCCCTTCACCGTTTGTATTCCGCTGTCGTTACTTAAGTTCACAAATGTACGTAACTTAAATATTAAAGTCACCGCTACATGCTGCAGTCCGAACCCGCGACCTTCGGAGTGAAGGCCGCACGTTCTAACCATTGGGCCGGCGAGCTGCTTACCAAATATAACGTTTATTAAATACAGGCTTTTGGTCCAGCCACATCATTATCTGATGAGGTGAACCCACCGCCGAATTACAATTATAATGGACAGAAAACAAAGCTGTTAAAAGCTGGTTATATTAAGTTTAGATAATTAAGCATAACTTGAAAGAGAATCGACTACTGTTCGATCGGAATTCGAGACGTTATGAGGTCTTCATGGAGATGCGGAGATAACGAGGACTTTATTTTAATTAATATTTAAGTTATAAAACTAGTTCTATAACAAAATAACATTTAATAGCAGACATTACATAACCAACGTAACTCGCGTCAACACAGTACATCAACGCTTTGGGATCCTCCTCGGCGAGACGCTGGGGGGAGGGGTCCTTGTTTGTTTCAAGTGGCGGAGGGGGCCCCGTGCACACGTGCAGCCGTGGAGCCGTGGAGCCGTGGAGCCGTGGATCCGCTGATGCTGTCTCCGGAGCAGTCAGTTTGTATGTTAATATATGTAAAGCGGTGTGTAGCAATGAGCACACGCCGCAATGGCAATCCGTCAGCCGCCAAAACACTCCGAATTATGCAAACGAGCGGCCCCGGGGCCGACGGCCCGCTCGCTGCTGCAGCTGGTTTTTCCACCGAGGACACCTTTAGCGACACACCTCTCCGCTCTGCTAGTGTCAATCATATGATCTGCCTACACAATCGCAGCTCCCGTGACAAACACACAGCGGTGCGAGATACAATCTCACCTACTCTCTATGTTCACATTCAGCTCCACATCGTGCTTATGAGACTTATGAGACGCGCGACGACGCGAGGTGGAACATGTCGTCAACGGACTGAACTGGTGAAACAGAAGAAAGTAATGATTAGGTGCATGCACAATTTTACGCGCCATGGTCTGCGGAAGTGTAGAAGCGATGCCAATCATTTTGTGCTGCAACATATTCTTCAATAAGCGCTAATAATAATACTCATCCCTCAAGGAACTTCGTGGAAAGGGAATTGGGTGTTAGTGACCAAGCTGACCCAGTGCGGGTTGGTGAGTGGTCAGAGCCTCGTCTGTTGTTTAGCAGGGTGCACCGCGTGCACGTGAGTATGACTTGGACCCCATAAGATGTTGGCCGAAACCCCTTATACCCCCTTAGATATACACTTCTTCACGTCTTTTTTGGGAATGTGCCGATGGTATAAAGATAAGGTTAGGTACACGTGCTTTGTTATTATAGGAGCAATCTTCTCGCCTGTTAGTACTTAAGATGATTTCTTAACGAATTGATGCTGTGTATAGATGTTTACGTGTACTGTTACCGCTTAAAGAGATCAAATGTACGTACGTATGCGCTGGAGGGTACCTCGCCGACTGCTTCTCTTAATTGGTCCTTCCTCGACGGAATTAGCGCCGTCCGCCCGCGCCACGTCTCAGCTTCTTGATGATCTTGCCGTGACAACAAGGGAACTACCAAACGAACTCGAAACTAACTCATAAGAGAATATATGATTTACTAATTTTGTTATATGGAGACTTGGGGTGGAGAGTACCACCTGGACATACGACACACACACACACACACACACACACACAGATATATAACAATTAAAAATAAATAGATTTTATTTTCTATACATGTATCAATACATAGTTTTATTTATATTTTATGAAAAAATGTCCACAAAAATATATCTCCAAATATCTTCTTATTACACGATGTCGCTCTTTAATGCCGTGTTATATATATATATATATATATATATATATATATATATATAACACAGCAAAGGATCCTATTCAAATAATCATTTCGCACAATTTTACTCAGGCTTAATATATCGCTCGCTATAGGCTACAGCCTTCATCGTGTCAAAGTCTGTGAGTTCCCGGTGGTGTTTGTGTTTCCGTGGTACGGGCCCGAGCTGGCCCGTCCAACCCACGCGCGACCTGATCACTGCTAATTCAATTTACCGCACACCCCGCCAGTACCGCGTCCACATATCGATAAACACCAACTTTTTAATATCCATAACTCATCCCCTTGACAGAAGGAGCAACCAGAAAACTGGCATCAACTGGATCCGCGTAAACCACGTCGCAATGATACGAAGCATGGTAAAGCGAAGCTGACGGTAACAAGGCAAGAGTCATATGAGATAAGGTTCTGTGCAGCTAGGATCAGATCCTGAACGTTCGTCATAATGATTGGTAAGAATAATATCGGTTTAATATTTCGATATATGCATCCGCGAGCTGGACATCACTGAGCTCCCGCGCGACCGCGTCAATTATTTAACCTTACTTAAGGTGCGGGTCACAAACATCTCGGCGGCGATGGAGGCCGGCCCCGCTGACTCACCGGCCCCAACGTCCATGTCAACTCAGCTCCGGGATCAAAACAGTACCGCGTCTTATCATTTACAAGAAATCATGGCGGAAAGAAGAAGACCACTTCCAGCTCAGCAACACCTTTTGATATATCTCTAGGCTCACTATCCTATCGAAGATCTTCTCAGTAAATTCCACCACAGCCTCTGCTTTTGTTGTCGATGATCGAGTGCATTGTGGTTTGCTGGTGAAGATGCCTTGATTATAAAGAGACAAGCGCAATGCGGTGCCGCACAGGCTTTTAGCTGGCATTTCACTGAGCACGAGGTAGAAGTCCTTCTGATTGAACACATCTTCATATCGAGAAGCAAAATCTTTTGGTTAACGAATGATGATAAGCAGAATGCTATGTCATTTAAAATATTTGGGGTAAACGTCTGTAATGGGTCCCGCACAACAATTTATGGGACCCAAGCCAATTTCACCTGCTCGTAGTGCACCCTGCTAATGACAATAAGGCTCTGGTTCTCACCAATCCGTATTGGGCCAGCGTCGTGAGCAATGGCCCAAATTCCTGAACCCTTACAAACAGAGGTCGCGGAAAACCGCTGGATGTGGACAGCACAGGACCGATCAGTGAGGAGATTTTTCGGCTGATGATTGGAACCTTTGTCGGTAATAATATTCCTGGTGCTCGCTGATGTTACTCGTGCCGCGCGCAGACAGCACGTGTAAGTCTCGCGAATAATAAACATTAATTACGCAATTTGCGTATTTACATATATTTGGAATTGTTTCAGCTCTACCAATATTTATTCTTCGGGAAATGTGAGGATTTCCAGCGCTGTTCAGGGGAATACCGCACCAAGCGGCCCGCAATAAGATCCAAGAGAGCGTACGCGCACACCGTCCACGCGAAACCCACACCCCTGGTAACCAAGCAACAAGCGGTACATCTGCGATAAAACTTGAACACAACTGTACAAATATATTGATTCTTTATTACGTCTTAAATTAACTCAAGGTTAAGTTATAATTTGAAATGCTAATTTTGTATGAAATGACATAAAGATTGTTTAGCGGCTCGTGCGCGTGCGCGGCGGGGGAACAATGGCCGCCGCGAGCCAAACGCGCGGGAAGACATCCAGCGGCGCGCTCTTAACCAGCTATTTCTATTAAAGATTCAGTTGTGATGGTGACAGATGGGTTTGCGACGTACCACAGCATCGTTCGACACCAGACTACTGTCCACATTCATCCCCGCGTTAACAACAAACTTATTGCTGCGCGCGCGACCGGTGCGAGCCCTTTGTTAAATATTCTTCAGCTGTGGCCGATAACTACAAAATGAATATCATCCTTCGCATCATTATCAGCTGTCACATAAGATCTACGTAAGTGGTCGACAGTGATAACGATTGCCGAGCTTCCGATTGTATCGACGCTTAATCGAATTAAGTCTATTGAGGATCGACAGGAGACAGGAGGAGGAGTGGTACTGCACATTCAACCATCGGTGCGCGTAGTATAGCAATGTAAAATCTGAAGTAAATGTTTTTTATTCATTTTTGGAATAAGTTGGAGAACAGTGGAATACGTGATGATTTCATCATCATCAGCTGATAAAATCCACTACTGGGAACAGGCCCCCCGCAAACGATCTCCACATCGATTGGTCCTGCTTCCAACGGCTTCGATTTGTAAGTATCCATACGGGAAGGATGATGCACTTATATATGTACCGTTATATATAAGCAGCTTATATATAAGTAACGGTACACTACCTTGTCTACGACTTCCGGTTGAGTGTTTACTTACCATATAAACTGTTGATTATGAAAAGGCAGCTGTTTTATTTAGAATTAATTCAACTCTTAAATTTTGGTGTACATTATAACACAAGGCGGTAAGATTTAAACATTTAAATATTTTTAAACATTTAGTATTGCGGTGCCGTGTCCACGTTACCATCACGCGTCACCTCCAATTCACAAGACTCATGACGTGTCTTTAAGAAACCACTCCCCGGGGCAGACGGTGCATTTACGAGATAGTGCTGTCGGATTTGTGTCGGAAGCTGTCCGACGGCGAGCGGTGACCTGTCTGCGTCGGACGAACACCGAGCCCTTTGTCTGCTGACGTAGTCAATGTACGATCCGGGACAAAAAAAGGGTATCAGATAAAAGTGGTATTTACTAGATGACTACGGTTGTACTCTGTTGCCGGAGACCGTACAGGTTCCACCGAAGCGATTGCAGCCGACAAACAGTATTATGCAAATGTGACCATTTTCCGGTTTGAAGGGCGTTGTAGCCAATTACTGGGGTAACGAGACTGAACATCTTTTGTCTCAGGCGACGAGAGCAATCTAATGCAGTGTATAATATCCTAACTAGCGCTACATTAGTATGGGCATGCGTATCACTTACTATCAGGTGAACATCTTGCTCGTCTCGTCACTTAATCAAAATAAAAAGAAAACGATATCATTGTCTTCATCATACGAATACTAACAAAACCCATAAATGAGTATGTTTACAGTTAACTGTTGTTATTTCCGTGATCACCGAGCAAATTGAAATAAGATAAAATTAAACTAATCCATAAAACTAAACATCAAATGAGGATACGGAGGCAGCGCGCCTCGCTACCCCACCCCACCCCACCCCACGCGTTTTTATCCACGGGCCGTTAATAGTCGACTAATCGGCTGCGGCGCCCGTTGTGTTGATTGGAAACTGTTGCTCTAATCCGCGAAACCAACACGTCGAGCTCACGCGGCAGCGCGCCTCATCCATGTAATCATGAACAGGTTCCTCGGCCATTTTTGACTGATTGTTTTGATCATTTATATCGATTATATTACTTTCAATACATCGAGAAAACTTTGAATTGCTTTCCAGAAGTAATCAGCTGCAATAGCTCCAGATTAAGCTTCGTGTATATTCTAGTATGTTCAAATTCAATGGCAATTTCATCATCATCATCAGCCGATACACGTCTACTGCTGGACTCAGGCCTCCTCCCAAGATATCCACATGCAGTCAGCATGGCGTCCAGTACCAGGGCACTAGAGGCTATCGTATGTAGTGGTTCATATGGGGGGGTTTTTGTCTATTTGTGGTTAGTTGATACAACCGTCACTGTCTACCGCATGGAACTCGGCAGAATGGACCCTGCAGACTGCACTTTCAATCAAAGTTCAAACCAAATGCATCCTTCGAGGAAAACCTTGTTAATAATTATGATTTATTAGGAAACGTTTATATATTAATGATTCTGATACAATTAAATGTTAATTAATATGTTTACGTTGTATAATAACTTTGTGATACTAATTATAAGTTTTATGAGTTGTGTGCACCTAAGTATAGATCGACGGTTGTGAAAAATCTAGACGTAACCGGATGAAACCAGTTCACGTAACGAACTGCAACACAGGCAACAACAACAGTTAGTAGTTTGTAGTTAACACAATGTTCTCATATTGATATTTAAGTGATAAAAATAATTTGCAAAGTGATAAAAAAATAGCAAGTGATATCACTTATCAGTTACCGCCAGCACGTTTCCTATGGCAACGATAAATCTGTGATATGTGTACCAGTCGCAACCACACGCGCGTGTGTCAACACATCCACAGAATGGACACGAACGGTTTGCCTCGTATTAGTTTCATTTTGTATGAAAACTGTTAATCGTCTAGAAATTTCCCGAGCTACCGGCTGCTCCCCCGCCCCCGCCCCGTTCCCGTACACCCCGCTCCACGCGAACGCGCTGCACTATCAGCGAGATAAAGCCAAAATAATATCGAGTCGCCGTGACTCGCGCGCTCCGCCGCTCAGCTATCGTCGCGTGACTCACGCGCACGTAGCCACGCGAACGCAACGCAACGCAACGGTCATCCCGCGGCGCACTCACTGGAATATGTAAATATTAGTGAGCGATTAAAACTCCTGCGCAGAGGAGCCGCGGCGGAGCTGGAGCGGAGCTGGAGCGGAGCGGAGCGACGGTACCGTTCCAAACAACGCAGCACGGTAAATGAAACGAGCCGGAGCGTCCGCGGCGGCGCGCGGAGGGAGCCGCCGGGATGGGGGCGTGCCCTATGTATAGAAAAGCTCGGAGCGCCATTGGAGCCCCCGCGCCCTGAAAGCTGCCGGGGCGGAACCCGGGCCGCGACGTATAAAGGGTAACGCCCGCCTCCGCGCCCGCCAGTCTACTCGCCGCTCGCAGCGCCGGCGCACGTGCGCACCGCGGCCCTCTCCGTAACCAGTGTGACACAAGTGCATCAACATGGTGAAATTCGAAGGAGATTTTAGTATAAACGCTATACTGATGAACCACGCGGCGGCCAAGCCGCCGCCGTCGCCCGCCACCTCCTCCAACGGCGCGACACCCTCGGAGGCGGACCTGAGCGACTCCGAGCTCGACGTCACCGGCACCGAGCCGGTCGATTGCACCAAGCCGAAGGAGGACGACGGCGGCAAAAAGGACAAGAAACACGAGAAACCGGCGTACAGCTACAATGCGCTCATCATGATGGCGATCCGGAACAGCCCCGAGAAACGGCTCACGCTGAACGGCATCTACGAGTACATCATGACGAACTTCCCGTACTACAGGGAGAACCGGCAAGGCTGGCAGAACTCGATCCGTCACAACTTGAGTCTGAACAAGTGCTTCGTGAAGGTGCCGCGGCACTACGACGACCCCGGCAAGGGCAACTATTGGATGCTGGACGCGTCGGCGGAGGACGTGTTCATCGGCGGCACCACCGGCAAGCTGCGCCGGCGCTCGGCGCTCAACGGCCGCTCGCGGCTCGCCTGCTTCAAGCGGCCGCTGTTCCCCGGCGCGCCGCTGCCGGCCGCGTACCCGCCGGCCACCTACTCGCAGCTCGTCGGCCTCTACTCCCAGCTGCTGTATCAACGGTACGCGCCCGTGCAGCTGAAGGCACCGCCCGTGGCACCGAGCGCCGTCCACCCCGCCTTCCGCAGCGCCGACCCGGTGCCCTACGGAGCGCTGCCCTACCCGCCCGCGCTCTACCACGCGGACCGGCTACCGTCGGCGCCCTTCCTGGGCCAGGCGGCGCTACTGCAGAGCTCTCCCCTCGCGCAGACGTCGACTCTCCTCGCGCAGACGTCACCTCTGCTGCCGCCCTCGCCGCCGCTGCTGGCGCACTCGCCGCCGACCTCTGGCGCCTCCAGCCCCGAGCTGCCGTCGCCGTCGCACCACCCGCTCACGCCGCATATCTACAAGCCCATCACGGTGCTAACGCGGCACTGACTGCGCTCGTGCGGTGATACCGTAGAGGCTACTTCGGACGCTCCCGGGAGTGCTTCAGACAAATCTGTGATCTAGTTGTAGTGAACCGCGCGTGGGGTGTTGGGGCTGGGGCTGGGGCTGTGGCTGGCGCTGGCGCTGGGCGGGTCGCGCGCGCCGCGCTGCTTTCGTTATGTTATTGTATAATGTAAATGTGTAAATATCTCCAAAGTGTATATTTATTGCCGCATCTAGGTTAAGGTAGAGTGAGAGAGAGAGGAAGAGAGAAGTAACTAATAAATCAAAGATAAGTTGCATTTAAAATATATTCTTTTATTTACCCGTCGGGGATGAGGGAGGAACGCATCATGCCGGCGCACGAGCCGGGGCGTCATTACCAGCTGCAGTGTTACCTCGCGACACGATATCCTTATTATCCGGTGCAAGGACACGCACCAAACTATATTATATACACGCAGTGACTCCAGGCAGGCCTTGCGAAGAACAGTCCAGCTCAACAGGGCTGTGAAAGCGGCACGACGTTGTGCCGGAAACTAACGTTGACCAATGTCTATTTAGGCCTACCGAGCCTGAACAGGTAGCTTATTCGTAAACAACGACTCCGGCCACGTCCTTGTTAATCCTTGGAAGGTAACAACGATACTATCCGGGTATTAAGATATCCGCCGAAGGATATCGCGGAGTTGGTGATGTATCAATACAACTGATGCTCTTAACCTTCACAATCACCAGCTTATATTTGTTCACAATACGACACGTGTTACCAACTAATTGTAAACATGTAGGTCTGCTTGCTCCAAGTTATCGCTGATGCTGAACTTGTTACGGAACTTTAAGGACACGTTGCTCATTATTACGGAACAGAGTAATTTTAATTATTTCCGAACATTTGCACAAAACATGATCACATTTCCACTGGTGGTAGTGTCTGTGTTGCTACAGAACGCCCGGGTACCACCGCAGCGCCTGTTGCAGCCGACACACAGTACTGTGTTCCGGTTTGAAGACAGTTGTAGCTAGTGAAATTACTGGGGTAATGAGACAACATCTTACGTCTCGAGACGATGAGCGCAATGTGCAGTTTCATCATCAGTCGCTAGACGTCCACAGCTGCACATAGGCCTCCCCCAAAGTTCTTCACATGTACAGGAGTTAATATAGAGGGTACTTATGCCATTCCCCTTCACACTGGCCCAATGCGGGTTGGTGGATCGCTTACACCCCTGTGCAGTTTATGAGATCCTAAGCAGTTTCCAATACTTGCTCTGTACTGGTTGGTGGTAGGTCTCCGGCAGTGGTCCGTCACCAAACAGTGGGTCTGCGTTACGGTTTGAAGGGCGTTGTAGCTAGTGTAGTTACTGGGATAACGAGAGTCAACGTTTGATGCGACAGTCGAGGAGCACAATGCGGCGCAGTGCGTACCATCTTAACTAGCGTCACCTTGTTATGGGCGGGCGTATCACTTACCATCAGGTGAACCTCCCCGCTCCGGTAGCTTCGTTGGTTTAAAAATAAAAAATAACTATTCGGTTTATTGGAAACTGTTTTATATCGCAACACTAGACGTCTCCTTTTAACATTAACAATTATTACTTAAACTTAACCCATGTTAGGTAAGTTGTAACAGACCTGGTGTTACATAACAATGCATTAATATAAACAAATTAGTAACATTTAACTGTGTCATTGTTGTTAACTTGACGACGGAATATTTGGGGACTCGTTAGCGGCTAAGTTGTAAACAATTGCGGTTAACTTAAACACAGGTAAGTAGTTATGAGTTAACTGATGAACCAAATTATTGTTATTCATTAGAGGTTCATATGGAGGGATTTGGGCCATTACCCATCACGCTGGCGCAATGGCGGGATGGTGGGAGCCAGAACCTCCTCGGTTGATTAGCAGCACCACGAGCAAGTAAGGTTGGCTTGGGCCCCGTGAGTTGTTGTGCGGGACACTTCACACCCCTCGAAGGTAACGGGAAACCGTTGGATGCGGGCAGCGCAAGACCGATCGATGTGGGGAGATCTTTGGGGTTGATGATGATGATGATGATGATGATTATACACAATTAAAAGGTATTACTCATAAGTTAAGGGTGAAGTTATTACAAAAGTTCACTGCTTACACAACGAGGCCAACTTAACACGCGAATTAGTGCTAAGTGGATAAGTTGCTTTTTAATGCCACCAAGCGACGAGTGTACCAAGTCGGTCACTTATTAGCAGGTGGTGCGTCATTGTGGAGCTGTGGTGGTCGCGGTGGTGCGCCACGTTGTTTGCATTAAGATATAAGATCTTAAATGTGAACGTATACCGAAGCGACGGTAACTAACTTGATAGTAACTTACTTTAAATTTGCACCCTTTTCACTCGTGAGATTACCAAGGGTTGGTACAATAGGGAAGTTTTTATGTTTTATTATAATGTTATCTGGTTTTTGTATGGGTGAAATTATGTATATAAGTTATATATGGTAACTAACTTATTTACTCTTTATTTGCTATTACCATCAGCCGATAGACGTCCACTCCTGGACATAGGCCTCCCCTAAAGATGTCCACATCGATCGGTCCACAGTCAGCATGGCTCAGTACTGCTGGACACTAGGAGCCATCGTTTGTAGGGATTCATATGGGGGGGATTTGGGCTATTTCTTACCACGCTGGCCCAATGCGGGTTGGCGAGAGGCAGAACCTTGTTTGGTGATTAGCAGGGTGCACCACGAGCAGGTGAGGTTGACTTGGATCCCGTGAGTTGTTGTGCGAGATAACTTACACCCCGTTTATTTCTTATCAATTACCTTAATTTTTACCTTACACATTTACATTACCTTAACCAGGATTTATATATCAGGGCTCACCAAAATATTTTGAGCAGGATAACCGTTTGTCAGGGGGTGTAAGGGGTCTCGCACATCAAATAACGGGATCCAAGCGCACCTCACCTGCTCGTGGTGCACCCTGCTAATTAACAAATGAGGCTCTGGCTTTCATCAACCTGCATTGGGTCAGCGTGGTGAGAAATGGCTCAATTCCACCCAAATGGACTCCTACAAAAGTGAAATGTCCAGCAGTGGACGTCTATTAGCTGATGATAATGATGAGCCATTTGTCAAAATGAACTGATACCTTGGATCCCCGTAGACAAATGAACAATGTTGTGACTAGTTGTTTTCTTGTTAACACAAAATATGTTTAAGTTACCTGGTTAAGTGAGTAAACTTGACGTGGTCAAGATTTTCATTTAGTATTCAGAGTTTAAGTCCCCGCACATCTCACGGGACCCCAGCCAACCTTACCAGCTCGTGGTGCTGCTAATCAACAAACGAGGCTCTAGCTCCCATTAACCCGCATTGGGCCAGAGTGGTGGCAAATGGCTCAAACGCCCCGATATGAATCCCTACCCGATCGATGTGAAAATCTTTGGAGGAGGCCTGATGTCCAGCTGTGGACGTCTATTGGCTTAGGATGTTTCAAAGTTTCTCATTCTGCAGGAACAACTTGGTACACTTAACACATCTCATACTTAAAACGTTTCAACTAATACGAGAGGATTTTTGGACCTCGTCGACCTCCAGAATCAGTTTTCGTTTGCGTCACTTCCTGGCGAACAGATTTCCACCCCGAGTAGATAGGGTGTGTCCCTGAGCACTAGTCTCACCTCTTTGTTGTATTTATGGAGTTTATCAATGTTTCTCTAAAGCAATAATGGCTATCCAAGATATTCCGAGATTACTGCTGGTGGTGTCTCTGCTGCCGGAGACCGTCCAATTAGATACCACCGCAGCGCCTATTGCTGCCGGCAGACAGTACTGTGTTCCGGTTTGAAGGGCGCTGTAGAAACTACGTGAAACTACTGGCAACAAACGCTATGTTTTGCTGTGTATACCAACCTAACTAGCGCCACGGTGCTCTCGGCAGGTGTATCACTTATCATCAGGTGAACGTTGACTTATCCCGCTCGTTTTGTTGCTTAATTGAATAACAAAAAAGATTGTCATCCTGCACTCGTCTGCAGATAAGGTATTCGAAGTTTATTCAAAACTTTTATATTTAAGAGTTTAAAGCATTGGACGGAACCTTCATTGCCCGGGACTGTTCAGACGACGAGAGATACTTCGGTCCCCAACAGCGTGGCGCCAGCTGTGGGAGTATACACAGCACCACATTGCATTCTTCTCTTTAACACATAAGATGTTGTCTCCTTATCCCAGTAATATCACTTTCTACAGCAGCGTCCAAGCCGGATCACTGCAATGTATGCCGGCTGCGATAGGCGGTGCGGTGGTCCCTACCTAAAGGTTACCCACCACCAGTAACCTTTTTTTTTTTTTTTTTTTTTTTTTTTACCTGGGGAAATCCGTTTATTGACTCCCGCGCCCTGGGCTGTGCAGGTGGCGCGGGGAGTGTGGGGGTCGCTTAAAGACGTTCAGCAATACCCACTAAAACCCCAGGGCCCACGACTACTCGCTGTTGTTGGAACCCGGTAACCAGTTTGACCATTGAATCCGGATTCCAACGAGCGACTACCGCTTAGCCTCCGTTGAGGCGCAGCTCTCCTGTCGTGCTAGAAGCACGATTTAAATCTGAGTATTTATTTACATCTATATATATATGTATATATATACAAAACTATAACTAAATAATATATTTATAATATGTACATTACTATAGCTATATTTACACAATGCGCCCGGCGTGTGGACGCCTGCGCCCTCTGCGACGGCGGCCTACCGCCGACGCAGGGTCGACTTCCCGCGCCCTCTCGGCATCCTCTTTCTGCTGCAATACGGACTCTGCGAACGCCTGGAAGGCGTCCCAGAACTCCCGACATTCCAGCATCCTACAAACAATATCGCCAAGTGATGTTATATTTGCAAAGGAGCGCCTTTCGGCACTCCACGCGGGGCATTCGAATAATGTGTGCGCCGCCGTATCCGACGGCGCAGCACAGTGGTGGCAGGCTGGTGACTCTTCCCTCCTGGCAATTTGGTGCAGATACTTTCCGAAGCAGCCATGCCCGGAGAGTATCTGCACCAGCCTGTAGGTGAGAGACCCCCACCGCCGCTGAACCCAGTCCTTAAGGACAGGACGCAACGCTTCCACCGTCCACGAGCCAGCTCTAGGTGTTCTTAGCTCTTCTGACCAATTTGTTATTATTCTGTCCTTGGCTTCTCTTCTCCACGCCTTCACTTCTTCCGGCATGGGTTCCGATCTCAGCATGGTTCTTACTCTCGCTCGGCGCCAGTAGACGTCGGCGAGGGCACCACCAGTAACCTAACCTAACCTAACCTAACCTAACCTAACCTAGACCACTATTAATAAACAGGATGTTCAATGCTGATGGAATTGATGAAGTTGTTTCAAACACGAAACCTAATTACCACACAATATGTAAAATGTAACATTATGCACAGTAAGTCTAGATTTTTTAACTAGCCCTCACATGCGACTCCTTCCGTTTTCCTCGTGCAGGAGGACACTCCTCGGCGAACGTCCTCGCAAACACCGCAACTATTTCTCCAATCAAGTAACACATTACCGTGTTCCAGTCCGAAGCGGACCACGAGCAGTTAAATTACTGTAGTAAGCGGAACTATAAACAAATTAACCGGCAGTTAGTTGTCGCAGTTATATTATTTGTTAACTGTTTTAATTAACTATTGTTAATAACAACCGGAACCGGAACAAGCAAATAATTTATCTCCGCGTGCCCGTGCGACGCGAAACAACATTAGTGGAGTGCGAATGTTAAATGCGTGCGGTAAACAAAGGTGACCCCCAGTCAATACTCGCCTCGTCTACTGACCGCACGACTGCTTACTGTGCAACAGTCAACTGTATTTTGACTAGGTAGTAAATAAACTTTACAAATATTTGCTCTAGTTACTGTATACACTTGTTATTATTACTAACGTCCTATGCCCTCAAGGTGGGGCAGAGGGACACATGCATCGCGTTCGGCTTCCGGCTGCACCCTTACCTGTATATATTTACCATTATTAAAAAAAACTGTAATATAATGAAACGCTGATAGTATGTACTGGACTATCGTTCACCGATATCCAAGTGAACTGTCAGTGCATAAGTTTGAAACCTAACCTAGTCTTTATTTGCTTCCTAAACAACCAGCTCGCTACCCGCGCTTCAAAGTGAAAATCCTTTCCTGTTAATCCGGTTGGCTCATGTTCACCACTGACCACTAATATACCGTAGCGATAACAGTATTCACGTCTCTGCTCTGATGGTGAGATCACAACTTTAACTTAAACGTATAATTGTTTTTTCAAAGAGACGTAGGGCGTGTAACAAGTTTGCTGCGCCCCCCCCCCCCCGGATGGTTTAGTTTATCGAGTCTGTCTCATGCCTTATACAGTATTCAATTTGTTAATTAACAATAATTATTATCAAATATTAAGTAACACATCATCATCATCTTCATCCTAAGCCGATAGACGTCCACTGCTGGGCATAGGCCTTCCCTAAAGATCTACACGTCGATCGGGCCCGCGCTGCCCGCCGGGCACTAGGACTCGTCGTTTATAGGAGGGGTTCATATGGGGGAGATTTGGGTTATTTCCCAGCACGCTGGCCCAATGCATGTTGGTGGGAGCTAAAAACTCGTCTGTTGATTAGCAGGGTGCACCACGAGCAGGTGAGGTTGGCTCGAGTCCGGTGAGTTGTTGTGTGTGCGGGAACCCCTTACACCCTTCCAAGAATATATGGAAGAAAAATTAATTAAATAATAAAAAAAATTAATAAACATACTCATATATTTATAACTAAAACAGTATATTTAATATATATATATATATATATATATATATATATATATATATATATATATATATATATATATATATATATATGTATATATGTATAATGATAATATATATGTATATATTAACCATTAGGTTAATGTTACATAGTTTAGTGTTTCGGGTATATAATCATATATATGTTTATTGCTTATAACTTAATGTGATAACTTATTTTAGTTTTTTATAACATAATTTATAAACTAAATTTTCGTTATGTGCATATATACACATATATACAATTATATATATATATATATATGTATATATTTACATTAATAAATAAAGAAACAGACATAGAAGTAGTGGGACAGTTAGTTAAGTAAGTTGACTTTGAAGTGAATTGTATTTAAATGTGTAAGTAATAAGTTTATTACTGTGTAGTAACAAGTTCACTAAACGAAGTAAATTATTGTACTGTATATAAATTAATTAATTAATTTATTTAAAATGCAATGGTTAATTAAAACCGGCGGTAACAGACGTTACGCGTAACAAGCGCCGGAATACATGTAAAGTAATGCGACGAAAGAAGTTTTTAACTGAATCAGTTATTTAAATTGGACACGGTTAACCTTTTATAGTTATCTTACACTAGTTAACTCGGCGGCCTCCTAACTTGTAACTTAGTCGTTTTAAGTTAACGTTTTAACATTTAATAAGGCTCTTCGCGCTTCCTAATCGAATCGAGAGGATCGTTGTACGGAACCCGATAAACTATTGAATTGGGACCACGGTGCAAGTGTTCGGGGGTGTAAGGGGTTGCGCACAACAACTCACGGGAATCATGTCAACCTCACCTGCTCCTGGTGCATCCTGCAAATCAACAAACGAGGCTCTGGCTCCCACCAACCCGCATGGAGCAACGTGGTGCAAAATATCTTATCCTCCCATATGATCCCATACAAATGGCCCCCTGGTGCCTGGAGATGCGGTCAGCGCGAAACTAATCGATGTGGGGACGTTTGCGGGAGGCCTATATCCAGCAGTGTACGTCTGTCGGCTGATGATGATGATGATTGATAGGTTATATTGTGCATATGGTGCAGCGGTTACGTTGTCGCGTTTTCGCCGACAACTCGCCGACTGCGTCCGGTTCGAATGCAGATTACAAATCAAATATTTACAGAAGCAAGTTTATTACATGTATGTTATTCGAAGAGTTGAGGAGTCGAGCTGAACGTTTACCTCGATGTAACAACGTGTTACATGATGACGTGCCGGCAATTCCTATTTTCACACGTTAACTAACCCCCGGCGCTTCGTCAGACAAGAGCGTTTGTTGTGCATGTATAAACTTTGAGATGAATGATGATGTTTCAGATGTATAGCAGATCTCTGTCTCGCAGTAGACTTACTATATAATAGTATAGTCGTTTAACAATAGTTAGATGGTATTTTTTTTATTATTCTCTTTGCAATAATTGGTTTTATTTAACTCTTTGCGTAATGTTTTATAACAAACTACGACACGTCCGGTTCTATTCCGGTGCCTCGTTAGGGTTAATCGATTATAAATAGTTTACACAAACAACGCGCAAACTAATTAACTGTTACATCATCACGGCGTGAAACTACCCTCTACCACTCACTGCCTCACCTCTCCACACTTACCATCACCTCGTTAACTATTGCAGCATCTGCGACAGTAAGATTAACACTCATACAGAGACGAGTAAGCGAAAATATATGCATTGTATGTACATTAACAAAACATTTACCAATCACTCCTCCTCCTTCCTCCAGGGCATACATAAATTGTCGGGATGCTCTCCATCATGTGTTGACACGTGGTCGGCAACGCTGGCCTCGTGAGGATCGTTTGGAAACAGAAATGGAGATGGCCTGTTGTCACATCGGACATATTAACGCGACATTAATCACACTACATCTAACTAAGACAGGCTGAACGAATAGCATCCTCAACCCTGGTGCTGTACGGTGACGTGTATAGCATGCTCGAAATCGATCGCCCCCTGGGGACCGAGCCGGGGGGCTGGGGGCGTGAGAGCAACAAAACCTTACCCTCAAACAGTGCCAAGCTAACAATAACAATCAACACGTTTATAGTTAAAGGTGCGTAGAGGAATATTAATGATTCATATCACTTGATTATGTGTGTGTGAGTGAGTGAGTGTATGTGTGTGTGAGTGTACACACACGTGTGTTGGCAACACTTCGCTTGCAGATTTGTTTTGGTTATGAGCATTGAACCCACTCGATGCGTCATCAAACCCAACTGTGGGCACGCAGTGTGTATAACAGTATATATATGCAGATGCAAAACGCAGCGGAAGCTGTAAACGGAGCTTGACTTGCGGGCGCTCGTATCGAAATGAGATCCGTAAGGTCCGTAAAGATTGGAACCGGCCGTTATCTCCACGCGGCAGATATGGAGGTGAACCTAAAAGTATTCGTGTGATTTGTCAACCGCGTCACAGTGCAGCGGAGCGCAGCGCGCCCGCTCAAAGGCTCCGCCGCCGATCAGTGGTGGCCGGGCGGGGGTGAGCGCGGCTCCGCGTCCGGAGCACAGGCTGTGTGTTTGTTTAAGTAAACCATTAGCGAGAGAGCCCCGGCCCGCCGGAACCGGTCGCCGCGCCGGCCCGCCAAGTGCCGCAGCCATCCGATAACACGCGATAACGCCGCCATCTTCCGTTCCGTGTATACTTTGTAATTACACATTAACTTAGCATTCAATTAAATCACTTTATCTCCGGACTTAAGTTATACGAATTTTATTTGTTTTCATAAATATTGTACTGCTGCGCCCAGCGCCTAGGGGAGCTGAAGGAGCAGTTCCCGCTGCTACATACTACTACTAGCTCCTCCCCAACTCACCTCCCCACCAAGTAACGCACTTTTAAAATATTTTCCATCTCATCGTGAGAGATATCTTAAAAGATATCTTGCTTCTGGGGGAAAGACAATGTTATGTGGGACTTTCACCCACTAAAACACTGCGGTCTCCTTCAGTGCATTTGGAGGGGCACGGGGTCTCTTACAGAACCCACCGGTGCCGCCCTGCACTCTGGCTAAAATATCCAACGGAAGGGCAAAGCCCTCTTTAGCATCCATAATCTGCTACGGCTAATACAAGACCAGCATGCATTTGCCGTCCTGCTAAGGCTCGCTTATCGAGCTCTGAGATCCTCCACCATCAAGGCTCATCAACCCGAAGACCCTTTTAGTCGCTTTGTAGGACAGGCAGGGAATACCTTAGTCCTATTCTTAATAGCTCCAGACTACAGGGCTGAGCTTTACACCACCTGCTTTGCTGGCCGTAACATCTCAGCAATTTCCTCTGGGGAAGGAATTTTGTAAAATCCATTCTTAGTTGACCTTTAAATAGCAGAAGCAAAGGTCAGATCACGAAAGAGTGGAAAGAATGAAAGATGAGTTTGAATAAAAAACATTGAGTAAGAAAGTACTGATGGTAAATGAAAAGAAATGCAAAGTCCCTGACCCCCATAACCAGGAGAAGGAATAAAATAAATGTAAAAAGTAATACCTTTACCAAATTATGCCTTGAGACAGTAAGTTAAGTCTCGTTACTCTAGTAATTTAATTGGCTGCAACGCCCTTCAAATCGGAACACAGTAATATTTGCACAGTACTGTTTGTCGGCTGCAAAAGGCGCTGGTGGTAGCTACCTAGATGCTCTTAGGTAACAGAGATATACCACCAGGTGAATCCTAATGGGCGAATAGAAACCTGGATATCTTCTGTATCATCATTGCTTTAACTTTAAATAATTTTTGATAAAGTTGCATTCAAATCGAGCTTCCGGTTCAGCTGCAATAATGTGACGCGTCATTCCTCGATACATAATGTCTAAACCCTCGTTACCGCGGCAGCTTCACCAGCCACAGCGCAGTTCGAATGCAACAGGAGGCGGTTCCTGTATGGTAGTTCCCGTCAGATTTATCGGCAGCTCCCGCGCCGCAGGTCCTCATCAGACCGCGCCCTCTCTGACATTTCGTCACTTTGCGACGTATTTTTTTATTAATTACCGACGATCAATAACCAATTAAGCAAATGGCCGACCTAATGGCAGCGCGGACGTGACCGCGGCCACGGCACACCACTGCCAGCAATCAAAACAAACGATTTGCTTCATGAGGATGGTGATTTAGATGCAATTATGGCAGCGCGGCGGCTGGCTGCGACTCCTCGCGCGAGGTGCGCGGGCACGATACCATTTGTCCTCAGCCGCGGAACATTTGGCGTCATGTTCTAACACCAACGACATTACCATTACCAGCAACCCACCGCATTACTGGCAAGAGGCAGACATTCGTCATCAGTCGATAGATATTCCTGAACCATGACTTTTTGCTTCTCCCTTCCTATCATTGATCTCATTTTTAAGTTTCGTTACAGCGAGATATAAATGACCGCGCATACCGCCAGCTCTGTGTTTACAAAACTGCAGATGTCCATAAGTGGTGGTGATAGGTTTGACTAATGGGGCTACGTCCAGCGAGGACACCTTGTCTCTGAAATAATACCTCGCATAACAAACCAGCATCGGCTGGAGGAGGTGCGTTTTCCTGTCATTTACCTATTGCGTCTCATCACGAGAAGCCGAGGAGCAGCGCAATGTGGAGACAATACGTAGTAAGACGATCACGTGTGCCGGGATCGTCTTGCTGTGCCCCACAAAACCCTCCGCCTCTTCCCCCTCGTCCCGCATCAAGCAGCGCAGGAGCATTGTTGTCACATTCTTTAATAGAACTGAACCGCGGCACCCAAAGTTCAGTGGCTCCGTCTCCATCATTATACAATGTTATCAAATGCATTGCGAATGATACTCCTTGAGGTAGACCGTTCAGAATATCTTCATTACTAACCTGGGCGCATAGTTAACAGTAACCCTCAGGGAAACCAGCATAAGTTGTGGTGATGGTGAAGTACAATACATTCCCAACGCTCTCCACGACGGAGGAGTGAGCTCGCCGTGAGATAAGATCTAATGAGTTAGATGTCCGACAGGTCACACATCCGTAACAATAAATATCTCTGTGGTGTGCAGACATTACTGTTTTCCAACGAAGCCAGATCCTTAAGGTGTTGTTCTAGTGACAGGTGATGACATGCCAGTTAGGAAGTTTCACCAACCAGATAACGCTCGTCGCCGCAGGACAGACGTTCCAGCGCAGTCTTAAATAGAATGCAGACGGAACAGTTTGGGTGCCGCTGTCCCGGCTAGATAGGAGGATGTGGCACAGGAGTGCCAGCCAACAATTGTGTCTAAAGTGAACACTTCCTCATCAGGAGAGGTCTGCTTGAGAAACGCGCGCGCCTCCGAGTGACGGCGACAAACATACACACACACGCGCGCACACGCACACACGCACACACGCACACGCACGCACACGTACACATACATATATACACTTTAAAAATATATATCACCTGATGACAGGTGATACTCTCGTCCATAACAACGTGGCACCAGTCAGGATGGTATTCACTGCATCACAGAGCGCTCGTCGCCTGCGATATAAGCTATTGAGCGTTACACCACTAATTTCACTAGGCACAGCGCCCTTTAGACCAGAACACAATTTGGCGGCAGAAATAGGAGCTGCTGTGATACACACCCAGGCGGTGTTCAGACAGTGTGAAACAGATGTTCAAAGTTCGCGGTCTGCCGAATTCAGTAGATCCAGCACATGAATGAGGATCTGTAAAATTCATATATCTGATGACTGGTAATCAGCAGTGAGCTCCGAGACACTGACTGTACAATCTGGTTCGAATATCACCGAAATACAAAGGTAAGGATAAAGGAAGTGAATGTTCCTTTCCTCTCACGACTGAGGAGTCAAGCATCAGTGATTATACTTATCGGTTGTCATCATCATCACCATAAGTTGTCCTCAGAAGTTTAGCGATCAGATAGAGAAAACCAATTCGATGCTCAGCTTATCTTTTTAACTGATGGTATTTGTACCTTGGTCGGCTCCTTTATGCCGTGGAACCATTTCATCCGCTGTCCACGTATCCTCAGTTACAGCTTATTGCTGTGTAAACATTCTGACTGGTGCCTGATTAGTGACAGGCGCATTACTCACCGTAGATGTGTTCGTGATAAATGACGCCGTAATGCAATATGTTCGAGTACACATTCAGTAACCGGCTGGTTACCGGTAACCGCTGCTTACTTACATAACTTCACGGTTTAATGAGAAACCGTAAAAATTAACTGGCATTCAATTTGAGCTTTTCTATACATTCAATTTGTCCGTTTGTCCGTCTGTCCGTCAGTCCGGCTGCTGCCGACGGTGAGTGAGTGAATCAGCGGCCACTTGTTCGCGACCCTGTTCACCAGCAGCCGGAAGACAATACAACGATTAGGTTAGTAGTAGTAGCCATGAGCTGAACATTGAGGAAATGGCCGCTGTCGCTGCAGACGGGGGGTACTTAACCGTTTGCATCTACGTAGGCTCGTGCGCATCGAAACAAAACAAAACAAAACGAGTAGGAACGGGTTTATGGTTTTATTTAGTTCACTGTCATGCAGTAGGAAGCACCTCCTCCGGTCCTCATGATCGAGCTTCACGTTAAACAACACTTCCTACTTAGCGGAATCAGCGACAATACTTAGCGGGTTGGTTGTAACGGTTAATTCCGTCGTTACTATAGCAACCAGCGACACCGCCACCGCCACCTCCACCGACCGGGCGCCGCGACATGTCTCATCATACTAATATTTAAGAGCCGGGAGAGCAGACAGGAACATTAGAAGACATAACTAAGAACTATTCAATCTTGAAAGATTATCAGCAGCTCCTTTTAAATTTGAACACAGTCATCATCATGGTCATCATCATCAGCCGATAGACGTCCACTGTTAAACATAGGCTTCCCCCAAACATCCCCACATCGATCGCTCCCGCGCTGCCCGCATTGTCAAGAACCAGGAGCCGTCGTTTGTACAGGTTAGGCCATCTTCCACCACGCCGGCCCAATGCGGTTTGGTGGGAATCAGAGAGAGGCTTGGGTCACGTGAGTTGTTGTGCGGGAACCCTTACATCCCTTTAACATAGTAACGTTAGTGAACTGTCGCCAGATAAACCCATCAGTAGTAGTGGTCGAGACGCACAGGTCCGCCCCTACATGTCTACTGGTAGAAATGGGGGTGAACTTAATCGTTTACTTAATAGCGCCGACGGAGGGGCTGTGACGGATGAATATTACAATTCAGTATAAATCACCGATCAAACGCGCCGGTTGGTGCGAGCTGGCCTGATGTCCTCGCGTCGTGGAAATAGAGGGACAGGTCCCACGCTCGTCCCGCATCCGACAATACATACCCTCAGTGAACGATGTAAAGGTTTGTGTAAACGGACAGTTTACAAACTTAACTGGGTAACTCGGAAAGTTCAAAGTGTGGTGCGCTGCGAGCGGGGTGCGCCTGTGGGGTTGGTGGGGTGGGTGGGGAGGTCGGCGCAGCTCGCTGCGCGGCTCGCAGCGCGGGGCTATAGAAAGGCGGCGCGTTTGATGGCGTGTCGGATGTCTCAATCGGGTAGGCTTTACCGCGCACCGACTGCCCCACTCCACCCCACCCCGCACCACCGCCCGAACCGCCGCCCGCACCGCCGCCCGCACCGCCGCCCGCACCGGCCCACGCGCGGGGCCATTCTGAAAGCGTGCGATATGGAATTCTCTCAATAATTATACAATGTATCTTTTCGTCCGCACGCCGGTACTCCGGGCTGGTGCTGGTGCTGTTGGTGCTGGTGCTGCTCCGCCGCCGCGTCTACACTCGCGCTGTTATTATCATCATTTCAGCCGACGGACGTCCACTGCTGGACACAGGTCTCTTGTAATGAGCAGTTGAGCACCGTATAAGGAATTTCCCAATAATCACCACGCTTGGCAGGCGGGTTGGTGATCGATATCGCTGCTGCCTCATTACGGTCTGTGGTATTTAAGTCAGCCAGTGATCAATGCTTATACCGCTATTAATCGGTCGCCAGAGCCGCATTGGTCACTCTGCAGGATGCACCACGGGCAGCAGAGGTTGGCAATTGAGGAGATTGACTGGAACCGGGTCTCCTCCTTCCACCTCGGGCCGCTGCTACCGTCATTACATTCTAATCAATATGTTGTAAGTGATTAAACAAGTCTGTTAATTAACTTAACTACACAGTCAGGCGAATTGTTCAAACGAAGAGTTTATGTCCTAGATATATCACAGAACCTATTAACAGTAACGTCGCTGATGCAGCGCGACCAAACCTTCAAAGCCCTAATCATAATTTGTGGTTTTCTTTATTCTCTTCATGTATACAATCAGTGTAACACCACTTTACTATGGAATATGTCTCTAAAGTCCTCGAATGGCGACTGCGTACATGAAGACGTAGTGTTGGCAGCCCCCCCCCCCACCGGGTGGTGGTGAAGGTTGCAGGAAACAGCTGGATGCGAGCAGCGTAGGATCGGCCGATGTGCAGATCTTTGAGAGAGGCCTAGGTCCAGCGGTGGACGTCTGTCGGCTGATGATGAATGAATGATTGAATGAATGAATGAATGATGGAATAAGAACAATAATATATACAATAAATTCGTGTAACTACATTGTAGTTGTTGTTGAACTGTTTATGAGTAAAGTGCGCGTTGTGTCAGCTCCCGTGCGCGAAGTTCCAGAATAGCGCCGTCCCGCGCGGTGCGTGTGCGCACACAGCACGAACACGTGTTAGAGAGTGACGGCTCGCCTTAAATACCCACACACAATAATTGCTTACGATAAATCAGGGATGAGCGTTGAAAGGGTTAATACGCTGACGACAATAATGGTGGTGTACCCTTTACCCTTTGTCGGAGCCGCACGCCGAAGTAGACGCTGGCCGCCGCGCTGAGGGTACCAATTGCTGTGTGGTGCGTCGTGAAAGGCATTCTTTTCTAAAATTATTGATTCGATTGTCTTCATAATGCGGATGTTGGAATGGACCCTTTGACGCCTCGCTCCGGCTCCGGCCCCGGCCCCGGCCCCGGTCCCGGCTGTCCTTTTATTATTCATACAGGATTCGTTAAGATCGTTACAAATTGAAACATCTCACCTAACAATTTGCTTTAATCACAAGATGAAACGTCGCAGCGTCCTTTAATTATTTTGATTTATTTTTGGATTTAGCTGATAAAAAAGCTGGTGCGGTGCGGTGCGGTGCGGTGCGGAGCGGCGCGGTGCGGCGCGGTGCGGTGCGGTGCGGTGCGGTGCGGTGCGGCGCGGCGCCTCGCCGAGGTTACATTTATTGTAATCTAATAAAGTCTTAACCGCACTCGAGAGCCGAGCTGCGTGGAGATACGGTAATCCCGCTCGACGCGATCACTAAACCGGAAAACGCAAATTGTACAACAAAGACGTAACACATCTGCGCTTGCGCATCCAGCGCGCCGAACCGCGCCCGGCCGCGCTAACCGCGACCTTATCGCGGCGCAGCAGGGCGGCCCGAGTCGGCCCTCGGCGGATTTATCATCGATATAAGATATGCTCAATAAATGCAAAAGGAATCAGCGGCGCGGACGGAGCCGAGCTGAGTGTCGCGGGCGACCATCCGTCTCCAATGGAACCTTTAAAACTCTTCTGATCTTAACAATATCTATTAAGAGTAATATGTCAACGGGAAGGTCCTCGTCAATCCATTGAATCATATACCATGTTCCTTTCCATTTAAACAGCTCGGAACAATGGCCGACTCCATAGAGCTCCGACGTCACAGACACATACACGTATACATACACAGACATACACAGACATACACCCAGATACACACATTAAACTGAACACCGCCTAAAATACAAAAGGAGTAATGGATCCTGTATAGTACTAAATATACACTAAAATCCTATACCTGTTCACTTCACAATCATTCGAGGGGGGCCTCACATGGGCTGCAACTGGTGAAATGGACCAGAATACACGTTGGTATATATTCTGTCCGATCATAAAGTGAATCCTTGTTACCGTAACATTGGCGCGTAATTATTTATAGCATCAACAGCAGAGCGCGGGTGCGCACTCCTCCGCACTCCACCCGCACTCTCCCCGCACTCTCCCCGCACTCCTCGGCTCCACTCCGCACGACTTCGCACGCCACTGCGATCTACACGCACCATTTAACCCAACCGTTCAGCTCCGAACGGATCCTGAAACACCAAAAAAACCGATAACCCCGCTCCGAGGCGAGTGGGCTATGATCGCTTCTAAAAGGAAGTTCCGTCGCACGGCGCACAGCTTCACATCTATCGTGCAACCCTTTGTGCGCGGATGGGAATAAAAAAAGGAGTTAAAAAGGAGTTTTTTAGCGGATTACGTGAAATGAATATCTGTTGTTTCGGTACGCTGCCCACCAATGGGCTTAAAGATAAACGTTAAAGTAATCGGATTTTTTAAAGTGCCTACCGCCGCCGGCCGGGCCGGGCTGGGCCGGGTCGACTCCAGGATACATTATCCCTCTCCTTGTTAATATTTCGCACTAAACAAAAAATACATTGGAGAGCTTAGCTTTGTACACTTCCTTAGATGATTTAATATCGATGCGTGGGCTGCACGCCGCCGCTGGTGCGGGAGACGGCCGCTCGGGTTACACCGAGCCTTAACAACCCCTTACTACTTCACTTATATCCTTTTATCCTTAATAACTGAGATGAACTATTATGTCAGTCACGCCGCTGTGAGTTCGGCAGGATATGCCAGAACTATTGGCAAGGCAGCTTCAATGAATAGATGACAGAAAATTAGATGGTTTTTGGAAGATTCGTCCAGGATCATTTTAAAGTGAAATCACACATTCAGCTAACAGCAGGAGCTGAGTAGCAAGAGATGTGGTAAAATATTGTGAACTGATCGCAAACCTGCGCTACTAGGTTAGGAAAAACTGTCATCATCATCATGTCCACGGCTTGATATAAGTCTTCCCGAAATGTTTTCATACAGATTTAGCCATCACCGTATCATCGGTCTAGCTTGGGAGGAGCCTCCCATCGCTACATGTACCGCTACGCAGCCTCCAGTTGTTGCAAGTCTAGCAATCTATTGGGCTGTACCGGTGAGTCTAGTTGATCTCTGATACGATCTCCATGGTTCCGACGAGGTTAAGGCACCGCTTGATATTTCGAAATGGATATAATGGAGCAGAGATTGGGAGTTATGTTTCATATTTAATTATCAACGGCAATGTAAATAACACAAAAAGTATTGCGGCTTAAAGGGGCGCAGCCGGCGATCTATCTCGGGCACGATATCGCGATGACGGCTGTTGTTTGTATATCGATTAATTAATAAATCGAGTTTCGGATCGAGACATCGAGATGTAACATCGATACGCGCCGCCTCTCTAATTGACTGGAGCCGCCACGAGAGAGCCGCGTCTGCCCGCCGCCGGGACCCGCGCCGAGCCAGAAGCGGCCTTGCGCGCGCGCAGCACGGGCTGCCTCTCGCGCCCGCGCCCGCACCAACACCAACACCGTCTCCACGCATCCAAAAATAGACAGCCACGAACACTAAATGCCGGGCATTTTACCTGCCATATTATTAAAATATAAATAGTCTATACGATATATGGGAATAGATGATTTTTTTTGATTAATGGAGGGCAAACTCGATTATCTTGTTGACGATGCGGTATCTCGTTTGATGGATCGATTTTTTGCGAATAAAAAACCTTACACGAGTGCGCCCGCGCCGCGGCACAAAGCGCCACGCCGTCGCTGGATGTGTTCACAATTCGAGAGCAGTTTTACCCGTTGACACCTGTTGCCGGTTCGCACGGTTCGCACGGGGCGCGGGTTCAAAGCCGCCGGCGCGCGTTTGATACCCTAAGCCGCGGTAACGCGATACGCGTCCCCCACAATGGGGCTCATCCGCGGAATCGTGCAATATTACCGCGTTAGACAATAAACACGGCGCAACTTGCGCTGGGGCACGACCTGGAACTCAGGGTTGTAGCGACAAGCTCCTCGCGCGCCGCACTGCGCGGCACCGCACCGCACCGCACCGCACCGCACCGCACCACGCACCCATGGGAAGTTTAGCTGCACAAACCTGATGCACGTACAATAACTAATCTCTTCCTTCTCAATCTAACAATATTTATTACTCAGCTACATCTCCAGCTGCACATGCTTCTATCATTGAAGAGTGCAAGGGCGTGACGTTATATATAATTGTTTTTTTTTTAATTTTTCAAGTACATTGTGTTCCTGTTAAAAGAATGGTTGGACTAGAGATACCTCATTCGTGACTGTCTCCACGATTGGTGCAACGCAGCACTTTGCAGCTCATATTTGGTGCAGCTTAGCACAATGTACATAACAGCAGTTGGCGACATTGCCGCATTAGGATCCGGTGACGACGTTCATAATTTACTACGGCTTAGTCAATTTTGAAATTGAATTCCGACAAATACGTACATCCGGATGATCCCGGTCCAGGGTCCGGGAGCCGTCGCGTCACAAGGTGCTCATTGAACGGAGGCCGCGCTCAGTTTTCGCGTGTTCGGAGGCGAAAGCTCCGGCGGCCGGTGCCGGTCGAGAGGCGGTTTGAAAGGCGCTCATTGTGCCCCGGTGTCGGGTTGCGCAGACGCAATGCAGATTGGATTAATGCGGAGGTGTTGGGCCCGTAACCCAATCCCCCCCCGACGGAGCGGCCAATATACATGAAAGCGCTCATTCAGACTCGAGCACGAATTGTATGTGCTGATAAATATTTTCCTGTTTAGTGGCACAATATGCGGCCGGAGACTGTAGCCGGGATTTGGTCTGTTTGCGGGGAGCCCTGGTGACGGTGGTGACGGGGACCTGGCTTCGCGTGTCCGGCGACGCGAGCGGGGGGCTGTGGCGGCGTGCTGGTGTCGGGACGGTCGCCACATACGTACGGCAGTCGGATGTATTCGTGTAACGCAAAGTTATATACATACATCAGTTGCGGTGACTACCTAGACGGTCTACTGCACCTATTTCATTCAACAGCGACGGCCCACATCGATAGGTATTTGTCCAAATATTTACATAAACATTCATTTCATCGCCTTAAAACATAAAATATCAAAGAACCCCTCCAACCGGACACATTAACATTGGCACGCCACTGTTTCGCGAGATGAAAATGATGTGGCGGCGATATTCAATCAAATAGTCTTTAGCAACACGGAAAATCCTTATACACGAGCTGGCGAGCTGCGTGGATCTAACAAGATTATTAGCTTTATCCTGCTGTAGTGTGGGTGATTAAAAGCTTGCAGGAAAGCTTGATCCTTATCCAATTATCTATCTGCTGCAGATTGACAACACCAATGCATTTCAAGCGCGTGGCAGTCATAGGTCATAATCGAGATGAATTATTGACCAGGTATGTACACGACGCACGATTGTCCCTTCCACCACCCCCAGCTCGCATCCCCCGTGTCCACGTCAGTGTTAATATAAGTTCTAGAATTTATATGCTAATACTTGTATCTCCGGAGCTCGTCTCCATGTAACAACGACTTCAGCGCCTGTTTGCATCGATAAGCAATGGCGTGCTAGCATTGCTTTATTCCTATCACATATTAATTCATCGTTTGTAACTTAATCAGGAATCGGAAGTTCGTAATGTCCAGGCAGTCGAATGAGGAGGAGACAGACGGAGAGGAGTCGGTGCCACGCGCCGCCGCTTCACCGCTCACCCTCACCGTTACCTTACCCTTATCAAATATAACATGTACGCTCTTTATGAACTTAATACTTCAACTTTAAGTTAATTGACTTTTCTCTATAATACGTACCAATGAAGTGAATAATTACAACCTTGTTTCTTGTGCTGAGCCGCGTTACAGCATCCTTCCCATAAGCTGAATAAACTACTTTCTCGGTCATACCTTAGCAGATCTAGGAGGCTGTTGCAATCAACAGCAAGAATATTTTGTTGTTAATGAAGCGCATTGATAAAATGATGTTATCTCCAGAAAAATGTGCAATATCAAGTGAAAGCTGTACATAAGCACATTAGGAGATTACATTGTTAAGTTGTGGTGACGATACCATCAGCTGCCTTCGGAGTTACGAACCCACAATCAGGTTCTAGACGAGGTACTAAAGGATCCGACACCCATGTGGCGCTGTGTTAACTTTCAAAGTAAACCTAACGCCACTTTAAAAATTATTTCTCACGCTTGTTAATACCGGAAACAAAAACAATTTATTTACAGGTTCCTGTGTAATGTACCTTCCGAATGTGAACAAAATTAAACTATTAATATTGGTTAGGGCTTTTACTAATTTTTGTTTGAATAGTAACATAGCCGAGTATTATCAGCTGTCCTCAAAAAATGTGCAGCGGTTGGAACATTGTCATCATCTCGTCTATCGCTTTAGATGTGTGCGATCGTCTTTTGTTCAGTAATTACATTGGCGGTCCATTAGCTGGACGTAGTAAAGCTCCCACGCTACGACACCCTACTGCTTAATGAAAAATAGCTGCTACGGTGATCTAGACAATATCTAACAAGTTAGACTTGGCACTAAACATTTTGGTCGTCTGCAACATCTGTTCCAGTATTTTTGATCCCCGACATTAAAAGTGTTCCACAAAGAATTACGCGGTGGCATTGTGAAGATGACCAGTTTATCAGTAAGATAAAAGAAACAAAGAAGTTCGTTAGAAAGTAATTTCACAGAAGAGTTATTGCATCTCAGAACGCCGTACTCGCCGTCCGAGTATTTGTTTATACATAAAACATCCTTTTTCAACACCAAAACAATGAACGTTAAACTAACTAACAGTAAACAATGTCCTTTATATTTTCCAAGTTTGTTTGACACGGTTAAGTTTTTTAATATTACTTAGAAAACAAATTAAAGTTATCCGCAGTGGTTCACTCGTACGGAGATTAGGCTTTTACTTTTACGTTTTTGCAATTAGGATAAAAAGGAATTAGTATAAAAAAAATGTCACCTCTAATCTTTTTAGCTCCGGCGCAGGTAACCATCCCGACGATGACTAAATACAATAACCGAAGATACGTTTCGCTGATCCGCAGCACGCCACAAGTGACCTTCGGGCGGCGGGGTAAGGTCCTGCCGGCGCCGGCGCGCGCGCACCCGAATGTTTCTAATAATTAGTTATCATCGATCATCGGAGCGCGGCCACATTAATAAAGATATTAAATACCTTTCCCCGCGCCACGGCGGCCAATTTCCACCCTTATTCATCTATCGTTAAGGTACGTTTCGGTGTGACTGGGCGGGGCTGGGCGGCGGCATCAAAGAGCGGTGCGCGCGCGACGCACCGGTCGCGCCGGACGCGCCGGACGCGCCGGACGCGCCGGACGCGCCCCACAAAGCCAATCGTGTGACAGCGCCGCGGGAAACGCACGAGGTGACTCGTTTTATTCAACTTTACCCTTTTACTTTACCCCTACTACTTTTTTTAGGATAGAAATTCCTTAAAAAACTACTAACTTGGACCTCTATCTATCACATATCTAAACATTACTAAGACTAGTGCAACAGCTAAGCACCATTTAACTGTTCATCTCCTACCTCATTAATACGAATCATCCATCAGCGATGAGTTGTTGCTCGTCAGCTGCAGACATCGGATGACGCGTCTTCTGCAGTTCACATACATAGAACAATAATGCTTCAGCATGAGTGCCACGTCCTGAGGAAGTGCTTCGCAACGACATTAGCGTTCGGCAAACGATGGGCACAACCAGCCAGCCGCTGACAACGAAGCTGGTGTTGAACAGCAGATTGGACAGGCTGCTCCTGCATCCGTGCGCTTTACCAACGCGATCTTCGTATCCTAACACTAGATAAAATTATCATTGGGTGCTAACCTAGTATATCTTCGCTCAGCGTGCAGCATCAACTGTCAATAATGAATTTATGTTCCGGTTAAAATGTTGGCGGCTGGTCTGCAGTTGTGGATGGAGACTACAGTAAAAGCTTTCGGCTAGGATGAGATTGAGCCGGATATTCAATTCCAGTTTTGTGTCCCGGTGAAGTGGAGCCGGACAGTTCACCTCAGCTCGGAGGGCTCACATCAGCGGCGTTTGTTTACCGCCCCGGCTGGCAGCGGGCCGCCCTGTCGCTAACGACGGCACTGATTGATTACGCGAAGCTCCCAACTCGGGGCTCCGGCTCCGCTTCCAGAGGTGCTTAGTCCACAACCCTGTATCATATTTTAACATCTACCCGACAATCTTTAGTAGGATGAAGATGACACGACAACAATTATACATATATTAGATACCTTAACACAAGTAGTGGGCATTTAACATTTGCCGTGTAACGGACCCTCTCAGGGCCATATCAAGTTACACGGGTACAGTTAAACACATCGTTAGTACGGTTATGTGTAACCCGCATCGGCAGCTACCACTCCCAACTTCTATGTACAGCCATAGCAGCTCGTAACCATCGGACGAAGCAATTAGACGAGCAGCGCCGGTCGGTACCCAGCGCACCTCCGCACCTCCGCACCTCCGCACCTCCGCACCTCCGCACCTCCGGCTAAACGCTGCGGTTGTACAAGAAAGCACATCGTACGTTTAACCCGACCAGTTAATTTACATAGCTGGTTAAGTTAACCAAGTTGACCGATAGCTAATCTCTACGTGCGCAGTGAAACGGTCAACATTTGGAGCTATTTGTATGTAAATGGGCCGAGCCGCCGGCTGGTCTCCCCTGCCGCGGCCCGCTTCAAACGTCCTGATCCGTCAGCGTATTGACATCATTTAATGATCACCGACAAATAACGAGAGAGTTATTAAACGGAGATCAGTTCTTATGGTAATGGAGTACCTTCACCATAAATAATCTTCTATCTCTCATTGTTCATAAATCGTTTGCGGATGGAGCTTTTCAGGTCGGCACCGAGCACGGATCCACTTTATCACCATGACAAGTGACGTAACTTAGCAGCGACAGTCAGCGTGTGATACCTTACTTTGATGAGGAGAAATCTTCAGAATATACCCACCCAGCTTCTGGGAGAAAGAGCAGGCTTATAACAGGAATATATTCTACTACAAGCATACAACAAGGAAGAGACGTCACCCGCAGCGTGCTGCGTGGGGCCCCGACCCCTCCCACTCCTAGTTTTTATGTTCATATAACATTATTGCGCTTGTTGGCCTTAATACGAAACTTCAAACCGGAACACTGACTGAGGAAATGTAATAAACACTTATGTTTTCAGATAAGTCCGGCGAGGTCCCCGGCGGGAGGCTGCGCAATCCGCCGACGGTTGAGCGGATCAGATTGGTACTCCGTTCATGCCGGCTGAGGAGCCGTGGGTCCAGGGTGCGTCTCCGTGATTCCTGTCTGCGTACCATCAGCGTTCTGTCAGCCGAAAGCAGGCGGCTGGGGGCGAGCGCTCGTAAACAAATGCAAGGTCTGTGCCCGTACACAACCATACCAAAGATGCGAACCAACGTTATAAGTTATAATCTTAAAATCATCCCCTTTTTTAATAACGGCTTAGCTAAACAATCAATAGGTTCAACCGGAAGACGGAGATGTTATAAAACATCACACAAATAAGAGTGTTTAGTTTGTATGTAGGAATCGTAACTAAGCCAAAGTAAAGTTACTAGTTTCAAAGTTATTAAAATTTATTTTATTTCCGGATATATTGAATGTTAATATTTTTGTAACGTCCGGTCTAGGGGATGTCTCGTTGTTAAACCTCATCGTGCTATTTATGCCGTCACGTACACAGCTGATAGTGTGAGTGCGTTTTAATCATCTCTAGTCTTGATCAGTCATACGGGAGTGAGCGTGGCAGCGCGTGGCAGCGCATGGCAGCGCGTGGCAGCGCATGGCAGCGCATGGCACGATCACAATTACGATTAGCTTGCCACGTATTAAGGTTAACCTAATTGACCGTTACGTCGGTTCAGCCGACGCCGCCGCTGAACCATACATCATCACCGCCCACCGGAATTTATACTTAATGTAGGATACTTATCTATACCATGGAAAAAACAACTAAAACGTTTTCCTGAAAAGGACGAATAGGAGATCAACAGGAAGTCCAATAATTTCTTGATAGTCAGTTTATGAGACCAGCTCACAATATAACAAATTTTCCGGAAGCAAACCTCATGTGTATGGGGTCCCACACATCAACTCGCCTCACCTGCTCGTGGTGTACCCTGCAACAAATGAGGCTCTGGCTCCCACCAACGTGCATTGGGCCACCTCGGTGGGCAATGGTCCATGTTCTGAATATGAACCCCTACAGACGACGGCTCCTGGCGATGCGGGCAGCGCAGGACCGATCGATGTGGCGATCTTTGGGGGAGGCCTATGTCCAGCAGTGGACGTCTATCGGCTTATGATGAACCTCTCTTAGAGCTGATCGTATAAATTGGTATCACGTCTAATTTATTCATGTTTGATCCTTATTTTTCTCATCATCTGCTTTTAAACCAGGAAAAACAGCTAAGAGGGTGACTTTCGAACAACAAATAGGTTAAAGTATTATAATAAGTGTCGGCTTTCTGCGTTGGGGGTTGACTGGACCTCGTGAGTCCGTCGCCCCACGCTCCGTTTGGTGAACGAAAGCGGCCCCTTTATTAATCATTTACATTAACTAATGCAGTTGCAGTCGTTGCATTTAATTCGAGCAGCGCTTGTGCCGAGCGGGCATGATCGATGGCCAGCCCAGCTCGCCGGCCGTGACGTCCGCGACACGCGGCCGACCCGGGGCCGACCCGGGGCCGAGCCGGGGCAGCCGGCGGTGCCCACGAGCTCGGCACGGCGCGGACCCGCCGCCGCACGTTCCCGCTACGACTAAATTACAACATCTCGAACAAGAACTTACAACAGTGCTTAAATCTAATTCTAATGATCATCATCGTCAGCCGATTGACGTCCACTACTGGACATAGACCTCTCCCAAAGATCACTACGATGGGGATATACATGGAGAGATTTGGGCCATTTCCCACCACGCTGGCCCAATACGGGTTGGTGGGAGCCAGAGCCTCTCGTGAGTTGTCGTGCAGGAAACCTTACACCCGTGCTGAGTAGATGATCAAACGAAATTATGATTAAATCAAATGTGTAATGTTAATATTGCTTTATATTACAAACACCTGATAACAAGTGTTAGCTTACCACCATCATCAATAACATTTTGAATACAACCGCCCCGCCCGCTGCAGTATCCTGCTAAAACACTCTAGTCTTAGGACTGGACAACCTGCAGGTTTTCCCACGCATTCCCTCGTAAGTGCTGGCCACACCACCCCATCTCCATTTAATCTTAACCAGAAGCGTTATTGCAACACTTCTTACCAGCAATAAACAACAAGTGCGATATGAATAGGTTCACACCTGGGTGCACTACACCTCCATAGGATGAAGAAAACATCACTTCATCAGTCAGTTTTCGAACCACGTTATTGTTCCCACAGGAATGAACAACTGAGGAGTCAACATTGGACACCGTGGCCATGATCCATTATGATCAGAATTTTTACTTAAATTTCTCACATCACACTTACCATACCTTGGATGGTCCATACGACCTAAAGCGGGTAGGCGAGCCAGCTGTTCTGCTGATGCTTCAGTCCACGTACAAAAGTTGAGTTCGTTAACTTTAGTGGCAACACTTCAAACCGAAACACAATACTATACCTGCACGCTGCAAGTCCTACTGCTATGCAGCAGAAGTGGACGCTGCTCTGACAGACTTATTGGCCTGCGAAGGAGACTCATCACAATATTTCTGTCGCTATGATGACAAGACTTCGTTACTTCCATGCAGCTTGTAATGAGATAAACTGAGCCGCGTGGGAGCGATACAAATAAAGAAGTATCTCCATTTGCTGACCAGGAGGCGCGGCGCGGCGCGGGGGGCGTCGCGTGCCGACCACGGGGGACACTGTCCAGGGGCTCCGCACGCGAGGGTGCAGTTTACACAAATTTTAAATACGAGAGGAATCGGCTGTGCAGCCAGCGGCGGTACACGTTCCCCTCCCTCCCCCATAACGATATGGCACTCCTCATGATAATCACAACAACACATTAGGCTAACCGCTTTAACATCTAAGTTGGCATAAGAGTAGAATTGTCAATAATAAACTAGGTCACTTAGTCTATACTGATCATCTTCAACTCATAGAGGTCGTACGTCTACTGCTGGATATAGGCCTCCCCCAAAAATTCTCACGCTCTCGGATAAGGACTCATATGGGAGGGTTTAGGCCATTTCCCACCACGCTGGCCCAATGTGGGTTGGCGGGAGCCAGAGCCTCATTTGTTAATTAGCAGGGTGTACCACGAGCAGGTTAGGTTGGCTTGGATCCCGTGAGTTGTTGTGCTGGAACCCGTACAACCCAATATCGATCACGATAACTATTTTCATTTGTATATTCAGCTGGCTTCCGCTCGACGCTGCTCCGGGATGGACATGTTGGATACATTGTTGAGGATGAATGAACTCAGTTCGCAGGCGATGCCCAGGATCAATGGGTGTTCCTTCCTTGTCTTACGTATTAATTATTAATAATTATTTAACATTAATGTACCAACTGTTGTCGAGGAGTGGTGTATTCGTGCGCCAATTGTCACCAGATTATTCAATCAAGCTGCTTTGCCCACAGCTAGTGACCCCCATCAGCTCGGCCTCCCCACACCAACCGAGTTAGACACCGTTGATCTGTATTTATTCGTCGAGCCGATCACGAACGAGGTGCCTTCAATGGCTACTGACGCGCCTGCCCATGTCACCTGGAAACACGAGGTGATCGGCTGCTGAGTCCTGAGCGGCAAAGAGTATTAACTATTATTTAAGATTTGAGTAAATAAACATCAAAAACTAGGATGGGTCCTTATTGGTACGAGCTGTCTGCCCGTGCAGCAGCCCGGCGCCTCTCTTCGTTGTCGGTAATCAGTACGAGCGGAGTCATTACAGTAACAACGCGGTCTACTCCTGTCCCAAGGTCACCAGCACCATTCCCTTGTTTATAAATTCGCTATTGCCGACCTCTTCATTGTCCCTATTCATTATTTATTTCCAATGAAGCCGACTTGTCTCGTTGTAAAGAGACCTGTGTCCAGAGCTGAACTGCTTCGGGTCGGTGATGATGATGATTGTGACAAATGACATATAAATATTTATTTATTGAACAACATCATCAAAGGACAGGTGAGGCAATGAATGATTTTTATACATTTATTCACCGCCACTGCACCGCGCCACTGCACCGCGCCACTGCACCGCGCCACTGCACCGCGCCACTGCACCGCGCCGTTGCAACGTCGGCCCGCCGGTCGCTACAAAATGGTTCTACCGTCAATGCTACGGATGGACGCCAGGACCCTCCTGGGCAGCTTGATCGACGGTGCCCTGTACAGGATGACCGGTATCTCTTCCGCCGAGAAGCTTCTAGAACGCTCGGCGATGTGGATGCGGTCGCTTCCGTCGTGTTTATAACATTTCTTATTGACTTCCTCTTGGCAGTGGTAATGGTACTTGGACTTGTTGACGTAACTGCACGGGATGGCGTCATCGCACATGTAATCCTTGCTGCTCTGCTGCCTGGTGAGGGTTGGCGACGGCGGTCGGTGGGGCGACACGGAATGCCTACCGATTAATCCGTCATCGATGCCTTCGTTGTATAGAATCCTTCGGTAGTTTTTGACTTGTCCGACTCCACTCGTCTCGTGGCCGCACAGCTTCGATTGCTTCGCGCCATCGAATGATTTGATGGACCAGGACGGTATCGGTTTCCGGTGCTCCACTTTTCTGGAATAACAGCTGCCCGTTTCTTCGATCAGATGCACTGGTTTATATATTTTGTCGCCGCAGATCGGTTTGTTGTCCAACTTCATGTTCCTAGAAGAGGTACGAGATACCACTTCTTCTTGTTCCTCGTTGAAGAACTTGACTCCCTTCTTCCGGGTTAAATTTGTATTAGAAATCTGGTAAGCTTCGTAATAACATCTTCCTCCGTACGTACTGTTGAAATGAGGTACCGTTGCGTCTCCCAACGTGCTGCAGCTAGATTTTCTATTCAACTTCACTTTGTGTCTAGCAGCATCAGAACTTGCATGTTTGTCCGTGCTGCCCCTCGGCTGCACGTTACCTTTACTCGCGCACTGCCTGTCGGTGTACCCTGGCCGGCAGCTGTAAGTCGCTACAGTTGGCTGTAAGCAGCTGTTCAACTGCACGTTATTCCAGTAGGAACACGTCGGGGAGCAGTTTTCCCGATCGTGCGCAAAGCAAGAAGCTGCGTGAGATGCGACTGAATATTTCGGAAGATAACATCCTTTGGGTCCACTGAGATAGTAACAGCAGAAATCTTTCACCTTCAGCTCCGGATTGACGTTTCTTGAGCCGCTCTTTACGCAGGGTTTACATTTGTTTGAGGACATGCACTTTAAATTTTCAGATTTGTAGGAAACCGTCCGATTGCTGCTGGACCCTGCGGAGTCTTTACGTATTTTCTGGTTCCGTGAGCTGGCGGCGGCGTGTTTTTGAGTCATTTTTGTTGAGTTTTGAAGACTTAGACCGTGTACCGGGACATTGTTGTTTCGTTTTGTCAGTTTGTGACGTTCGCTGTATCATTCTTTAACATGTCAGAGAATCTATTAAGGAGTTTATTCGCCTCCATCAAGGATCCAAGCAATTTTATGTCCAATGCGCTCGCGGTAGCAAACAGCTGATGCGACGGAAACATCCAGTTGATCGCGAACCACTTCAATTCATAATCTCGTGCCAACAAGGGATTGAGTAACATATATCCTTACAAGTTTACCGGAGCCGCGGCTGAACTCATCCAGCAACGGCGACGGCTCATGATTGTTATTTGACGAACGGCAAATATAAGTTTGTCGGACAAATGTAAGGTCCAGCGTTAGCTGATCCCCCGCATAGTGTCGTTCGCGAGTGCGAGGGCCGGCGCGAGGGGTCGCGGTGCGCCGGCGCGTGCGCCCGCGTGGGCCGCCGGCCGTCGCGGCGGCAGATGCTTGCAATTGCCGGAGTCAAAGATCAGAGGAAGTGGCTGCGGCGCGCGGCAGCTGGGAGGCGCGTGCGCGCCCGCGCTGGGCCTCGCTCCCGCTAATTGTTCGGTATTTGTCATCTCTGCTCTGCTCCTAAAGCTGCATGCTAATCATTGCGCGTTGCTCGGCAGCTGCCCGCAGTAATCCTGACGTCCACAATCCTGCATATTGTTCATTTGAACCTTTTTCAGTGTCAAAGGTTAGCTGAAGCATCTCTTTTTTTAATGTAACATGAAATAACCGCATGAGCTGATGTTTTCTTTTATTCCGTACTGCGTATCTCTTCGAATTAAACGTAAAGTTTAGTATGTAGTCAAGCATGAGGAGTCTTTGGAGGAAGCCTAGGTCCAGCAATGCACGTCTATCGGCTGATGATGACGATGTATTCACTGTACATGTAACTCACGATAGAAAACAAGCGGACAGAGTGCCCGTCACTCCTCCACACGTGGACTTCATTTGCTATAACGAAAAAGGTTTGAATGCCACCTCACCTTATCAGGATGGTCTCCATATCCACTTGGCGCTGTATTTTGATAGGAGGCGGACTTACAGCACAATCTTTATATTCAGCATATTTGGATTAAGGAGGAGCTGAGTCCTCCGTCTCCGGTGTATCGTTCCAATGAACGATCTCGGCATGGCCGAATGGCTTAACGTGTACTGTTTACTGTCATGGACAAGAACTTGTCGGTGTGCGCCGCAGACCAGCGGAACCTGGCCGAAGAACGGCGATCACTAGACCCGTCGTAAAACACAAATGAACACGCGGTGGGCCGCAATTAAGTGAGCGCTGTGGTCACCTCGCATGCGACGAATAAAATTTTATCGCCGATAAAACCGAAGCGAGGGGCTCCATTCCAGATAACTGGCGACCGGTGAGCAGCCGAAGGTTCAGCTCCGGGCCAATATGCCGCCGATGGATGCCGATTAAGCCACTTGGATACGCCCTAAAAAATTAACTCTATTAACGTACAGTGGGCGCATTGTTTACAGCCGTCCAACTACCCTATTGAGAGCTAAACTTATTTTGTTTACTCACAAAGCTACCAGACGGAAGAGACGGTCGCGTGATGGTAAGTGATACGCCTGCTCATTACAACGTGACACTAATTAGGTTGTGATACACCGTATTGTCCTGGTCACCTTGAGACAGTCTCGTTACACCCGCCAGTTACACTAGCTAACAGCGCCCTTCAAACCGGATCACAGTAATGTTCGCACAGTACTGCCTATCGGCTGCAATAGGCGCTGCGGTGGTACCTAGATGGTTTCCGACAACAGAGACCTGCCACCAATGAATTATTTGCGAAACAGATAGATCTGTAAAGCATTTATCAGACATGTATATTTATAAGAAATAACTTTATTGTTTGGGGAGGAGGGGGGAGCCGGAAACAAAATTAAATTTTAAATATAAAAAAAAGGTTGTGTTTTTTGTTATGAAATCTTAAATATAAATCAAGGCGCTGCAGGTTTCGAGACGAGCACCTCCACTCCGCAGCAGCGATGGTGGAACAGCAGTTCATGGTAGTTAAGGTTCGATTAAAAACCAAAAGCAATATAGGAGTACGTTATCAGCTCCGTTGCAGCATGTTGTGACCTATACCAATAATCGAGTGTCCGATCGTGTTAGCGGTGACCACTCGCCCGCAGAGGTATGTGGAAACCTGGATGTTGGTTGGTTGGTTAGTTAGTTAGTTAGCACGGTAGTTGTTGAAGAGGCGATGTGTAAGATCAATTGTAATTGTAACGTTTTCATAATTATTCGAGAGGTCGGGGGCGGTCGGGGCCGGTCGGGGCCGGTCGGAGCCGGTCGGAGCCGGTCGGGGCCGGTCGGGGCTGGTCCGCCGGCCGCAGATAAAAAGTTATGTCCCGTTTTATGACGTTAGGAAACACCATAAAAATGCACACAACAAAGCGCTCTTGTAAATAAAACGCGGCAGAACAGTGGGAACCTGACCAGGGCACTCACGTGTTGCCATTAAAAACGTTATGGGCACCATCAATTTCCAACTGTCACCGGAACTTTTGGAGACGAGCTTTTAATTGCTGACGTTTATGAGATGAAACCACAAACGGAGCTGCCTCCAAGCCGCGGAGAAAAGAACTATAATGTATCCAAGTTTCGTTAAGTAATATCTCCTACCGCCGCCGACCCGCGAGGATACGAAGGATGCTCATCGCCGTTCGGTCATCATTCATCACATAGGATATATGTATATAGGTCTTCCCCAATGTCATCCTGCAAATGCGATTCTCGACTTCTCGCATCCACACCCGATCGCCTTGATGATGTCGTCGGTCCATCTGGAGAGAGGGCGTCCTACACTTCTGCGACCTGCACGCGAACTCCAGTCCAAGACTCTTCTCCCCCATCAGCCGTCACTAACATGACAGACATGGCCGGCCCGCTGCCACTCCAGCTTGCAGATTTTGAGAGCTACATCGACAGCTGTAGTTCTTCGTTCCAGATGTTGTTCCTTAGAGAGATACCAAGCATAGCTCTCTCATTACTCGCTATACTACTTTGAATAGGTAAGTGTGGGCAGGACGAACGGGTTAAAGACTTTCGTCTTAACACATTGGGATATTTGCGAGGTGAGGATGTGGTGGAGATTCCCAAACGCTGCCCAGGCGAGGCGAAGGCGACCTCTTCGCTCCTGTGTAAAATATTCTGGTCTTTGCTTACGAGCTGTTTGACTTTCAAGCGGTACAGATAATATTCCCAGCCGCCGACAAATGTCGGTAGAGTGAATATTTAACATAATTTACTTAAATAACTAATTATTTAATTAAGTGATCGCTTAATAATGTTTCGGTTTACTTTCCATAGAAGTTTATATTATTTTTACACGAGATGAAATCTTGTTTCTCCTATAAAAGTACTTAAGACGTCCGCCGCGAAACGAACGTAATGAATCGGGGCGGGCGCGCTGCGCAGGCGCGCTGCGCGGGCGCACTTAATTAATTAATTGATTGATTCCTCTGCCTGTGGACCAATAACGCACCGAGCCGGTTCTCTTATCGGAAATGTTAACTAAAAGCCGAGATATTTTGTTACATCTCCTGGCTAGGAGCGAGTGCTGCTGCATAATTAATTGAGACTGACAGAATAATCTATGCACGCGCGGCGCATGCGCAAACCGGGTCAGTTTGTGCGCGGCAAAACAAACTGAACAAACATTGTGACGATCCAGGAGATGGAGTCGCGGATGTACTAGTAAGAAGCGTCGCGAATGTTTTAATTTACATTATCACGGGAATTAGAATTAGCGGCATTATTAGGCGGATATAACCTAAAAATTGATGAGCTCGCAGCTCGCAGCTCGCAGCCCACAGCTCGCAGCTCGCAGCTTTCGGCGGGCGTCACTACCACATTACGCCTAAAACGAACCGAACCGAACCCGATGATCGGTCGTAAAGCGGGCCCCCGGACGTGGCGCGCCGGCGCGGGCTGCTGGTAACCACTGTCTCGTTAGTCGGGCGATAGGTGGAGACGGTCGTAAACTAGTTTTATGTTGCACCACCCGATACGCGCGATAGCTTTTACGACGGGCTCCGAAAAACCATCGCTTCGGGCGATCAACTACCAGCCATTGCCGGCTCGCGCAGGTAGCACGGCAGAGCGTCACGTCGCAGAGCCCGCCAGCGGCGCAGTAACCAGCACAACACGCCTGCAACTGTCTAATGACATTAAGTTCGTGTTTCCACTTCGCACGGCAAACGAAAGAGAGCGGGACTCCCGCGATTACCGTCTCATGCCCACGCATGGGCACGATCGTTAACGAGTGTTATTTGTATAATAAAGACGTCCCAGCGGTGCGCGCGCGCGACACTCGCTCCTACGTGCTGGGCGGTAAGGTGGCCGCCGCCGCCCCGCCGCCGCACCGCCGCCGCACCGCCGCGCGCCGGCCCTGCCGGAGCTGGCCCCGCGGGGCGCCCGCGCACCGGCCGAGCCCTTTGCGTCGTTAACTGCGCTGCGCACCCCTCCGCCGCTGGCAGCGTGATGATGTGTCAGCTCATTAGAAATGTGTTTGTGTGGAGGGCTCCCATTCACACTCCTCATCTCGCCACAGTATTGCACAATTACATTATATCATTGTACAGATACATTACAACCAAACCGCACGGAGTTTAACTATTTAGTTAAGATTAACTGACCGACAAATCGTATGACCCACCCGCTGGTAAAAATGTTTTATTTATTTATTTATTTATTTATTTAGTAAATATGCAAGTTGAAGTATAAAGGAAAGAAATAACTGTTTGTAAAGGTTTGAAACGAACACGAAGACGGCGGCGTAAATACAACTTGAAGCAGTTTCAACTGTTTAATTATTTCTCGGTATTGAATATAAAACAACCCTTAGTTAGGGGTGAAAGGTGTCAGTGTAATAAATAACAACGATCTCTTCATCGGGACAGGTGCGTCCGGCGGTGCATCGGAATGTTATGATATTAATGTTCTATTTTGGCAAGCGAGCGGCCGCCCCCCCAGCCACGAGGCACCAGCGATCCCCAATTGTGACTTATATTTAACATATCGTATACAACCCTCCTGATATTCCGACTGTTTAAACATAAACCCTTCTCTTGAAAGTAAAGAATCAGTTCAGATCCTTGACTTAGTGTCACAATTACGACTTAGCTTGGTGAAGATAATCTAAGGCATATGTATTCTCTCCAAGTTCTAGGTCTCCTTGGCTAAACACTGGGTAGTTTATTGGACAACGTTATATTAAGGATATATTGTTGATACCCTTTGTATTGCTGAACATGGATTGCTTTGGCCCCCACCTTCAGACATGATCGTTATTATAAAAAGGCACAGATCTACACGAGATAAAGTTTATTGCCATGTTACATGTCACGTGGCAATAAACTTTATCTCGTCTTGTGGGGGTGTAAGGGTTCCCGGGGTTCCCGCACAATAACTCACGGGACCCAAGCCAACCTCACCAGTCCGTGGTCCACCTTGCTAATCAACGAACGAGACTCTGGCCTTCACCAACTCGCATTGGGCCAGCGTGGTGGAGAATGGCTCAAGACCTCCTATATGAATCCCTACCAGATAGTATAGGAATCTCAGAGGAAGGCCTATGTCAAGCAGTGGACGTTTATCGGCTGATGATATGCGACATGTGACATGTGATCAGAATAAACAAATTCTGCTATCAACTTCTTCAGAACCTAGTTTGATCGGTGTGGTAACCATCGAGGCTGACTTACGGCGCGGACCACACTCGACCCTGGTCGGCAGAGAAGGGGGAGAGTCCGTCAGCGCCGCTCATCAATTACCGCGTAAACCTGCGCGCGCGTCACGGGATCCGTCACCAGGTGTCCCGGTGTCATGTAATTAATTTATTTTTAATCACACACGATTCCCAAAACTATAGAAAGTCAATAATATTTAGAAGGGACCCAGGTCCCGGCCCCCCAGCGGAATTATAAATGTTAATGCGTGTAGCGGCACATGTGCACGGACCTTGTTCCATATCATACCTGATAAGTTGAGTCAAGTTTCCTCAAGTGAAGAAATTTAGATACGCGCGAGGGGGGGTGGGGGACTATCGCAGTGAACAGATAAGCGTGTGATTGAGCGGGTTGCGACATCCAGTCGGTCTGCCGGAGCGATCGCGGACAAGTTCCCGTGTCCGCTCTCCACGGCGACACTCCACAGCAGGCAGGAGACGTCCCCCGCGCCGCTCCTCGCGACCTGTTACTGCTTTTTAAGTGGATACAATCATTATTAACGCGTCTCCCAAAAACAGTAAAGTAACGGACAGATTTATAGTTTATATCTGTTTCTAACGCGAGATAAACAGCTTTAAATAATGAGTTTTACGTCAGGAACTAGAACATAAAACTGGGCAATAAAAACGGTTATTGCTTTGGGATGAACGAAGATAAAGACCTTCTCGATCAGCTCCGTGTCGGCGCGGCGCGGGTGCGACACGATCGACGACAAGCATGCGCGTGCGCACCGAGCGCGGCGCGTTGCGGTACGTACGCGGCCAACACCGACTCGCGCATTTCTTTTGCCAGGCTAACGTCATACTTGTATATAAAGAACTAGATATACATCATTTATACATATCCTTGTAATTTATATATATATATATATATATATATATATATATATATATATGTGTCATGGGCATTCATGTAACATGATGATTTGACAAGTTAAATTTTCTTTGGCTCTACTTGTTAAGGAGTTAAACGAGTTCAAATGATTTTTTTTAACAGTTCTTAATTTCAATAATCCACCAGAGAAAATCGCGTCAGCGTCAATTCAGATGTTTCGGATGTCAGCCGGAACAAACTTCCCGCGCCCTTCAGCAGATAGTCGGCATGGCATCCGGTACCGCCGAGCACCAAGTACATATTAACATAATAGCAATATAACACTTTCGTTAAAAAAAAATTGCAGATTACGTTTGACAATTAGAATATCTCCACCGTGTCGTTCACTGGCGCGAATCACTTGTCTGTGAAAATGTCATAAGAATGTGATGACGTGCAGCATGCAGCAGGTGAGAGGTTCAGACACAAATGCAATCCTGCACATTGATCAACTCCTGCGTTTCTTAATCGTGAATAAGAATACATCGGAGAGAGCAGCGAGTGGCAAGAACATCGGTATTCGAGATGCAGGGAGCATGGGCCTGCAGCGCGCTGGACTGGAGTCTGGTTGTGTTGTCTAGTGAAATTACTGGGGTATCGGGACTCGACATCTTGTGTCCGAAAGCGACGAGCGTAGTCAGACGTAGTGCTGTGTATACCATCCTAACTAGTTCCGCGTTGTTATGGGCAAGCGTGTCACCTACCATCAGGTGAACGACCGGCTCATCTCGTCACAAAGTAGTATAAAAAAAACTTAAACGTAATATTGTAGACAATATAACATTAGAATTAAGTTGAAGTATTCAGGAGTGTTACCGCTAGCCTCTCAACTCCTCGACAGCGGGCGCGGCGAACGGAAATGAAATGCAGGTTGTAAATAATATTTACAGTTGTTTACATGTAACCGTGTCGTTGCCATGGTGACCGCGAGCTGCCCGCGACGGTAGGTTCTCCGCACGCGGGCGAGGTGGTAGGGGTCCGCGCGGGCCGCTGTGGGCGCGCCATAAATATTGAACAGACCCCGGGGCTTTACAACCGCCATATATAACTTGTTCGGCTGGTGCTGTCCAGCTTTACGGTGCCCCTGAATGGTCAGCCGTGGACAAAAGACAGCATTAGGACAATGTGCCGTTTAATTTGTTTTGGTTATACGGAATTGTTGTTCTGTTCGTTAGATTGATGGCCGTCGATGCGCGCCCGCTCGGCCCGGCGGGGATCCTGTTAGAAACTTGTCATTTGTCTCCGACCTGACGTGATGTTCCATGCCTGTTACCATCACTTGTGTTCATGATAATGTCTTTTGTAATTGCACGTGCGTCTCCTCATAAACAGTTCGTTTCTCTCCTTAAATTTGCCGCGTACTGTATAGACTATTAATCCAAACCCAGGATGGGCTGCAGCAACCAGTCTGGACAATTTGTTGGATCATTTATTACCTTTATCGCAAAATAATGTCTCCGCGCCGGCAAACACAGATCGTTAAACTAATTTATGTCTCGTTTTGGTTCAAACTTGAGGATTATTTGTTTAATGAATGAGCGGGAGAAGCTGCGGCGAGGAGCTGGCGCATGGCAGCCTTTTTATACACCATCAACACGCTGGACCAATGCGGGTTGATGGGAGCCAGAGCCTCGTTTGTTGATTAGCAGGATTCACCACGAGCTGGTGATGCTGGCTTGGATCCCGCGAGTTGTCGTGCGGGACCCCTCACACCGATTGTTAACTGAATACTATTTTGTGTAATTCCTCGGCACCAGTTTCATCATCATCCATTTGCCGCCTTTCACTAAATACGATCCTCAGCACTTCTCATGTACAACATGAAACAAAAACCTAATCAGCGTCAAATTCAAGTTGATGGAAAGTTTTTACAGCTCTGATAGCTGCCATTGTCTCCGCTTCAAAACAGTCCATCCATCACGGCGCGCCCCGGGACGCGGCGCTGGCTTCGGGGAGACGCAGCACGCCGCCCGCTCCCCGTCCGCTAAACAATCGTAAACACGCATTAGGACGGCCATTGACGGCCATTGACGGCCAGTGACGGCCATCGACGGCTATTCACGGCCACTGTGCGGACAATACGGCCGCACTCGCATAAAGACTCACTCCACAAACCTATATACCAGTACACGGGGTGTTGCTGGACCTTCCCGACCGAGCATCACCACTACATACAAACTACATACATAGAAAACACTACAATTTCTGTTGTTTGTCACAATTATAACCCACCGCCGTCAGACACTTGAGCAGCAGCACGACTTTCAGAAGGGCGAGACAGATATTTCTAATTATAGATGCGAGCGATCCCGGTGGTATCGCGTTACAAACGCAACACCGGGACCCGGGACCCGGGACTGGGGGCGCGGGGCTCGGCCGCCGCGCAGCACGCACTGACGGATACACCGGCACAAGGATACCCGTCTGAACTTACATCAGTCCACTTATAACTTCGGCAGGAGCAACGAGATATTTCTGAAATTTCCACCGCATCAATGCAGTAGCCAACTTTTTGCGGCCTCGAAAGTTACTTTCTTTTATGTAACCTGTCAGTGACGCTTCAACCTAATCCTTTTAAATTAATTTATAGTTGTCTCTATCCCTTCACATAATCCGTCACCCCAAGAGTTCCAAACGAAGTTTCTTTTCAGAAAAAAACATCCTGTATACAAATAAAGGTAAACAATAGGCGCGTTCGCAAACCGCGCAGTAGTAGCTCCCACCGCGCGGGCGCACCCCGCTCCCAACTGCTCCCTCCACCAAGTGCCAGCGGGCCCCTAAGACAAAGCCGTCAGCGGGCTGCGGAACGAAACTGTCCCAGCGCCGCGCCGCAACACAAAACCAGCTTCAAGGAACCAGCTACGGAGTGCGGCCCGGCTGGAAACAATCCACGTACCCGATAATTGTTGCACATAATTTATACCCGGCCGCGCGCCCCCACCCACACCCCCCTCGCCCCCCCGCCCCGTGTCGACGGAACAACAGACAACAATAACAACACTCATTTAACAACATTACGACCATTCACTGCGAATGGGAACGTTACGTAAAGTACTAAACTTCCCGCCGTCCCAAGGTCACCGCCGTCGCCACGCAGCTGCACAAACGGTGCACAAACGGCGCACCGGCGGCACAGCAGTGGAGAAGCTCCATTGCTTCAGAAGACGACGATTTTATATTAATACATGCACCGTAATGTGGATACCCGTGCCGACCCTGGCAGCTCATCCGGAAACACCGATGCAAAATAGCACAGCGAGCGATGGAGAGAGCTGTGCTTGGCATTGCTCTAAGGGACAACATCCGGAACGAAGAACTAAAGCTGCCGACGTAACTCCCAAAATGTGGAAGCTGGAGTGGCAGTGGACTGGCTGTGTCTGTCGTGTCAGTGACGGCAGAAGGGCGGTCGGGAGAGGTTGAATGCGAGATGCCGAGGATCGCATTTGGTAGAAGACATTGGCGAGGATCTACGTCGAGCAGTATTCCAACTTGAACTTATTTATTTCAATAACAGTAACTATGGCAACACAAAAACAGTCAACACGCGGCCGTTATTATGGCCTCTATTACATATAATGAAGTCGTTGCTCACGCGGCGAAAAGCTCTAATGCACTCTAATGCGCTCCAACCGCACCGAGCTGGTGGAAGTATCATGAAATTTATTGTGAGGAGTCAATAGAGGGGCTCGCGGCGGCGGCGGCCCCGCGCGCACACCCCCGTGCACCCCCGCCCGCCCCCAACAATGGCTATCGGTATAAATCAATTGAACGAAGCGGAACATCGTCGGCGATCGCAGTACCGATGCGACTAATGAATCGATACGATCGCTGGTGCAGGGGGGTGGTGGGGCGGTGCGGTGCGGTGCGCGCGAGCCAACTTTGATGTACGAGCGCAGATAAATCTATTAACAGATGACAACTCCATCGCGCGGCGGCGCGTCGCGGGCACGGCCCCGTTGTTGTAATGTTATTATTCAAATTATTATAATCTCCGCCGCCATATTTATAGCGCACGAACAATCCTTTGCGGGACGCCGCGCGACGAGGACGCGACGGGGCCGCCGCGAGGCGCGACCCGCTCGTGAAGATGCAGCTTTTAGGACTACCAATTACCGTATAATATTAATACCATAATAACCAAGGTAGAAAAAAATATAAATTCCATTAATATTTAACCTAGTAGCGTGGACGTGCCCGTGGACGTGCCCGCGGCCGTGCCCGCGGACGTGCCCGCGGACGTGCCCGCGGACGTGCCCGCGGACGTGCCCGCGGACGCGTGAACACCACACGAAGTGCACGCGGCGCGCATCGGCGACCATTTATTCAAGGAAAGAGTGAAGAAGCCGGGCGGCGCGCGCGGCTGCAGGCCCAGCCCCGCAGTAGGGTTGCATTTCTTTTGATGAAGCGCGCGAGCTGCCGACACCGCCGGGTTGTGATGCTTATCCCGCTGCGCTTAGGCTCCAAGTTGTGTTGTCACGTTTCAGATCAGCCGCGCGATGTGATTGCGAAACTAATAACTTATCGCGGCCGGAGCCGTCCGGCTAATTTACTTGTCACGCTGTCCGCTTATTTTCAACGTGTCCGTCCGGCCGGGCGTTATATTAGGTCCTTGGTCCTTACATATCAAATTGGCGTTTTGTGGGGGGGGAATATAAACGTCAACTTTTTTTGTGAAATACATTCAATTCATCAATGTATGCACCGTTGTTATTTATCTATGCACTTTTAGCATTTCATAGGTAGTTCATTGATCCCTTTACTAAAATAATCATGGGGGGGGGGGGCGAGAATCAATAAACTCTTAGAAGGCGCCTTGACCTGACGCAACGGAGCTTTATTTTTTTTCCTTGTAAGAAGTTGTCCAAATTCCGGAACAAATGGTAATCTGTTGGGGCAAGGTTCGGGGAGTACGGTGGATGTCGCAGACATTCCAATTGTACCTCATCTAACTTAGTGGTTGTTTGTTGTGCAGTGTGTGGTGGTGGTGGTGGTGGTGTTGCGTTGTCGTGAAGCAGCAGTGGCCTATAGCGATTGACCAATCTCGGTTGTTTAGCAGCTAGTTCTTCCTTCATGGTCTGCAGTTGCTGACAATAGATATCTGCTGCAATCGTTTGGCCAGATTTTAGAAAGCTGTAGTGAACGTCACCGGCGCCAGTCCACCAAACCCTCACAACTAAATTTTTCTGAGTCAATTTCCGTTTAGGGCAGGATTTGGCTGGGTCTCTAGGGTTCAACCATTGCGACGAGCGCTTCCGACTATCGTACAGTATCCACTTTTCGTCACAAGTAATTATTCGATTTGAAATCCCTTCATCATCGTGTCGGCTGAGCAAAGTAACCCAGCAGCAGCAGTCGACGCGTGTTCGCAAGTTCCATTCACTCAGTGCATGAGGTACCCATCGTTCAGGTCGTTTTACTTTCCCGATTTGCTTCAAGTGGATTAATACAGTTTGGTCACTTACCCCGAAACCTGCAGCTTCCCTGAAGTACTTTTTGATGGATCCGCTTCCACAAGAGCCTTTAATCCTTCATTTTCCACTTTAGTTTCCAACCGCCCACCGGGTCGGTTCTGAAGGTCGAAATTTCCAGAAGGAAAACATTGAAACTAAAAACGTAAGGTGCTTTCTTTTGCGACACCAGCGCCGTACGCATCATTAATCCTTCGAGCTGTTCCTGCAGCGCTGGTGCTGGTGCCACGGCAGAGCTGGTACTCGTAAATATACCGATATTTCATGTTCTCCATATCGCGGCAATAAGCGACGCCCAAGAAATAACTAATGAGGGTAGAAACAAATGAATGACCGTTTCCAAAACTCAAACGTAGCAGCTAGACGTATTTATAAATTTGAATTTGGAATAGTTAACCAAACGGGAGATGTATCAGGTCGAAGGCAGTTCGGGTCAGTAGGACAAAACGCTAATTTGATATGTAAGGAGCTAATACAATCGGGCAATAGGGCGTTATGCAAATGCGCCATTACGCATCCGGGGAGAGGGCGGGCCGGGGCAGGACGCGACCTGCGCGGTGGCGAGCTCGGCGCCGATTGAAATGCTTCACGCGAACGAGGTGTTCACTTTGCAAGTTCTTCAAATAGTACTCTACTCGAAAAGACTAGAACTGAAATTATTGGCACGATGGGAAGTCAATGTCATTTCCGAGCTCGTACGATAAATCAGATAATTATGTATACCTTTCATCTCCGGGAAGCTGTGCGATGTAGGAATAAATTTTCGATTTGTCAAAAAATGTATAATGTCGTGTTTATGTATTAAAATTCGCAGTGCATCTGATGCGTCGAGGGGTGGGGGGTGCCGCCGCTTCGCGCTAAATACTTTTGCTAAAGGATTGCGATGCGTCGATGGCAGGCCTGCAAATGGCGGGCCGAGGAAGTGAGGCAACCTGAGCCGCTTCCGCCGCGTACGTAGATCTCGGCGGGGAGGTGGTGGTGGTGGTGTGCGAGTGGAGGGATCAAAAGCGCCGCCGCGGCACGCCCACCCGCCGCCGGTGCCCGCCCCGCGGCCCGCGCCCCGCGACCCACGCGGGGGAGTCACGCTGCACGGGGCAAGGCAACCGGCACCGCGACCGGCACCGCGCACTCTGCACGTCATTTCGTGCCATCAAACAAACTTTGCTATAACAAATAACAAATATTAAAATAATTAAACACACCAAAGTGTGAACAAACACCACCAGTGTCCTACACCCCCATCTACTCCATCCCCTGCAGACAACTAATCACTCGGCTATCCACGATTGCGTCCGCATAGTAGTGTTACTACATAAAATATTATACAAGAAACATCCAGAGATTATTTGTCTCATCGCGAGATCTTCGTAATTTACAACGTGAACACTCAAAATTTGGTAGGGGTATTGCTTCTGCCGTTTAGGGGTCAACTAAGAATGGATTTTACAAAATTCAATTCCCGAAAGGATTTGCGAGGGTGTTGCGCCCAGGAAGGCACGCTTGCGGGGCGGGGCGGGGCGGCGCGACAGCCCGTTAAATCCAAGACGCAAATTAATAATGAGGACCATTTAATTAACACATGCGCTTGCAGACTTACGAGTGAATGATGTTTAGAAAAATCATGATTATATATGTCGGCGGGTGGCCGGGGTTACCCCACTCCTATCGTTGAAATACGTATTAAAAACGATTTCGGAGTACGGAGATATTATGTTTGTTATAACATATACCTATTGTTTACACTAACTAGTTATTACTTATTCAAACCGGAAGTCAGTAAGATCTGCTTAAACCAAAACGCAGAATAACAGCGAGCCCCCCTCGGTGACGGCGGGCCAATTTTATACCTCGGTTGTATACACGACTACTTTTAATATAAATATATATATATATATATATATTTGACACTTTGTAATTATAATAATAATATAAAATTACCACTTATTTAAATTAAAATCCTTAAATATCTTAAATAATTAATTTAGTCCTTAATCGTGTTGATTTTTAGCGGAAATAACAAAGTGTCAACATAACGGAACTGACAGTTGTAAGTGTTACATTTCATGTTACAAATGGAGGTGCATACAGATAAACAATGAAAATATTGTTACATTGATTTTTACGTTACATTAATTGATTGCAACACCATCGAGCGCCCATGTCATCATCATCATCATCAGCAGCCGGTAGACGGTCACTGCTAAACAGGCCTACTCCGAAGATTCCCACATCGACCGGGTAAGGATTCATTTGATGGATTTGGACCAGTTCCAGTTGGTGGGAGCTATAAAATAATTTATGTCTCGTTTTAGTTAAAACTTAAGGATTATTTGTTTAATAAATGAGCGGGAGAAGCTGCGGCGGGGAGCTGGCGCATGGCAGCCTTTTTATACACCATCAACACGTTGGACCAATGCGGGTTGAAGGAGCCAGAGCCTCGTTTGTTGATTAACAGAGTGCACCACGAGCTGGTGAGGTCGGCGTGGTTCCCGCGGGTCGTTGTGCGGGACCCCTCACAGCGCCCATGTATACAAGTACAATTAGATGTAAGTTGATGAATGTGTAATAGTATAGTAACATTACATAGATTACAAACGGAAACGTATCTATAATCTTTTATCTGTAAAAATCCAAAACCTTACGGAGCCCAAGTCAACCTCACTTCCACGCGGTGCACCCTGCTGAATAACAGGCGAGGCTCTGACCAATCACCAACCCGCACTGGACCAGCGTAGTTGACTAAGGCCCAATTCCTCTCAATGAACTCTTCGTTGTGTAGGCCTATGAAGGAGGCCTATGTGCAGTGGTGGATGTCTATCGGCTGATGATTATGTAAAAATGTCTAAAACATAACATAATTAGTGCAATAAAGCGTAGTTAATTAATATGCTCACTTCACAGTAACATTTCAGTTTTCATCAGTAGTAGTTGGAACAGGAATAGATGAAGTAGGGGGTAGTGAGAGAAAGAAGCAATTAAAAAATGACTCTTCGCCCCGCGCCCGCCGATTGGTTCGCAATCAAGACACCGCACCATCAATCACCCGTCACACCTTGCGGGGCCTGTCAAAATGTTTCCTCCTTCGAGGTACTTGATTAAGAAATTCGAGGAGAAACCGGCATTAGCCCTTTCAGAAAAAACTTGCGCTGCCGCACCCCGCAGCGCGGGGTCGCACCTCCCGGCCGCGGCGAGAGGGTTGGTTACCCGATACACCATTGTGCCCATTATTCGGCGAGTACTAATTGTGAGCGCCTTCCGATGCTCGTTTAGTTTACGCCGCGCTTTTGTCTCCCGCGAGCTGGAAACGATTCCACAACCAGCCGCGAGACGAGACTCGACCAATGTAGTGACACCCCGCACGGTTACCAGCTGAAGCATCCTGCCTTGTACTGTCCACGGTTTTCCTGCATTGTGCTCACCGCTCTCCATCACCGCGTTACATTTAATGGATCAACTCCCCCGCTATAGTTTTAAGACTGAACGCGGCCTCTAACCGAGGTTCGCGTCTGACCACCGCCACCTGCCTCCTGCCACCAACTAAACTTTGCTACAATAATGTCACATCGCAGAGAAACCGACGACACGATGTTCTCCTCGCTCTTAAATTATGCCGTAATTCGATCTGGTTGTTTACACAACTGTTCCAGGTTCGAATCTCATTAGCTTTTTAGTTGTCGGTCGAAAAAAGTGACGAGCCCCGAGTTGTCGCGCCCGGATACTGGGCGGGGGTGGCGGGGTACGCAAAGAGAAATGTTCAAAAAAGGGACGTGCGCGTGTATCGGCCGAGTATCTACCTGATTGTGAGATGAGATGAAACTTAGAACGCAGCGGATCGGGTCACCTCCGTAACAGAGAAAATACGAGGTGCATATATACAGCCGTTGGTGGACGTACGTACCGGACGCGAGGGAACCGGGGTAACTTACAGTGCACTTAATTTTAGTTTGGGCGTTATGAAAGATGTATATTTTAATTTATTTATATTAATAACAGGAAAATTATTTATTGCTTATATAAAATTAAACTGTTAAACGCGACTCCAGCGGACTATTTTCCTTTCGACTTGGAAGCAAGAGACATGCGCACGCGCACGTATATACAAACGCTTCAGCGAGGGCAGCTCGAATTTGTTGCGGTCGCGATGTAACCGAGCCTGTACAAATATTGTTGGGGCGCGCTTTTTACCGCCCCCGGCGACGGAGCCGGCGCGCGCCCGCGCCCGCGCACACGGACACGGACACACGGACAGACAGGCAGACAGGCAGACAGGCAGACAGACGTACAGACGGACGGCAGCGCGGCTTCAGAAACGTATTGCGTTACATTCGCGATCAACTTTTTATGTACTGTATGGTACACGTGTAAATATGACGGGGCTGTTTTACTTTTTAAATATTAACACCATGTTATTGCATTACTGCATTACACCATCACAGAAATATATCAGTTGTATTTTTAACGAGACGAGCAGGACGTTTACCTGATGGTGAGTGATACGCCTGCCCATAACAACGTGGTGCTAGTTAGGATAGTAAACGTTACATTGCGCTCGTCGCCATGAAACATATGATGTTGTCTCATTACCCTACTAATTCCACTAGCTACAACTCCCTTCAAATCGGATAACTGTAATGTTTGCACAGCACTGTTTGTGGACAGAAGTAAGCGTTGAGGTTCTAGTAACCTAGACGGTCTCCGGCAACAGAGACCTGCCACCAGCAAAATTTATATGCTACAGTTATGCATGTATTAAAAATATGTCTTAAATCTTAATCAAACATTTCATATATAAGAGGGTGGATCAAGAAGTGGTGAGGATGACATATATACTCCTTGGTGAGGACAATAAATAAATAGTTGCGTAGCTCAGATACATATTTGTAATGTTGATGAAGAGGAAAATCTTTGATTCTGTATTTGTTTGTTTTGGTTCGCGTCGGCACGCGTTACCGGAAATGGAGGAAAGCGAAGTGCGCGCCGTTATTGAATAGCTCTGTTTAAACAAGTTAACGACGCAAGAGATTCATTGCGATCCGGAGGCAGCATTAGGAGAGTCCGCTCCGCCGTACTCCGCTATCGCAAGGTGGGCTTCTCAATTTCGAGTGGGGGGAAGGAGAACGAGCACGGAAGTTGAACATCGGAAGCGCACAGGTCGGCAGTTGCGATGGCTGCCATTCAGCAAGCTTCGAATTGGTTGACCACCACCCTTATTCACCAGATCTGGCGCCTAGCGTTTTTTATCTGTTCCCCAAATTGAAAGAATACTTAAGGGGAAACAGGTACGAGGACGATAACGAGGTGATGGATGCCGTGGAGAGCTTTTTGCAGGACCAAGACAAAACTTTTTTTGAAAGGGATTAAAGCCTTGGCAAAGCGCTGCACTCGGCGTGCAGGGAGACTTGGAGACTATGTAGAAAAATAAATAATTAAGTTATCAATAGTCATTATATTCTATCTGATTCTCAGTACTTTTTGAATGATACATACAACACAAACCACCTCATGCACACGGCACAGACGAAGGTGTTCCGCAAGCGGCTTCGCGCCGTGGACACAACAATACATCGGGCGAGGCGAGGCGTCCGTCCACCAGCCGCGGCCGCCGCTGGCGCGGGTTCCCACGTCCCACGGCGTGGAGTGAGGCCTCAAGGTGCACGGTGCAGTCCGTCGCCGCTTTACGGAAGCGCCGGACTGGAATAATCTGATTGACTCGTTGACATTTCCTGTGAGGATCCCTTTTGCTGCTTTGACTTCGATATGTTCAGTTCCAATCCTTTTGCAAAAAGTGCACAATGCACCAATACCTTCAAGTATTATGTAGATATTTATAGCACTGGGTTTTCTTCTGACCGCCAATCTTCACTAGCTGGAGAGGCACTTTAACAAGTGTTTCCTTTGTTGTGTCCTCTCAAGTTCACTTGAACCGAATAAATATCTTCTTGTCCACAAAAGCATTATACAATATACCTTCAATCCAAATCGCTCGTAAATTTTGTAGTATATAATATCTTCCCACCAACCCGCGTTGGACCAGCGTGGTGAGAAATGGCCCAAATCACTCCATGTGAACCCCTACATACGACTGCTCTTAATACCCAGCGGTACTGGAGACATGAAGACTGTATGTTGAGATCTTTGGAGGAGGCCTATGTCCAGCAGTGTTTATATGTCTATCGGCTGATGATGAAGATGATGTAATATCTTCCTATCCAATGACAAGTTACAAGGGTACTGTGATGTTTTAATCCATATCTAATTCACCACACGATGTAGTGTTGGAAACAGCACCGCTCCACAAAACGTGGTGCTCCGTAACGCAATAGCAATAGTACACAGCCCGCGCTGCGTACTATTGCTGCGCTCGTAGTTACAAATGGGTCAAATGTTACAACTACTTCACAAAGCAATATCCACTTCTTCTTCACGTCTACACGGTTGAATGTCAGCAGACAGAGACCGTCTGTTACATACGGTGTACCGACCGGTTCTGTTTTATATTTTGTTTTTGGGTAAAATCTTCGAAAAGATACTATCTACTAAGGGAAATCATAGTTATTTGAAGATTATTACTCCGTCAAAACTCCCAAGGTGGTCATCGTCAGCGTTTGAAAAAGTCACAGGTTCTCCGTTCGGAGCTGCGATACGCTGAGATAACCCGTCACGAAGTCTATTTTATGCGGTCCCTACCATCCACGATTAGGACATCCATGGCAAGAGATCACGTCCAGCCATCGTCATCTTCAGGATCGTTTACATGGCGAGGAGAATCTTTATCCTGACCGACAACGACCCCATTGGACCAACCGGTCTTTAACCAGTTCCTGAAAATCTCTTACTGCAAATGTTCACATACACAATCTTGAAGATACAATCTCTGACATCTACTGCCCAATAGTTTCCTCGAAGATAAACTCTTATGAAGAGTCATCTCACGATAAGCAGCGACATTTAGTATCAGATACTATATATTAATGGTGACTAGATGGCGCTAATATCACAAAGTAGTCGCGTTTCAGGCCGGTGATACTCATGCACACTAACCAGCGTCAGCAGCATTTGCCTGAACTCGGAGTAGCAATAAACTGTTGCAGGCTGCACCGGCAGCGTCGAGTACGTCTATTGCAATCAAAGTTTAATGCTTTTTCACGTACACGTGGTCGACGCGACATAGTCTCTGCCAATTTACAATTCCACCTCAGCAGTACCAGCCATTTACTAAAGCGATTGTAGTTTTAAATAGTTAATATACAAAGAATGGGTAGCGGGCGGTAGCAGTCATCGGTGATGCACAGAGCCATTGGACATAGCAAACGGGACTCACAAATGTATTTGCTTTCTTTTTCTTCTTCTGCCCCTCCAAATATTGAAAATTGGAGGAGCAAAAAAATCATTTGCTTTGCTACAATGTAAATTTTGATTACATGAAATGAGCCACCTGATTATTCAAGGTATGTCGACAGTTGGAGAAATCCATTCACCACCTACGCACATTCTCTGCATTAACAATCACTGGTTAATGTGTCTTTGACTCGTCATAATGTAACTTAAAGAATTACTTACACAAACTACTACAACAGGAATGGGGACTCATCAATACAAAAGCACCTTCATACCTGTCACAAGATCATGAGAAATTTAAAATTGAGCAATAGAGCGCACATTAAAAAGATAATATTAAATTCACCATGTAATTTTAAATACAAGCGACATTATACAAAAAGAAATATATTAGAGCGAAACAATGCTACATTAAGTCTATCAACTAACATATATGCTTTAGTCTTGGAGTTGTGGGAGTGCACCCCCGCCAGGTCCGCCCGGCACCGGCACAATGGCACTTTATAATACAAGTTTTAACACAAATCTCATTTGCGTTATATACGTGTACTGCGAGTGCAGCTACATACAAAAACAAATTATAATTCATCATTAAAGAGCCGTACTCCAACCAAATAAAACCACTTTTAGCATCATCAGTAATTTTAAAAACCGGAGCACATTCTCATATATTGAATATTCAAAATTTTTATCATTACATTATAAGGCTATACAATTTAATATTATATCTCATTCTAATTGGATACCTTTCATTTTGTATTTACAAACACTAATGCCGAGAGATACAACTTCAGATGCTGGTCAGCACAACTAATACATCTCTGTGACACATTAAAAATCACATTTCACTTCAGATACTCGGGATCAGATACTTGAAATGTTCACTACAAATTTAAATGTTAAAAGCTAAAGCACAGCAGTATGCCTTCCCCTGTGTAATGTCATCAGGCAAGTACATTTGCATCAGCTATGCAAGTACCATATAACAATACAAACAACATAACATTAAGATGGTGTTCTGGTCAGGTTACATGATAAATAGTAATTACGAGCAACATTATATACAAAAATTTTCTAATTTACCAATTCTCTGCACACAGATTCGTAAATATTAACTGGAGTCATTATTGTCAGTGACTCAAGTCAATATTTTCCCCATAGACAAGACCCCAAAGTCTAACAGAAAAATTTGCCCTGCTTCACCGGTTTAATGTCATCATCACTTTCCGAGAAACATGCTGAAAAACCACTTTTGTCTTTCAATGAGTCTTTTCGCTGTGCTTGTCTACCTGTGTCCTCGGATTTCTTTAACTGCACACCTCTGCAACTTCGCCGTGTCTTCTTATTTGAACCATCTGAAGTGTTATTCTCAATGGGACCTGCCACGTTAACAGCTGCCATCGAACTAACTTGTTCTGTTGAGTTACTAAGTACAAGAACAGAGTTGTCTGCCTGTCTCACTTTCAGTCCAATTTTGCGACCACTCCTAGTTCGTGTCACAAATTCCTCCAAAGGATTCTCTTTCCTGTCAGAGTTATTACATTCACTTGAGTTTTTACATGTTTTCTTCCTTCTACTCGAAGCACATCTAGTCTGATTAGATTTTATAGGAGCTGGAGCTGGTCCATCAGCCATGGTATTCTTGTAACGCTTTGGATATCTAGATGTTCCATTAGATTGTATTGACACATTAACATTGCTGAGATTTTTAATTTCGATATTAGTTAAGCTTTCTTTACTCTCTGAAGGTTTTGTGTCCATAAACTTCAGTAAAGATGTTGCCCGATTCACTCTTGCTGATTTCTCATTAGTTTTCAATGTAACAACATTAATAATATTTTGTGAAGAATCCGTGCTGCAGTTTAAAACTGACGAATCTATAAGTCCAGTGTTCACAGACTTATTCACACACATAACTGTCTTACTACCTTGTTTTTCTGGAGTTTGTTTTAAATGACTCCTCTTTAATTTACTTCTAATGTTTCTAGATGGTTTATTTGAAACTATTTTTGTAGATCGAATATAATTGGCAGTGAAGCCAGAAACATCACTCTCATCCTCAAACTGTCCATTGTGTATGGTTTCACGTTTTGATTTATCATTGACATTATCACAACTCTGATTGGCTGCAATTTCATTTTCAACAGTTTTCTGATCATTATGTGAGGGCTTTGCGAGGTCATCTTGTGTAACATTTTCAGGCACTCGATCCTGAAATGTAGCGTTGTTGTTCAAAACCTCTATTGTACTTTCTAACTGAGATTTATCTAAGGTTTTCTGTAGCTTTCTGAGGCTGCGCCTCAATGCTCCCACTTTTGGTGTAGAAGATGCTATATCATTTGTATGCTTCTGTATAAGATTAGCTTTACTTTTTCGCTCTAATCTCATTCTTTTTGGTTTGGTCTGTGTAGAAGATTCTTTAATATCTGAACCAATAGAGCTAATTTTACCATTATTTTTATCAGGTTTATGCCGACCATCACAAGTGAAAAAATTCACTACAGGCTCTTGCTCTGTAGACACAGTATCATTATCTATTGGAATAAGTTTCCTTTTATTTCTTTTCTTCGGTGAAGGCACTTCTTTGAGTACATTATTTTTAGGTTTAAATTTGGAGCAATGAGCTTGTTCTTTATGTTTAATATTAACTTGGTCGTAAGTGTATAGGCAAGGTGCCCGTTTTGTATGCACCCAATAAGATATTTCATCCATGTTGTTCATAAAGGGAGTGTCAGCGGGTGTGATTTTTTGGCAGTTGTTTTCAAGAGGTGGGACAGTACAGTTATGCATTGGCTTCCCATCAGATGCAGAAGGCATTGCAATGGTGACATCCAGTTGCAAGTTGCTCTCAGCAGCATGTCGCCTTCGCTTGACGCCGAGGCTATCGTCAACAGCCGCTGCTTCGGAACAAACATATTCATTGTCTTCACATTCCATACACCTGTAACATTTATTTTTTGTCACCATTATTAAAAAAAATAATCGAAAAAATTCATATAATAAATATTTTATCACAGATATCAAATCCAAAAAGAAACTGATGTTTGAAGCTAAGATCTTTAAGTTTTTTTCAGAAGTCTAACTAGAGCAGTTTCGTTATCTCAAAGAACTAATATATTACAACCTTTGAAAGCAGTAATATGTTTAAATTAATACATAAGCGTTTTTGAATTATTTCGCCTTAAACATCAAAAGCGGCGTTACAGAATTACGTATTAAACCTAAGCTAAAAGCTATACACAACTTCTAAATAACCACAAAGTATTTACCTTGGTCCAAAAATGTAAATCCCGGAAATGTAGCTTACACTTGATAAACTTAAAATTCATTTAAATTGTTTTACTGATACGTTTCCAACAAGTTTTATAATACAACAAAATATACAAAATCAAAAGAAGTGGAGTAGTAAACTCGCCGCTGAGAAAAATCAGGTATTAATGTTGCTACTTTAGAACGTTATCATTTTTTTAATTTTTCATTTATTATTTAATTATATAAAGAAAGTTGTACCAGAAAAATATGTAATAGATTTTTCTAAGTTTCGTTATATATATTTACTTTTTCGGGTACAAAATTTTTTCTAGTGAGGAAGTTTTATCATTTGTTATGCTTCATTTCACCGCTTCAAATATTAGCTATATTTTATTTCATTGTTAATTTAATAGTAATGTTTCCAGATTTTTAAATATTTTAATAATGGAGCTCCTGAAATTTTAACCATTTTGTTATTGTTTTTTTATCTTTATATATTAAATGAGCCAATAACGTTCGAATCATTCTTATATTATATTTCATTTATATAGCAAAAATTTATTTATTGTTCTTAGGACACGTGAATATTTTAACTAGTGGTCCAAAAAGCACAATTTTTTTTAAATGCATGAATTACATGTACGATGCTTCTATTACCGTTAGTTATTTTAGTCATCTATATCTGTCAATGTCATTTGTAATTTTTGCGGGTAAAGTTGGTTGTTCTGTTTCATTGTAATCTTTTAATTGTTTGTAATGTATTTTTTGAGTGAGACAACATGAACGACCTGCAAAATTTGATTGATCGTCAATTAGGCACATGTAAGTACAACTCGGGTAGTGTTTAAAATCTTTACAAAGTACATTGTTAAAGAAATAGAATGTTGTTTTAGTTTGCCGCTTCAACTACGACAATATCCTTAAACGTTTGGTGGTAAATAGCGACGAATCATTCTATGGTCTGCAGTGTTCCAGTCCGGTGGAGAACTTCGACCACGATCCACCTATTTTCGCGTCTCGATTCTCAGAAGCTCCAGGTTACGAACATATACTAGCTCTCGCAAATGAAGATGGAAGAGTTGCTATTCAGGTAAGGACTGTACCATACAAAGATAGATATGGACCCAGCCCATTAATTGGTGTTTACCATTTGATATCTTATTCCCATTTGCAAAAGAAAAACAGTAAATTGATATTGATAATACATTCCCTCTGTTGAACTTATTCTAGTTTTCAATAGGTAACTGATTCATCGAAGTCAAGAACTACACATTACAGGGCTGTCTTCTAAGAGTTTAGTTATCTCTAGGCATGCCTGATATTAATAAAATTATTATCTATAACATGAATTACTTAAAGAGTTTTGATTTAATACTTAATCAAAACTACAATTGATTTCAAGAATTCTATCATTTAAAAATAATCATTAATTTTATGGAAATGATGCATATCTGACATACAAATCTATATTGGAATGGTAATTAAACGGCAGCAGTGATATATTTATTCAATTAAACTGAATTATTTTCTTTAGTGCAAGGTTGTATTGATATTGTTCGATAATCTGATGTGATTTGATAATTTTTTTTGTTACTATGAAGAACAAAATATTATGCAATACTCCAGTAATTCTTCTTAAAAATTATTGTTACAATTAATGAAGAGGTAGTCCTCTCCATTACTTATATTAGTAATAAAGAAATTTAAAAGTTATAGTTTTGATGATATGTTTCCTGGGCACTTGAACATATCGTTAATTTCGTTTAAGAGCCAGAGTATATAGGATGAATATGCTTCACAAAACTTGGTCGTATTATCACTTAATACAAGGTGAAATTGAGTTGAAGTGGTAGATAAAAAAGACAACAAAGAATGATATTAACCGTTAATATCAATTATCAAAATTGTGCAGCAGAGAAAGATTAAAATTATTTCAAATTGGATAGTGGGTAGATTGTGCGTCAATGTCAAGTTAGATTTCTATCTTTTACACTTATTTTTCGGGTGTTTTATTCCCTGTTGATTATCTAATTAGTAGCTTTGTGTGTTTATATAAATGAGTTGTCTTATTTGTAAGTATTATATAGTAGTTTAGTGTAAATGAATTATGAACAGCATCGACCCCTCTGATTCTGGGGCAGGTTATATCCCTGATTCCTCACAAAATCTTGATTCATCTAATTCTCCAACCCCAATAGACACAAGTGATCCATCCTTCTAGGAAACGACAAATTCCTCCAAATTCTGATTATTCTTCTCTTACGCTGAAGAAAAACACAGTCACACAAGCAATTGGATCTATTCAGTCTGTGTATACTTTACCAGAATATGAGGGTAACAGAAAATAGTATTTGGATGAGGATGTTGCTCCTTTTTTGATTCATGTAAGCAAAGAGTATGAGTCTTCGTCCAGTGCTAAACCGCCCAATTAAGTTTGGTCACTTCCTACACCACAACAAAATCAAGAATCTTGCTAAAGACGGCGTTAAATGTAATGGACCGAAACCGAGTCTCAATTGAATTTAATACCACTGTTGCTGCAAATCTTTCTTAGATCACCCTGGTCTTGCCGCAGCTAAATACAATGCTATTATTCCGGCATAAAATGTGACTCGCCTGGTTATTGTAAGACGCGTCCCAGTAGCATGGACCCTAGAAGAATTGGTTTCTTCCATCAAAGTTTCTGATGGTTTCGGATGTATCATCAGAGCCCAGTGACTCAAAAAAAGTCAACTGAAAATAACACTTCTATTTCGACTCCAACTCCGACAGTTGTTCTAACGCTTATTGGCCAAAAGCTTCCTGATAGGGTTTACTGTTTTTACACTTCCCTGCCAGTTCAGTCATATATTTTACCAACTGCTCAATGTAATAATTGCTGCAGGTTTGGGCATATTGCTATGCAATACTGGTCAAAAGCACATTGTTTCATCTGTGCGAAATCTCACTCCGGCATTGGCTGTAATAGTTTATCTCCTATACTTACCTGTTTGTTTTGCTCTGGTACCCATAAAGCCATTGATACATCATGCCCTGAACATTCTAGACAGAAATCTATCAAACTGGTGATGTCACAAGAAAATATCTCATACAACGAAGCATCAGTCAGGTTTCCACAAGTTAGAAGATCTTTTGAAGATGTTTCTCGTATGTCTACCCCCCTTTTTTCCACTCAACTTCCCAGACCTTACCCCAATCTTCTCCCCACTCCCAAGCTATACCCAGTTCAGTCTCATACCGTCGCACGTACTTTACTCAAAAATCCCCTCCAGCTCCGGCTCTCAGTCCAGGTTATGATAGGCAAGCTTATCAAGCTATCATTAGTACTCTCCCTTCTAGTCTCCCTATGGGGAGTGCCTATCCTTCAGATGGTGTATCTGCCAATGATAATATCCTGGAACTCTCACTTTCTACAATTTTATATATATTGTCCCGCCTTGGAGACTCTGAACTACTAAACAATGTCACATTAAACTTACTGAGCTATTTAAAACTATTAAAAATACCCAAATTCCTACATCGGAATTGTCACAGCATCCATTACAAGAAGAATGATATCATCACTCTTATTAATAAATACAAACCTTCTATCTTTGCTGTCCAGGAGACATGGCTAAGCCCAGATCCATTTTTAGGATCCCAGGTTTCTCATGTCTCCGGGACGATAGGTCAGATGGTTATGCGGGTTGTGCTATTTTAGTATCTAGAAATGTGATATTTAAATAAATCTCCCTTCCTTCCCACAGTAATAGCATTTTTGCTGTTGTTGTAAGAGTTAATAATATTTCTTCCCTCTCCATCTACATCTCTGAACCTAACCAAGCTCTTACTTCTGAATTAAAAACTTATTACAACTCTTCCCCCACCTATCCTTATCCTTGGAGATTTTAATATTCACCATACATCTTGGGGTTGTTATTACTGTGATTCTATTTCTTTTCCTTTTCTTGATCTCTGTGATGAACTAGATTTGTGTTTATTCAATGATGGGACCCCTACTTGCAAAGTTCCCCATCTCACAATCCAAAGACTGTTGTGGACCTTTCTTTAACTTCTCCGTCCTTGGCTTCTAGCCTCTCCTGGTCTGCCTTTTTTTCCACTCACAGTAGTGATCACTTTACTATCATTCTGTCAATTCCGGATTCACTTAATTCTATTCCTACTGGTTCCCTTCCACCTCTCTTAAAATTTAATATTTACAAAACTGATTGGTCACAATTCAGATCCCATTTAGGTCAAGAAATAATGAATATTCCTTTGATTAACCCTGACAATGTCCTTTCTTCTAATGTATTTTTTAGAAACGATCTTCTTTCTTCTGCTGCTAATTTTATCTCTCTCAAAAAAACTGCTATATGTAAAAACCCAACACCCCCGTAGTGGGATTCTGCGTGCATTCAAGCTTGCCAGAACAGATCGGAAGAAGAGGATGCTTATTCAGTTGACATGAGTTTGGAAAATTTCATCTCTTACCACAGAATTGCTGCCAAGACTGTAAGACTTTTCTCAGAAAAGAAAAGATCTGGTTCGTTGCGTTTTTGCGAGAAGCTTTCTCCTATCACTCCCCCTTCTAAAATCTCGTAGAATATGAGACGATATCGCTGCTTCGTTTCTGCTCTTGTCATCTCATCTAACGATCCTTCTGACTGGATTGAACATTTTTCTTGTAGGTTAGCCCCTCGTACTGTACCTTCTTTGGAAGAAATTTTTCCCTCCGCTTTATCCTCTAACTCCACTGATAATTTTGAGTCTCCTGTTTTTGGAAGGAATTTTCAGCTGTCCTGGAGGATTTAAATGATTAGTCCCCAGGAATTGATGGGATTCCGTATTCTTTTAATTCCAAAAGTAGTAACTCTGTATAACAGATATTCCTTTCCATTCTTAATAATATATTTTTATCTGGAACTCCACCTGACGAATAGAGGACTCAGATTGTCATTCCTATTGTAAATCCTGGAAAGCCCGGCTCTGACACATCAAGCTATCGGCCAATCGCTTTGTCCTGTACAATGGCTAAGATATTGGAGCATTTAATCAAAAACCATTTAGAATGGTTTGTGGAAAATAGGAACATATTATCTAAATCTCGGTTGGGATTCCGAGAACGTTTTAGCACTATGGATAGTTTAAGCTTATTTGTAACAGACATTCCTATTTCCTTCTCTAAAAATGAGTCTTTACTAGGTGTTTTTCTGGATGTATCATCTGCGTATGACAATGTTCTTCTTTCAGTGCTCAGGCAGACAATGCTCCAGCTGAGTACCTGTGAAGATTGTAAACATAATTTTTAATCTCCTGTCTCCTAGCTTCGTATCTATTCGTGCTGCAAATTATTCTTCCTTTCCCAGACAGCTGTGGAAGGGGTTTCCCCAAGAGTCAGTCCTTAGCCTGTTACTTTAGAGTATTTATACATACGATTTAGAGCTTTCGGTTAACTCCTTTTGTGAAATTCTGCATTATGATGATCCGGCACTCAAATTTTTTATAAGAATATTGATGAGGCCTCATCTCACCTAAATTCAACTATTAGCTATCTCCAAGACTGGCTCTTAGACCACGGGCTGTCCCTATCCCTTAAAGCAATGTGGTTGTTTTCTCTCGGTCCAGATCTTGTCCTTACGTTTCAATATCTTATGATCAACAAAAATTTACGGTTGTAGACAATGTGAAATTTTTTGGTCTCGTATTAGATTCTAGATTAACTGGTGTCCATCATATTATTCATATTGTTAAAAAATGTGAGAAAAATATTAACATTCCGCGTTCCCTATCTGGTGTCTGGTGGGGCTGGGGGGATTTTTTAACTGACATTTTGGTAATGAGAATTTTTTGTGTAGGAAAGTAGAATTGCATGGCCGAGTTATCATTGATTTTTTCTTCATAATTATGAAGTTATCCTGTTAGTAGTTTCATATGTACTTGGCGTTGGCGTTGTTTTCTTAGCATCCATCTGTGTATGTGGACTATTTCATCATCACTAATATTCTTTAACATTAATCATAGTTTTGTGTAAAAAATGGTTCAGGCTGGCTTTAATACTTTGCTGTCTATGTATTGTTTACAGAACATTATTATCGCCAAAAACTCTAGTGTTTTCTCAAATATTAAATACTTTCTAGTGAAGCTGATAAACTGATTGTCTGTGGCGAAATGAGGAACAAAAGTCGACTTTTTGTCAAAGGTGACACCTAAAACTTCAATTACCTCCAGTTCCTGAACAATGTCTTCTTTAATTTTGTACTGATATGTAATAACATGAAATCTTCTTGCAAATTCAACATGATTACGTTTGTTAGAATTTAGGAACATTCGATTATCTTTTCACGACTGTCAGTCTAAGTTCTGTTACAACAACTGAGAGGCATTTTGAAATTCAATGGTTCTACTGAACTTGAGGTCCTCTGCATACATAAAAAGCAAGGAGAATGGAAAACAATTTCCAACATCGTTGATAAATATATTAAATAAGATAGGACCAAGATGAGAGCCTTGAGGTACACCTGAGGTAATTTCACAGAGCAGGGACTGAAAAGACGCGTTTACACAAATATGACTTAAACCACCTGAGCAATGAGCCAATGAACCCGTAAGCCCAGAGTTTTGCAAGCAAAATATCACGTGTGGGAATGAGTAATGATAACGTTCTATATGTTGGTACCGATGACGGACAAAACCGATTTGTGCTTGGAATTTCTTAATTCGCTTTTCACGCCACGCCGACGGTGGAGTGGTGGTGGGGATATTACATCTCATTTCTCATAATAGATATCCTACGTATAAATTTAATATTTTTTTTAAACTTATTTTAGTTATTTTGTGCCAAAACTCTTTCTTAGTCTGCATCAGAAAAAAAAACTGTATCATAATTTATATAACAAATTAAATTAATTGTAAATGTGGTGAAGCAGTGATTCTCAACCTTTTTTTGTTGCGGCACATATTTAACGATTTCAAAATTTGGCGGCACACAAAGAAAATGATAAAAATTATTTACTCACTACAACACACACTGCACAAATAGTTTATGTCAAAAATTTTAAATATACGAAATAAACTAATATATACTACAATAATCTAACTAAACGTTTATTAAGGGATTAATTACAAGCTAATAATAAAAATATTTTTAATGCGAAATGTGGGCTTGATGTTTTTTGATCATTTCATTTACATTTGGTCGTAAAAATGACAATGACAACGCTACTCTCATATCGTCTTCTGCATTTAACGATCTCGATCTTTTTTTAGTTTTAATGTTGGCTAATGCTGAAAATCCGAATTCACACAAATAACATGTGGAAAATTGTAATAATATGTGTAAACCTTTTTTGGCTATCATTGGATAATCGCACCTGATGTTAATCCAAAATGAATTAATTGATTCTTCTGAATGTTTCAAAATTAAATCTCGATTATTGGAAAGCAAAATGAGTTCTTCCTCTTCATTCAAAGTTAACTCAAGTACACAAGTATCCGTTATGAGAAATGGATTACGAACCCAATCAAATTTCTTAATATCCAATTTTGGGAGATAATAAATAATTCTCTCCTCTAATGTTGTCAAGTGATCAACAACAATTAATTTAATAGTTTTATAACTGTCTTTAGGGACTGACGCAAACTTTTTTAGATTGCCTTCCTGAGCTTTATTTTTCCATAAAGTTAATTGTGTTTTGAACCGCACCAGCTTATCGGTTGAGTTTAAGATATTTCCATTAGGTCCTTGCACACTTGAATTGATGTTGTTAAAAATAACAAAAATGTCTGATAAGTAAGCCGGTTTAGTACATCATATTTTAATAATGTTAACATTATTATATATTTGCAAAATTTGGCGGCACAGAGGTTGAGAATGACTGTGGTAAGGCATTATTTAAGATGTGTCCAAAGAGGGTCGACGCTGCTGGCCAGTTTTCGGGACGTACGTTGTGTGTGAATCGAGTAAAGTGTAATTGCGCTCTCGTTAGCCGAGCGGTGGTGTCGCGTCGGTCAGTGTCGGGGCGGTCGCACCGCTGGTACCCAAACTCTCTGAGGTCAGTGGACTTAAAAGATTAAGACTAAAAAGGTTCGTACATTTTTTTAAAAAATTGCAAATATTAATTAGATTTGCCGGAATATGGAACAATATGTTGTTTTCAACGCAAAATAGTGATAACGCACACTTAATCTAAATATAGACAGATGGAGTGCCCTGACACTCAGTTCTGCGACATGGATACATATTGATTACCGGTGTGATAAGAGATTAAAAACTTGCGATGTCCATGTAGTAATGGAAACAAACACCGGCCCTATCGCTGATAATGGCGGCCGCCACTCTGCAAGTGTTGGCCGTGCGGCTGTGTGCGTGTGCATGTGCGTGCGCGTGCGCCGCAGATATGAGGGGGTGCGCGGGCGTCGCCGCGGCAGACGCGAGTCGGCCTCCGTGGACAACGTACGTATGTACGCGATGTTCTTAACCGCTCTGCTGATGATGTATTCAGTCCCTTAATCTGTGAACTTCGTGATATCTAATTTGTCAAATAATCTCGCCAATAAGTGGTCGTTATGTGATCTTTGAAATATTTATCTGAATATAAGAACCTTAATTATATTCAAGCATAAATTATCAATTTCCAATTGAAGATAAGTCTGGAGATAAAAAAAACGGTGACGACAACACCTCGTCTCCAACCTAGATTTAAAGAAGAGTAAACTCTGAACAAGAAGTTAGAAGTCTTCTTGTCGTGAAATGGGTATATCTTGCGAAATCAGTTTATTGAAATCGCGCGATGGAATATTTATAGCTGGCAGTACTGTCAGAGGAGTGATACGGTATGCGATCGAAGAGGACACTACTTTCACTCAAATTACCGTATCACTGAAAGGGAAAGGAGTCCTGTGTTTAAAACGCAAACACACCGACAAGAGCAAGGAAGTCACCTACAGAAGCAGCGAGCAGTACCTTGACCTCAGAACTGTCGTAACGGAATCGGGTAAGAACACAATAACTCCAAAGGGATCCTACGAAATCCCATTCAATTTTAAATTGCCGCAAACCATTCCGCCATCATTTCACCATACCAGCAACAATATCCAGTACGCTATCAACTGCAGCATTCGATATAATCTAAGCATCAGATTCCAAAGACCCGGTTTCTGGAAATTGGATAGGAAGTATAAGAAAGAAATAATCATAGATTCCGGTATAACCCCGCGGCTCCCGCTGCAATCTATTATATACGGAGAACAAAAGAAACTCACTCGTCTATTGACCCGCAAGAACAGCGTGGTGAACATTAAAGCGGCCATAGCTAAATCCGTGCTCGCTCCCGGCGATAAGGTAGACCTAGAATATGAAGTGACGAACGATAGCAACGCGACGGTGAAGGCCGTCGAAACGAAGATCGTCGAAGTCCTTACGTTTAAGACTAAATCTAAAACGGTGAGGGAGTGCCGCGACCTGCCGCACACCGAATGCAAGACGGGATCGGTGAAATGTGGCGACACTCGAGCCATGAGCGTCGACATCGACGTGCCTCTCGACAGGAAATCGCTGGATTTCTCTGGGCTGGTGTCCAGGGATTATTTCGTGCAGATAACTGTAGAGTTGCCGTTCCCACACTTTAACGCCAAATTGCAAGTTCCCATTCAAGTGGGGGAGAGCTCCGACGAAGAATTCCCCGAGCCGCCGCCCTCCTATTGGGAAGCGATGGGCGAGGAAGAAAAGGATGACAAGGAATAGGAATAAGAGAAGCTTTAGTATCATTATGATTCAAGATATTTTTGTAGCACACTACCGTTGTGATTAAATGTATCGTTTAATAATATCGTACTGTATTTAATTTTTTTCTTCCTCTATGGCCAATTAAATAAAATCCGTTTCCCTCCCTTTATTAACGAACCTCGGACGTTGTGGAATGATTTAATGTTGCCTTATCTTGTTTTCATTTATCAGTCGATCAATGATGAAGCGGTTCGTAGATAATTTGATATCACTCGATATTTTTAAATTACTGTACAATTTATCCGAATTGGAAAATCCTCATGTTGAAGGGCAAACGAATCATTGCGTACCCAGTGCATGCGGCGAACAGAGCCTCCTTCCCAAGATTTGACCGGAGCCTGTAGCAGAGGCTGAAAAATTTATCATAAAACACTTGATGGGTGAATAAATTTTCACTAGATCGTTTTGTCGTATACTGGAACACCGGTTCCTGAGAGTCCGTCTAGAGACACTGCGCATTAACCTGAAGTAGCAGGACCGTATTGTAAATTCAAACTTTATCATCTAATCCCCAAGGTCGATAACGATATTGAATTGATTATTTGTGAAGGATAGGCTTCGTTATCACGGGATCAGGCTCCTGCCATCAGGTACTCACACTCATTGTCCGATTATTGCAGTCACGTTTTCAAAATAACAATAATAATGTTTTTATTAAATTGCTAAATCTCGCTGCAGCGCCGTGCACGTCGCGTAACAAGACCCAATGTCTTCCAAGTCTCACTGAACGCGCCCCCCCACCGTTAACATTTAAATAATAGTACAAATAAAACTACCCTCAAACTAATGCATACGTCATCCGTCATCGTTAGGATACGTCGAAACCGGGCGCGGCGGCGGAGCTGCAGTGCTTCCAGTTCCACAACAACGCGGTGTTCGATCTCGCCTGGATGCCCTTGCACAAAAACTTCGTGACTGTCTCAGGTACAAGGCCATGTACGAAATATGGTAGTAATGTTGTTTTTTATTTTAGGTACCTTTTATGATGTAACTAAAAAATAACATCGCCGCTTTTTTTGGTAGGTGATCACACCGCTTGTCTGTGGGACGTAGCGGAGGGAGCTCCAAGAAGAGTATCGTCTTTTTCAAATCATACCCGATCAGTAAAAACTGCAGTCTTCCCACCGTCGAATCCTTCCGTTTTCGCCACCGGCGCTAGGGATGGACACATTTTACTCTGGGACGTACGCGCCAGCAATCAGCCCAACGTCGTCTTGAAACCAGATAATTGCCTCATGAATTGCCACTCCAGTTTCACGCTCAAAACTCCTGGCTCTCACGGCAAGAGACCTCGTTTAGACAACAATAGAGTGATCAGCATCACCGGTCTCGTATTTCAAGATGACCTCACACTCATATCCTGCGGAGAGTGCGACGGCAACATAAAAGTTTGGGACTTGCGTAAAAACTATAACATTTATAAAAGAGAACCGTTACCCAAGCACTCCATCCCCTACTGTGGCAGTTCCGCCAAAAATGGTTATTCGAATCTAATAATTGATGATGCGAGAGTGAGGTTATACGCGAGCTGCATGGACAACGTAATATACTGCTTCAACGTGTCCACCTACAGCACCGTCCCCGAGCAGAGGTACATCGGCCACGAGAACAGCACCTTCTACATCAAGACAAGTCTTAGCCCCGACAGCATGTACCTAGTCAGCGGCAGCAGTGATAAGCACGCGTATGTCTGGAACGTTAAGTATTCAGAGCCGATCGTGAAACTGACAGGCCACTGGGCGGAGGTGACGTGTGCGGCGTGGTGCCAGCGAGGGGACACCAAGGTTGTGACGTGCAGTGACGACGCGCGCCACAAGATATGGAGGATCGGGAGGGAGGTTGTAGACAGCGAAACAGAGTTAAAAGGTCGCGCGGAAGTCGTCCCTCGAACAGATGTCACTACTTTACCTAAATGGGGTTCGTTGGACAGAACACCCAGTTCCCTCAAGCGGAAACTTGACACTACCCCCAGTTCGTACAGCGCGAAACGTTCACGGCTCAAATCTCAAGAGAACAAACCTATTAGGAAAACAAAACGATGTTTAACAGAGTTGATGATCGCGTCGAAGCATTCCGACACGGAGGAAGCGGAAGTACCGGTTAAGAGGCTGAAACTGGACTTGGATTCCATTCCCGAGAGCGACGAGCCCACACTAATTCCAGCAGGGCATAAGCGACACCGAGACGGCACAGAAGAAACGCCGCCGGAGAAAAAGCAGAGCCGTTCTTTGGATGCAACATTCTGCAGCTCCGTGCCGAAGGACTGGGGTTACCTGCCGCCCAAAGCTGGCACCTCCTTCATGACGCCCACGAAGAACTACGAGAAGAAACATTGCAAGTTATTATCGCCCAAGAGTCCAAAGACTATTTCGCCGACAGCACTGTCCCCTCAGTCTACGATAAAAATTTCTCCGTCTAAGATAAGGATAATATCATTTTCGACGCCGACGAAGGATTTGCCGAACTACGTGGTGGATGGCGAGGCGCCGCACCTTCGGCTCATGTCCCCCGCCAGGAAGAAGCCGGACACCACCGACTGGCTGACGCTGATCGCGCGCGAGCGTCGGGGAGATCGGCCGGTGCCGGTCGCCCCCACCGCGCCCCCCAGCCCGCGGGAAGGCGTACCCGCCCGCAGGAACTCTATCGCCGAGAAGGCTCCAAAATCCGTCACAAAAACGAGAACTCTTTTAAATTATTTCAGTGTCTCTTCTGCCAAGGATAAGAGCATGTAGCGTACTTAATGATAAGCTTAAGTTATCAGAGCGAGTAAGAGGAAGCGTCTTTAATTAAGTTATTGTTACTTTCTACTACTGAACTGACTCATGCCATTAAATTTTTTTATCTTTTCGAAGCGGACGTGGCGTCAAGGAGCGCGACCGTTCCCTGTAGCATCCGCCCACTGCTTCCGCCAATGTAATTAAGGAATCTCGTATATGTAATGTTTTTTATTATTTTGCTGACTGAAATACCAAGTTTTATTGCGTGCGCGTGCATGTGCACTGCTGATGGACACGTGCGCGCGCACGAGCATGCGGCTGCTTTATGTACTGCAGCTGGGCATCACAAAGCCGTGGACGCGTAAGCCTGATTGGATTAGTGTTTGTAAGAGTCGTGTTGTCTCGTCCGATGTCGTCGTGTGTGTCGAGTTTGTGTCTGTGTAGTGTCAATGGTTCCGTTGATGTCGTCCATTGTGTAATTTTATTTGAACAAATAAAATGGTGAACAAGTCTGTACTCGTTTTATTATCTCGCCGCCGGGAGGGAGTTATCGTGTGCGCAAGATTATCTCTGCGCGTGCGCGCGTGTGTGTGTTCCCACGTGCACACCACACTATAGCTCGCTGTATCACGGACACTACACATCGATAACAATGAGCCGATAACTCTGCATGCAGATATTGGCTACGGCAGTATCTATCGATGAAATAGATTGAGCTCGATTTACTTAAAAATAACTGCCAGGATAGGAACGGGGGCGGAGGGGGGAAAGGTCGATGTCTAAACATCTTGAAATAAAAACTATCTGCCGCAGCATTGTCCGCTATTAACAGTGTAGTGCATGTCCCGTGCTGCGGCTATACCTGGAACTATATGACGGATGCTCTTACGTCACCGGTGTTCTAAAGGTGTAGGGATCGTTCATCAACTGGTGGAATGAGCTAGTTGGTTTTCAAGATATCTCATATCGTGTAGAGTCGGCATGCGGCCTCGCAGATTGTGATTAAGAGTAATTGGCAGTGCAGCAGTGCACTTGTGTATGGCATAGTCCCACATAAACCCACATGGGGGATGGAACAAGATAAGACCTTTTTGAGCGTACACTATTGAGCCGGATCTCTTGTGCTTTTGGTTTGGTTTCAAGCAAATAGAGAGGGGAGGGAGGGGGGCCACTTTGCTCGATGTGGTTCACACAAATGCAAGTCACAAGTCAAGGGAATCTCGTGAAAGAGATTCTCTTGATATTATTAAATCTCCATCTCATCTCAATTTATTTAATATGTTAGGTGTGACAGGAACTCTGTAGACAGGAGAGTCACACTGCGCGCGTTGCACATGCACGCACGTGCTTGCTCGGCGTCGCCGCGGTGACAATGAAACAGCAGGACAGGATGTGCCGTTGCTCACTCTTTATTACGCTTGTTAATTTGATATATAAAACATAATATAAATTATCTTGTAAAATGTCACCAGCGAGCTGCGCGGCCATGCTGGCTGGCAGGCTGGCAGGCTGGCGGGCTCGCGGGCTCGCAGGCGGCCATCGGGCGAGGCCCAGCACAATTTGTTGTACCTACTACATCTAACCGCTTACACTATGTACATACAGACGCCGTCGTCGTCGGGCGACGTCTCCATCATCAGAGTCCACGTCCACTTACATGTATCGATCGTATTCATTTCATAAATTTGTTAAATGTCTTGTTGCACCGGGTCCGTGCACTCGCGCGCCGACCTGTTTATGCGATTTCGCGTTCATTTTACAACACGACGAGAACAACGGAGACGGTTACCCCTACTACATCTACAGCGCGCTGTGTGGGGGCGCACAGCTCCCTCCGCACGTGCCCCCGTCGCACCCGGCCGCCGGCCCCCGGCCCCCGACCCCCGACCACCGACCGGCGCGCACACTGCTGCAACCGGATTAGTGACGCGGTCTGGTTAAATCTGTCTGCTATTTAATTGTTTTAGCGACAAAGCGAGGCGGCATGCGCCAGGCGCCAGGCGCCAGGTGCTGAACATCGGTCACCAATAACTTGGATACAGTAGTGTTTACACACGACAACGTTCTGAGTTTAACGCGAACTAGTAGAAATGATAAATATTATTTGTATGTACCCTCACAAATGGTGACTGATGATAATATCCAACATGGTGCTGCCGATCTTCTTGTCCTTTAAGGGCTTCGTCTACTGCCGCTTAAGTAGTATCGTCGCCTCGCATTGCTCACTACAAAACAATATGCACTGCGCGGGCGCGAGGGCGGGGGCGAGGGCGGGCCCGACCAACAGACAACTGACACAAACCGATGCGACAGACACATAAACTGAATACGGGAAATTAATCATTTTCTCTTTCACCGTTAGCCATCATCATCATCATTATCATCATTTCAACCGATGCACGTTCACTGCTGGACATAGGTGCCTTGTAATGTGTTCCACAAACCACGGTCTTGCGCTGGTTAAAGCCAGTGGCTCCCACCGATTTTTTTATGTCTTCTGTCCACCTAGTGGGGGTCTGCCAAGGCTCCGCGGTCGCCGTTAGCGCCGGATGTTAATTTAAAATTTTCATAGGACAATCTACGAGTATAATCTATGTAACAAAAAAACCTATCATTAGAATCGGACGTCACTGTGAAAAGTATGGCCGCACATACATGCATACATACATGCATACATACATACACACATACATACACACACACACATACAAACGGAAGCCGTTAGATCCTGTCCGTCGGTAGCGCGGCGCGCCCCACACATACACATCATATCAAAAGTATGAACAAGTTGCACCTTTACCGCGTGCCCAGCGAACGAGCCAATAAGTTTCCGTTTCCGTTTCACCGCCGCAGGCCGTCGCGCGACTTCACCGCCGTGCGTCGGATCGGGTCGGGTCTGGTCGGGTCACACATCGCCGGCGGCGACACGCGACAGCTTCACATGTACTTAGCGGACCTCTCCCAAACTGGTAAATACGTATATCAAAAAACTACTACTGCCGCGCGGTGCTCGCGAACACTTTGTACTTAGACAGTCCGAGGAGCTCGGGGGCCGCCCCGCAGCAGCCGGCCCGTTCCAGTGTGGGTCCGAATGCCGGCGGTGCAGCAGTGTCGCCTTGCGCGAGAGGCGCGCACACGCGGCGGCTCGGTCGCGTCGTCCGCTCGGACGAGGGGTCCGGCCCATCAGGCAGGGGCCGCACCACTGGAACCACGCGGGGGCGCGCCGGCTGTGATGCGGTGCGCTCTTCACTCTGGACGCTCTGCAAGTCATCGGCAACAGCGTTACATGGGCGTGTTTGACGATGCGGACGGCCCCGCCCGGCCCTGCAGTACGCACGCACACTCGAGATTGCGTGTGTCGGTCCAGTTACTCACTCGCGCGCGTGATCACCAGCAGAACACGGAGAGCTCGCCGCCGTGCGCCGCGCCCACCGCACGCCACGACCGCACGCCGCCGCCCACCTTCAGCTGTGGCCGAATGGTTCCTGATTAACCAGTTGCACTTGCAACGGAACAATACAATACAATATCGAAACTAAGTTCTTCTCTAGCTGCCTCGAAAACTGCAACGCGAAGGTGGACCGATGGGGTATATGGGGTAGGTGGGGTGGCCACCGCACTGTTTAAACAGTGTTATACGTACACGTGAGGTCGCTGATGGAACTGTTCGTGACATCTCCGCATTACCTATAAGTGGCTTAAATAAAAAAAATTACAACCCTGTCAGTGTAACCCCCCACCATCAAATATAAATCAACAAGTACTGAAGTGATCTCATCGAGTTCGATAAAGATGTAGGTCATCTAGAAAATTTACGGCGTAATTGTTCTGTATAAAGGAATTATGTTAGTTGGAGCTCATGATCCAGAGGTATGGGGTGGCATAAAGGTAGCCCAGATTTTAATATTTATATTAAAGGTTTGGTCTAAATTTACTGCTGGTAGGTCTCTGTCGTCGGAGACCGTTTAGGCAGGTACCACTGCAACGTCTAATGCTGCCAAACTGTAGTGTGCAAGCATTACTCTGTTCCGGTTTGGAGGGTGCTGTAGCTAGTGTAATTATTGGGGTAATGAGGCTCAATATCATATATCTCAAGGAGACGAGCACAATGTGGTGCTGTGTATCATAATTAATTAATTGTGCTAATTAGCGCGGCGTTGCCACGGGTAGGCGTTTCACTTACCATCAGGTGAACGTCCGGTTCGTCTCATCAGTCCGTTAACAAAAAGTAAACTGCGGAGTAGTGGTGCTAAACACTGCTTAGTGCTGGATAAGTATAATAAGCTCGCGTGGACACCGGACCGTGAGGCCCGACTCCCAGTGAGCTGGCAAACGTGTCACCGAAACCAGCAGCAGTAACTGCATCGGAGAAAAGATCCAATAATAATCGGTTCCACTTTAGAAGCAGAGCGGTGGGGGTGGGGAGAGAGAACAAAGCGCTACCGACACCGTACCCCGGTTCCCTGTGAGCGCCGCCATAAATGTCCCATCGCCGTGTTTTATTTCACCATTTATGCCGTTGGCACACTTAAAAGAGATTCTGTTACTATTTTACAAGCGGGGCGCTACGCGGCTGTCGGCCCGCCGCCCGCCGCCCGCCGCTCGTCGCCCGCCGCCCGCCGCTCGTCGCCCGCCGCCCGCCGCGCCCGGTTCACCAGGCGGCCGATAGCACACGACGCGCCTCGGACACGGAACGCCGCGTCGCTGCGGGGCGGCGGCGCGGCGGGCTGCGCGCGCACCCGACGCGGGCTCCATTCAGCCGCGCTCAATGACACCGCCGGCACCAACATCAACACTCAGCCACCCCTCGCCCCGCGCCCCGCCATTCACCCGCCGCCGCCGCCGCCGCCCCGTGTGCGTGTGCGTGTCTCCCAACACGAGCGTCGAGTGTCGAGCTCGAGGTGTATTTTAATCCGATCACAGCTTCATCCCTCGCAACAAGTGACAGCCAGATGAACAGCACCGCTGCAGTTGCTGTTGTCACGCGGCGCGTGCCGCACGCCGGCCGGTGCCTCGGCCAGCGCACGCTGATTGCAGCGCGCGTGCAATGTAACCTCCTGACGTTGCGCCGCCTGGTTGCTGGCGCTGCGTGTCGCGCGCCCGACCTCACAATTTACACCCACAACATCACCCAACCACCAACCAGACTCGGGGGTTGATACAGTAAATGCTTCGCTTGCCGACTAACTACAATGGGGTGTGAGCGTGCGATTTAGTCGATACCGCCGAGTGCAGGGGTGGCTTTTTTTAAAAAATAACTCAGTAACTATGTATAGAACAATCGGAGCCGCCTGAGCTGCAGCAGAGCGCGACGCCCAGGTTTATTCTGTTTGGCCCAAAACTGTGGCGCACCTTTTCATAACCAAAAACATTGATAAACAAAACCAAAACTTGGTCGATCTTCGTATAGATCTTGTCTGTTCAGTCCAGATCTTGCATTCAAGGTTTTGGTTTTGGTCTCGATCTTGTTCGTCCGGTCTTGGTGTTGCTCGTGTAAAACCGTCCGGTTAGGTACCGCCGCAGCGCCTATTACTGCGCCATATAATAAGTGTGCAACCTTTACTGTGTTCCGGTTTGGAGGGCGCTGCGGCTAGTGAAGCCACTAGTGTCACGAAACCTCTTCTCTTCGTTATTTCATCCCTTATTGTAAAACCTTGCCGTGAGGTATACCAGACCGCGGCTGAGTGCTTCCGATGTGGTGGGTTGACTTAAGTTTACATTAAGTATTACAAATAATAAAGACATACATAGATTTAGAGGTAGCTTAAGCTTGATGAGCTCCAAGGATAATTCCTCTATATATATGTATAATATATCATCGTCATCAGCCGTGGACGTCCACTGCTGGACATAACATACAAATGAAATTTACTTATTCGTGGATTAGTACGCTAATTATGTACAAGGTAATTGAATTCGTCAACCATGACAACCAGTGCATCAGAGACCATGGACATCGTCTCACATTGTATTCCCTTTCTAATCATTTACCACCAGCACCCTCGCTTTGCTAAAACAAGCAGGAGTCCACCTCTTACTCGTCTACTCCCGGGCTCGCTTAGCAGACAATGAGGGTACCCTCACCTTCAAAACCCACGAACCCGAAAACCTTTTTAGTCGCCTTCTAGCATAGCCAGGGTTTATATAGTTTTAGACTTAGTGGTGCATAAAGCCCCAGGAGCTATTTTCCAACCGTTTGAACCCGGGAGCCAGGTGCAACCGCAGCTGCGGTTTCTCTTTAACCAGGCGAGTGCTGCTCTGCTGCACGGTTATCGCAACCAGGAGAAGCACCCTTCTGCTAACCCCACACCTGACTAGCACACTAACTGGTCCGAAGGATTCCAAAAATCTTCCGAATCGGAGTCTACCATGTTGCAAGTCCAGTTGGCCATTACGTTACGAAGGTCGCACCACCTTTGCCCTCCGCCACAATCAGCTTCTAATGATTCCGCGATCCGAGGATATTTGTGACCAGCGATCTGTTTCTGGATTAATTTTTCAGAGATTTTTTACTTTATAGCAAATGTCTTGGCCTATGTCCAGCAGTGGACGTCTATCGGCTGATGATGATGAAATGTTTTGAAACTGTTTGAATATTATTTCTATGGTGAATAGTGAATAGTGAATAGTGAATACAGTTTCACTTCACATCATTTTTTTTAAGAGGAAAATGTTCATAAAATTAACGTAAGAATGCAGTAATGCTTGCACACTGTCTGGCACCGCGGTGACAGGGGGGGTGCTGGCGGCGGTGAGCCAGTCCGTCGCCGTTTAGTTCCACCCCAATTACGTCATTCTCAATTACCACGGAGAGTGGGGATGTTACTAACAAAGGTAACTTACTTGTTGCATTTTGTCGAAGTCCAGCGCGGGACGATGTCTCCTGGGCGGCGGCAGGGCCACGCGGCGGCGCCGCGGCGAGGCACAGCTCTCGGCGCCGCTCGTCCCCGCCGCCGCCGCCGGGCCGGCACCAGCTCCCGCCAGTGACGGCGGCACACCCGCGCCACCCGCGCGCCACGGTTTCAGCGCCTCCAGCGGGGGCGACGTACGGAAGCGAACCGGGGTCTCGACCTGAAATTGTCATTCGACTACTTGAAACAGCGGCCCCGTGCAATTAGCTCCTGAAACTGGTACGTGTAATGATTAGCATTTGTGGATGCTGGAAGAAATGAAAAGTACTTTTTTTTTTTTACATGCGTTTACAGTAATAATGTGTGTACCAGGACCACGAGGAAGAACGTCTATGAGATGGACTGACCAGACAAAGGCGGCAGCAAATAGCTCATCATCCTTGCCTTTATATGGATGCACTAGGAAGGCGGCCATCAGAGTAGAATGGCGACGTGTTGTTAAGCTTGCGACCAACACTTAAAGTGAAGACCACGACCACTCTGTCAAGAGTGATGCCGACGATGAAGAAGAATAGTAAATAGTGTACTGAATATACTTTTGATGTTAGGGCAGTAGTAAACTGTTTAACTCTCAGGGAGGTTCGGATGTTATGTAAAGCGTTGTTACGGCGTAGTGGTATCAGTACCTTGGTGTCGTCATCGTCGGAGGAGGGTGCCCGCGCGGCCAGCTCGTCCGCGTCCAGGTAGGGCTGCGCGGCCCAGCGGCGCTTCTCCGGCGCAGCCATGGCCGGGGAGGAGGCGCCGCGCCTCCGGCCCTCGGCGCGTGCGCCGCCGCACACCGCACCCGCCGCCGCGCCCACCGCGCCGGTCGCCGCGCCCACCGGCCCGCCGTTGATCACCTGCGCACACACCCCCGTTCAGCCCAACACACTTTTACAAACAATTAGTATTCAAATCAATGCAGACCGGCGCGAGGATGTACGCACATCGTTAGGCCATTACCGGTAACGTGCGACATTTTTGCTGCGCGCTCGCACCGCGAGGAAAAAACCGCCAGCGCAGGAAGTCCACGTAGCGGCGCATGCGCAAAAACTGCGCACTTATCGCACAGGGCTGTCGCCCGCACACAGGGGAACATTTGTAACAAACGGTATTTGATCCACAAAGTTAGCTAGGCGTTGGCTAACCACGTGTTGGTGTCACAAAAATGTCCAAGGTACCCCTCCCCGGCGAAACTCTGCCCCTACTGACGATGCCCGATGAACAATAATATATACGTATATATTATCGTGATTAAAACTAGATCGCGCTGTGTGGCTTTACGACACCAGGTCCAGCGTCCCCAGCGCGGCCGCCGGCAGCCCTGCCCGCGGCCCTGAATGAAGCGATGCGGCGCAGCAAGAGGAGAAAAAGTCGACCAGCTCCTCGCCGCCGGCCCGCTGAATATTTAAGCATGTAATTGCACAACTCGCAATTCCCTTCCGTCAAAGCGTCGCATCATTACACGCTTGAGTTAATGGACGGAGTCGGCCCTCCGGCGCGCCCTCCTCGCCACCCCGGCACCGTGCACCCCGCACCGTGCACCGCCCGACGCGGGGAAAAAACGGTTTCTCGTGGCCGGCGAAAACGCCCGACTCCGCGGCCGTCCGCTCATTTATTATGGAAGCGAGACCGGAGGAAAAAGTCTGGATGTCTTTAGTTCTGACGGCGGGCGGCGGGCGGCGGGTGGCGGCAGCACGCACCATTGCGGCGCATCTAAAACGGACTCCAACCATCTCGATGAATGTTATTGTTTCCTTTGCAGCGTCCACCTAACGGTTCTTTAGAGTTTACGAAAAAACCTGTTCTAAGCTTCAAACTGGTGTCCGTGCTATTTGCGGGTCTAACATGGTGCGACCCGACGGGGCGGTGGATGTGGCCGCTACCATGGACATTATTACGAACTCACCCCGGGTCCGTGCTCCGTGTGTCCGGGGCGAAATCCAAGGAAAAGCTGACCGCGTGGACAACAATTCGAAGCCAGCCCCGTGTACTGGCTGGGCCGCGTACGTAGCTGGCACAAAGGGTACTTGAACACAGGGGGATAAGCACTGAAACTCTCACTGCTCGCGCAACAATTATTAAGCACCACACCCCCTACCCCTCGCCATCCAACCCTCCCTCCCGTCGCGGCTGTGTGTTCATATCGGTGTGTTACACCACGTCGCTTAGCACTTCCATTTGTCCGGACTGAACGATTTCGTACGAGAAATGAATGGCGAACTATATTTTCCAACATCTAAATGTATGATATACGGCACCCCTGCCTTGGATGTAGGAAGAATCCTCTGAATTTATTTCAGAATATAGGAAGTTGATCCGGCACGACACAGGAGGGTGATCTCCGCCTGAGTACTTGGTGGATAATGAAGCACATATTAGTCAACAGTCAACCCTCGGGCAAATTCCATGAGATATTGCTGTATTAAAGTAGCTCGCTGGCCTAATGGTTAGAGCCTGCGGCCTTCAATCCGAAGGTCGCGGGTTCGAATCTCGGCATGTACCACTGACTTTAATATTTAAGTTATGTACATTTGTGAATTTTAGTAACAACAGCGAAATACAAATGGGAAAAAAAAAAAAAAAAGTCTCCAAAGATTCCCAAAAAGAGGGTTGATGTCAGGCAGGCGGCCGGTCGTAAAAAGTTTAGCCAAAACTATTTACAGCATGTTCGGTAATGAAGAACATGTTGTGCCGACCCTACATAAGGTGGGACCAGGGCAGGAGAAAGATTGCTGTATTAAAGAATTCCATAAGATAAGGTCAATCACGAATGTGAACATAAAAGCCTGTCGTTCGCATGTCGCATGATGTGTCTGTGAGAAATCCAGTCCAGGGACAACAGTCGCTCCAGTTCCGAAGCAGGTCGAAGGAATATCCAGCACAGCCGCAAGCAATGCGGGGCTAGAGCGGTCCCCATGTTACCAGCCTGGTGACGCACTGGCGTTCCGTTGTGGTGCCGGTGCTGCTACGCCCAGGACACGCGGTGTCACTCCGACGCTCACAAGGAAATAGGACTGTCTCGGAAACTATTAATTTGCAATATGTCCGCTCCGGGGCGGAGGCTGCTGGCCGCTTGCTCTCGCGCTCCAGCGGCCCACAAAGAGCCGCCGGCGGATTACCTGCGGCTCCGCGCGCGGCTGGATTACTGACCGAACGGCCACACGCTGCCCACCCCTGGCAAAACACAATTTCGTCATCGATGTCATTTGCTAAAGACTTGGAGATCTTCATTTGGGATTAATCGATCTATCCCCAGGGAAGTACACAATTGTTTATGGGAACAGTAAAGGGTGAAATAAATAAAATCTTTTTCCAATAATCGGCCAGCTCGCACCCGGCGCCAGGAACTGTCTGTGAAGCGTCGGCAGAACGTTTAATCAACGAAGCTACGAGACGAGCCGACTTTCACCTGATGGTAAGTGATACGCCTGCTTATAACCATGTGGTGCTAGTTCCGATGGTATACACAGTATCACAATGTTCTCGTCGCTTTGAGACAGGTAATTACATTAGCTACAGCGCCCTTCAAACCGGAACACAGAAATGTTCGCATCGTACTGTCTGTCGGCTGCAATAAACACTGCGGTGGTACCTACCTAGATCTCCGGCATTAGAGACCTACCAGACCTATTGTACAGGTAACGGAAACGCCGAGAATAGTAAAAATATGGCTGAGGGCTGGAGGGATGTACAGCAAGATAGCGTCCATGCACCGGGCCCGCCGTCCTTCGCTCCTCACGATTAAAAGACGAGAATGACAAAAGAGTTTATTTGCAGACGTGCTCGATATAAATAAACGCTGCGCGAGGAGAGGAAGATGGCGTGGGCGGCATGGGTGGCGTGGGCGGCATGGGTGGCGTGGGCGGCATGAGTGGCGTGGGTGGCGTGGGCGACGTGCGCGGCCAGGAACAGCGCCGCCGGGGACGAACAAAGCGCGTGGTGTGATGCGGGAGTGTTGCACGGTAGGGGTGGGCACACGTCGCTTGGCACCCCCACCCCCATCCGTAAACTACACACGTATCAATATCCAGTCACAAGATAAGAAAATCTCAAGTGTCGGATACAAGTGATGTGAGAGAGTAACTTTTATATCAAACTCCATTGGAAGTATGCCGGCGGCGGTGCGTAGCCAGGGTGAGGGAAGGAGCCCAACGCTGTCGGCGGAGCGTGGCCAGAACAGATCGAGTTTTTTTTAAAAGATAGTTTATATGAATTGGAAAATGATGAGTTCCGAAGTACTGCGATCCGGCCCACGTCCCGATTGGCCGGGGGCTGGTGTTCTTTGCACGTGCATTTCCATACATTTATTTATAGCACAAACCTTTATATGAGCCAAGGATATTTGGTAAATTCAATATTAGGTAATGGTACGCAGGATTTGATGGCCGCAACACCATACGGGAAACTTGGAAACTCCACATCAGGCGTATCCGTGGAGCATTAGTGCCTGTGTCACTTCGCCGGTCGCGCTTCCGTTCGCGTTTCAGGTGTGCAGCGGAGGTGCGAGGTAATGGTGGAATGCAGGAATACAGAAATGCAGGAATGGAGGAGCTATGCGCTGCTAAATGCTAACATGCGATTAATTTGCGTTGGTGGCGCTCGCGTGGGTCGGTAAGAAGAATGTCAAACGTGCCCTTATCGATCGCCACCGCCATCCCCATCCCATCCCATCCCGCATCACCGCAGACGATTTACGCCACATTGTTACGGACAGGCGTATCACTTACCATCAGGTGCACATCCCGCTCGTCTTGCCATTTAATTGAATAAATGAGACAAACAATACGGGTTAGTTAACGAACGTCTTAGCAGCATCAGCGCCGGAAGCCGCCGCATTTACACAAGAAGACGAGCACAACGACATTAGTAGAATATACAGATGCGGAAGGAACCACCGAGTGCAGCGGCTGGGCAGCGGGGCACGTCCAGAAACCAGGACAAGCTTCAAGGCGATTAAAAATACTTAATTTAATCCTCTGAACATAATGTAGACCTGGCATGGCAACCTTTGAGATGGCGCGCGTGAACTGGTGCCATGTAGTATTACAATTGGCAACGTCTGCGTAACGTGCAAGAGATAGTGGAGGGAGAGCATGCGCCGAACGGTGCACCGCCGCTGATGGCGGTGGCCATTAAGGAAGTCGGGGCAGAGATGTACACGTTTACATTCAACGAGATGAATAGAATGTAGTTACAACGCGCACGCGCGCACGCACTAAAGCCGCTGGATAGGAGTGGCGCTGGACCGATCGATGTGGAGATCTTTGGGGAGGCCTATGTGCAGTTGTGGACGTCTATCGGCTGATGATGATGATGAAAACATATCAGTGACGTAAAACAATTTTCCCGCACCGTAAACTGTATCGCGTCCACTCCTCAAACCTAATTACTGGAATAAAATATGACTACAGCCAATTTCAGCCAGAGTAAATGTCGACAGCATCAACCCCCTGCGCGAACACCCCACCACCCTACCACCCTACCACCCCCAGCAGCACCGCAGCTGCGACGTTTAACCACTCAGACAACAGAGGTAGGTACTGGGTTGAGGCAGTTCAGCAGGCTTATCCAGATTTTGATACGCGTATGTACGAATAAAACTATTAAGGCATTCATTTATCTCGCTCTCTCTCTCTATCTCTCTCTGGTTATATTTCACCACTCAGTGGATCCCCCAGCGTTAACAATAATTACTCCAGCCACTGGCTAACTACTATGACAGACCTTTATGGTTTTGTTCCCAGGTCTGCGAGAAGTAACGAGATTGTGAGAGGAGGAACAAAAAGTAATAATATTAAAATCAAATTAGGTGTGGCAGTTGTGCGCGGTCACATTGCCGGCCAGCTCCCGCGCAGACGGCCAGCTCCCGCGCAGACGGCTGCTGCACTAAACTTTCAAACGTGCGGAAGGCAACTCCTCGTCGCAAAGCTTTCAGACAAAAGCCTTCGAAGGGATAATTACAAGATCCTGCGAGCGCGGAGGGCGCATGGGTCTTTAAGTCTGTCTGCAGGCGCTAGGAAGCAGGGATACAGATACAGGGGAAGTAGGGTAGCCAGAACCATGCTATAATTTTTTTTATTTCATATTTTAAATAATATAGTAACAAAAGTTCGGATGAACTGGTCGAAATGGTAACGCATTGCTCCCTCACCAGCTCCAGAAGAATTCACTGAATCAAACGAGAGTAATAATTACTCCAATTGGTAATTAGTGTTGTGAGATCCATCTTGCGATCATTAAACGAAAGTGTGCAATACGCTGGCTGCAACCTGAAGTATTTCAAAATATTTTAGGATCCTGTGGTGTCAATGAAGGAGGAAGCGGCGCGCGCGCTCACCTCGAGCTCCTCCTCCGAGGAGTGGTGGTCGTAGAGCTGATCGGGCTCGGGAGCGCCGCGCGGCCGCGCCGCCGCCTCGCCTTCTGCACCTGCAACCAATCACCACTATTAATGCTTGGGAAGATCACCAGCACAACACGACATGACTGCACGCACAGAATTCGCATAGATGACTACTATTTACCCATAGCAAGAGTTGGAGGTGCGAGGGTGCAGTCGGCGTCGTGGCTTCGGCAGCAGCACGCGCGGAGTCCGCGGCCGCTTCCAGTGCCACCCCTCGCCCCCGTACCTTTCATGTCGGTAACTGCGTTTTGTAGCATATGTTGTTTCCAAATACACATCTTTAACTCCTCATCCTCCTCCTAACGTCATCGGATTTATTATATTTAGAGTGATTACGTCAACAGTGGCTGCCTTGCTCGACCAAGAGTCCATTTTGGAAAAAAGTAAACCTCATGACATAAGCATACATTTGTTACCGGCGACGGTTGTGACGGGCTGGAGGGGAAGGCGAGGAATCGGAGCCGTGATCTTGGTGGTGGTAGTGGTGGTGGTCGTGGTGGTGGTAGTGGGGAGGTGGGTGACGTTCGGCCGGTGGTGCAGGGCCGGGGCCGGGTGTGTGTGCGTGCGCGCGTGTGCGTGCGTGCGTGTGTGTGTTTGCGCGTGCGTGCGTGCCGAACTGATGACTGCAGTGCGGACGTTCCGCATAGCAATACATGTAATCGTCGCGCTTTCAAACAGTTGCCTCATAAAAGATTACAGGTGCAGCGACGGCACGGCGGAGGGTCTTAATCCCGTCCATCTGAACTCGCTGATGATGCCTACAAAGCGCTCGTGTGCACCTCGATGTTACACACGTAAGTTTAAACATGATTAAACCATCAGAAACATCAACGGCCGATAAACGTCCACGGCTGGACATACGCCTCCCCTAAAGATGTCCCCATCGATCGGTCCAGCGTTGCTCACGTCCAGCGGGTTGACCATGACCATATGTAATAGACAATAATTATGTCGGTTAAAATGTTTCACTTCACTTTACTTACTTAACCAAGTGCCAACATTTGTACATATATCAATAATATTTCATATTCAACTACCGCGTCTCCGCAGAGCTGACGGTAGACTGGAAGGTAACGCCGAAGGCATTCCGCTTTACACATGATTCCTATTAAATAAACATATCCTACAAGATAAGCTCATGGTTTCAAAATCGACAAGCAGGCACGCAGCGCGACAGTGGGGGCAGCTTATCTGGGGGTAGGTCATATGACCTGCACCAAGTAACGCCGTGTCGCGCGCAACGAATACAAGGTCGGAACGGATCCACAGGATGAATGCTCCGCCTGGTGGCGGCGGTGTGCTCCATGGAGGTCGGCCGCGAGGTGGGCGCCGGGCACTTTGCACGGATACTGGAGACGCAGTCGTGCGCGCATCTTCAAATTGACGTATACTGTATTGCTAAGTTGCATCTACCAAACGTCATGGACATGGTTATTGAGGAGCAAAGAGGATGTAATTAACTTGAGTAACGGAATACTTTTATCAGACAGCCCATAGCTGGGCCACGCATTGCAGTCGCAGTGGTGGTGCGGAAATCTTGTATTTATTTAAATATTTGTCGGCTTTTAGATCTATCATCAGCGCACGCGGTGCGGTGCGGGTAGTGCTGTGCTGGTGGGGCGGTGGGGGGAGCCGACGTGTGCATTCTGTCACATAAATATTGACGTAATGTTTGAGTGGAGTTGCAGCGGGGCAGGCGAGGTGAGCGGTTGGGGGGAGATGGCGGGGCGCGGGCTCGGAAGTAGGTCGCTGGCGGTCGTTGTCCCGCCGAAGGTTCAACAGATATTTCTCCACCGCGCAGCCCCGCCTCGCCGCCGGCGGCTCCCTCCGCTCAGCCGACTTAACGTTATCTTACTCAGTAAACCCGATTGATGTTTCAGTCTAAACATGGAAGTTGGGAGAGGAGGGCGGGAGTCGCGCCACAGCGGCCGAATGTATCATTCATTTCAGACGAGTGCCGTCGCGAACTACGGAACCGCCGGAAGTCGCAGAAGTACGCTGACATGGAAATCGCTAACGAGACTGTGCAGCCTGATTTGGAGAACTATCTGTTACAAAACTCCATATCATCACACCGCCTATGCTGCCGCCAACTAGTAGCGTGGAAACGTAACTGTGTTACCTTGTGATGGATGACCTAGTGACGTCGACCGGACGCACCAGGAGGACCTATCACTGTGTGGGTTCCCACGTGCGTGAACATACTTCATGTCTCAATGTTACGTGAAATGGATTAAACAAGACTAATCAATATAATAACATGACACAATGCACCGACGTAGGGCTATAAGGGGTGCAAGAGGCTCCGCCCAACATCTTACAGAGCCGAAGTCAACCTCACCAGCACGCAACGCACCCTGCCGAATAACAGACGAGACTCTTACCCACTCACCAACCCGCATTAGGCCAGCGTGGTGGGACTAAGGCCCAATACCCTCTCAATGAAGCTCCTTGAGGGAGGCCTATATCCAGCAGTGGGCTTTATCAGGCTGATAAGCAGTGCATCGATGTAGGTGTACCGCACCGCGCACCTGAAGTGGCTAAGTGGCCTAGTACTGGCTTTAAGCAGGATAAGGGTGAAGTTTCCCGCGGGCTTTCAGCACGTTGCTCGTGCTAGAGAAATACAAAAATAACTTAGAAAATCGTTAGTTGAATATTTGCATCGCGAAGGGTAGGCGGCGGGGAGCAGCGGATGGTGGGGTGGTGAGAGGAAGTGACGTCGGCTTCAAATCTAGCAGCTAACTGTGGCCACGCGGAGACCGAGGAGTCCGCGAGTCTGCGAGCCTGCTCGCCGACGAACTGACCCGTCCGATATAGATAAATAATAAATACTTATAAAACATATTTTAGGCTTTCTCAAAATAAAAAAAATCATCTCACTTTCGAATTCCGACCCCACGCGGCCCAGTCACGTCGCGAAGGGTTACCATAAATGTACACGGAGCTGCGGACAGATCGCTCATTTGTCGGGATGTCGTTGCATTTATTTCAATACAAATAAACAAGAGACCCCTTGAACTGTAACCTGGCCGATTGGACTGGCCACGTGCACCGCGCCCCTGTGAAACCCGCACCCATAAACTAATTCCCGCGCGGTGGCGCCGAATCCCACTAGACGTGGCCCGGTCTTCCGCGGTACAAATAAATGGGAACAGACCCAGCCCAGATGAGCGAGGCGTCTTCCGCACCGTCCTCTCTCCGCAACAGTGATGGAGTTGGGCGCTGTGGCAGTATTGCTCAAGCACAATAACAAACAAATATGTAGTGTAAAGGGGGTGTTGACATTTGACTGATCTGATCTGATGAAATTGAAAAAAAGTGTGAAAAGGCATGACGTGGTCGGCAACGCGCCTCTAACGCCTCCGGATGCTACAGGCGCCCGTAGAATACGACAGCTGTTCACCACCAGGCGAGCCTTGTCTGTTTACCATTACACTGGTAAAAAAAAATTAAGATTTGTTAGAAATTTATAGATAAGTACCGACGTCTATGTGGTCACCGTCATACTATCGCTCCTCGTCCACGGCGTGTAGCACACGGGGGAGCTTTAGACTGGAGAGCCGAGACCCTGTACCCTCCTCCAGGTTAAGTTATTATAACGGCTACTGAATACCCTCGTAGTGGTAAGATAGGCACAATAACTAATTAATTGTTTTCAAAGTTTATATATAAGCTGTAACTTGAAATAATCAGTAGCAGGGATGAAGAGTGTATGTGTATGAAGACGGGAAGTCAGAGGTCGTTGCCAACATTAACGACGAGGTCTCGACGCAGCACTGTCGAACTAGAACATACCTCGAAGGTATGTTGCCCCGATTCGTCACCTTGAACGCAATGGTGGCTGGCACATGACCGTTGGCTCTCTTCTTGTTCGTTGCGGGTACTTCCCGAATCATCCACGTCTCATTAGCCCCCGCATCAGTCGAAACGTCAGTGCACCATGCCGCCTGTTTGCCCACTTTGTCAACACTGAACACACAGCATCAACGATTTTACATTCTGTCTTGGGATGGGCTAATGTTTCATTCCAGCAGTCCAGTAGTAGCTGTAGAGCGTGAATCCTTCGCAAATCCATGGTGGGAGCTGCTCATCTCGGGTTTGTAACTGTAAGCGCTATTCATACATGCCCGCAAGGAACTTCGCATCTAAATCCCTTGTGACAGATGCTGCTAGAACGTGCGCAGCCTCATGTGAGATAGTGCTGTATCCTCTTACAACCAGGCCGGTCATCGCTCTTTGCGGTATTCAGAGGTCCACTGTAGTGTGTTCCGTCAAGGCTTGCGCCTGTACCTAGTGCTCTGTGTAACGCTGTAGAATGCACTAGCCCCAAATACGAGAGATGTGTGCAGTACTCTAAGCTATAACGTAGCTGTGTTCGACTTGTCTCAACGTGCCTCGCGATGTCCCAACGTCCGGCCGACTTGCGTCTCGTCATACCGGAAGTGCGTGCCCTGTGGCTTGCCCATCAGTTTACAAACACGTAGCCGCGAACAGTCCACGGCAGCGTGCGAGCCTGCGGTGCCTGAATGTAAACTCGATGTGGTCTAAACGGCGGCGGGTCTAAGGATCATTAGGAGAAAATCTTCGCGGCACGAATTCATCCCTGCTACAGCAGACCCGTTCACCGATTTTGTGAGATTTCATTAAGCGGAGTGGGTATCATCCATTAAGGTGCGACCTGAACAAACTGTAAACTCACCAAAGGGGCGCTATGACAGATGACGGGAATGAAGATACAAAAGTACTTATCACGGTGCATCATTGGGTTGCTCTCGCGTCCGTCGCGGGGCGTCCAATGGAATGGAGTACGAGAGGCAGTAACGATCGCGTAAGTTGTGTTATTTGTACCGTTAAAGTAATCGAGAAATATATGCAATAATTTGATAATTAAAAATGGCGATTGTAAATAATGTTAATCTGTCTTTTGAAAATCGAACCGGCCCGCGCTGCGCCCGCGCTGCACCCGCGCTGTTGCTGCGGCCCGACTCGACACACAGGTGCAGTGCAGCGCAGTATGCAGCCAGTGTTGAATACAGAACCCGCAATGACATCTTGCTTTTTTCAAATGAATCGTTCACGCAGTAGCGTAGTCAGTAGCGTCGGCCAGTGGCGCCGGTTACGGTTAACGCGGCGGCTCAGAACCCTGCATGTCAGTGTTTACTCAACGCCACGATAATTTTCAGAACAAACATCACCATGATGTCAAACGGGAGAAGCTCCGGCCCCGGCTCCGGCTGCGGCGCCGGCTCCGCGCGGCCGCGACCAGTGGGCGTGTACAAACCGAGCGTAGGTGTAAACAGGGAAACGCTAGCGTGTCCATAGCAAACATTGAACTATCGTAAAGCAACGGGAAACCAGACGCGCTAGCAAACAAAAGTGCATCCGGTGTCCCACGCACCGCCGGCGTGCTGGTGAGCGCGCGCTGCACACCGCGCCGCACCAGCCCCGCCAGCCCCGCCCGCCCCGCAGCGACATATTGGACGGACGAAGCAACTACTGTGTGGTATTCATAATACGAGTAACGGCTTTGTGTCATGGGTAAATCAATTTAGTTTTTTTTTAAAATAAAAATCGTCGTACCAGGAGCCCGCATCTGGTGTGGTACTGGTGCCGGGCACTCCGAGCTTATACCGTTATGTAAGAATAGATGATTAGCGCTGTATGTAGAGGACAACACATAATATCAAACTGATTGTTACTGGTAAATGAAACCCCGCCGTAACCTGGCGCTCCCTGCCGCCGCACCCCCACCCCGCCCCACCGCCCCACCGCCGCACCGCCGCCTGTGCGTGTTACCTGAACCATATAAAGTGCGCCGTAACAGTTTCAAGAAGAATGCAAGCAGGATTGCCGCGATACGCTGATGAGCACTTCCTCTGTATCTTTAAAGGCCCGTTGCTTATGACATCAATATTGTGGTCAGCAGTGAGCCGCCACGCTGATGGACGCGGCGAACGCGAAGCGTATATAACCGCGGCGCAACACTCACCTTGGCCGCTCGCAAGGCCAAGGTCACCCTCTCACCTCCGCCGCCGCCGCCCCCTCTATCCGCGTCACCACCCGCGCGCTACCTAACCGCCCCTCCCCGCCCCACGTCCGGCGCGGTGTACGAGCTCGCGCTTTTTGCGCCATGATGTAATGCAAAATTCGGCGCGCGCGCAGCGTCAACATCGCAACATGGCCGCCGCGCCTCACAGCGACGAAGAGTTTTTTTTTCACAATTAGCTTTTGTTTGTCAACACTACCGGTTTCCGTGCACGAGCAAATAAATATTGAAATTTACTCGTGTACGGGGTGACCCATAGTTATCGAGGAGCAGCTCACCAGGTGATGCGGTGCATGCTGCGCTGCGTGCCCGCATCCATGTAATATTGCGCGCTGGTTGCGTGCCGCCGCCGCGCACTGCCGCGGCATTACATTAAGCGAAGCAGCACGCTGAACGCGCTGCACCCGCCGCGCTTGGTCAAACGAACTCCGACACAGGGTACACAACTTGCTGTGTAAGAGCACGTTATTCACGCAGGCGCAACTTCACGTGGACGCGAAGAAGAATGGGAGAAAGAGGGGAGTACCTCTGCAAGGTGCCGTCGTGGATTTAACATATCACTCAACCAAGTCCATCGGGGTATCATGCCGGACTCACCGTCCCGGTTGAAGAGATATAGGGATGCGAGGAATTCCGAATGCAACCACCACTGCAGCGACTTACATGCTATCTCATGGTACCGGGCAGTTGAGTTGCTCCACACGGAAGTACTTCGGGAATTTAAGAACAGCTGACGTTGGACTTCTTTGTGCTCCACACGTTTCACTACTGAATCACTACATATAGTCTACATGTTCACTTATTGAATGGCTGACATTTTTTTACACATCCTCCTCAATTCCGATGGAACGGTGGAGCCAAGAGTATAGCTGAATAGGTTCACGCTCGCCGAGATCCGGTAGTTTTCCTGTGGCGACTTAAATAGAATTGATTTGCATTAGAAACAATTACAAAGTGTTGGCCAATTAGCGCACCCTCAGCCCCCCTCCCTCCATACACACACACACACAGACCCCCACACCAGCTCCACTCTCCGCCCCCACTCTGCGTGCCTGCGCCGCCCCACCGACACGCTGTCCTTACGAAACTGCCACACGTTTATTTCATCTAGAGAGTATTGTTTTTAGGTTGCAAAAGCTGATGGTGAATCCAGCAAATCGCTTGGTAAGGCTACGGATCGGCGCGGCTGGGTGGTCACGTGCACCACTCCACGGATGCACTCTTGTCAAATCCACGTTCCTCACATCAGCAACCAACAAAACTTTATAAACATATTCAGGCTCATGATCATAGTTCTTCCTATTATTTATAATTGCGTTGGTTTTCTCAATCCGATCGCCAAACTTCCGGTTGAAGAGGGCACCTGATGATGATCATGATGAACTGTGTTCGTTCAATAACATAGGGATGTGAATGTATTTAAGATTATGATTTGTTGCAAATTAAGAACTAATAGCTGTTATAGTATAGTAGAGAGTATAGATGGGTGTTGGTCCAGCGGCCGGAGCTGGCGCGGTGGGGTCCACAGGCGCGAGCAGCAGAAATGAGAATAATTACATGAGCTGCATGGATATCATCACCAAGTAGAGACATACGTGATTATACATTAAAATGTTGCGATCTCGTCACTGTGATAAGAGACGGTCTCAGTGGGTACCATCGCGGAGCCTGCCCAGGAGTAGGGTGCAAACGTGACTGTGTTCCCGTTTCAACGATCGGTTTCACGATCCTGCAGCGATTGTACAGAGAGCATGCTCAACGATCTAAATCAGAGCACGCAGGGAGGCGGCGAGGGCGCGTTTCGATGTAACGCATCAGCGAGCACCGCTTCCGCTTCCGCATGAAGGCGACACGTCAGAATACGCAGTATTCCCATAACACGCGTCAAGATGTGTCGGCGCGTTATCCGGGGACCGTCACCCCGCCCCAACTCTTGGACGGGATTCAACTGGGACCACATCGCAGCCGACGAACGTCTGCACCGTAAGAACAACACACGTTTATGTATTTTCATTAAGCTGAGCCCTTTCTCAACATCACCCTCGGCTGGTGTGATGCTGCTCACTGCTTCTGTTTTAACTAGTTTATGTGTAGTGTGCGCGATGCTTATACAAAGATGGAGGGTCAGCGGGTGAGGAATACCACTTCACTCAACTGCCAAGGTCCCGATTCATTCGGTAAGCAGGTGCCGCGTCGTTACCAATCACAGTAACTCGGTTATTACAGGTAACACTGCCACATGCCCATATGATAAAGCTGAAGTAAGCACAAGTAGGAAGCGTAGTATGGATATAGTGTGTTGGTGGTACTCACTGATGTCGGTGACGTCATTCCACTTCATGACGACGTCAGCGCAGAAGTGGCCTGCGGGCAAAGGACAAAACTTGTAATTTTTATTATTTGCACTCGAAACGCTGATTATTTATATATCATCTCCTTACATATCAAATTGGCGTTTTGTGGGGGGGGGGGGGAATATAAACGTCAACTTATTTGTGAAACATTCAGTTCATCAATGTATGCACCGTTGTTATTTATCTATGCACTTTTGGCATCTCATAGGTAATTCATTGATCCCTTTACTAAAATAACCATGGGGGGGGGGGGGGGCAAGAATCAATAAACTCTTTGAAGGCGGTTTGGACTAACGCATCGGAGTTGCATATTTTCCCTCGTAAGAGGTAGTCCAAATTCCGGAAAAAATAGTAATCTGTTGGGGCAAGGTCCGGGGAGTACGGTGGATGTCGCAGACATTCCAATTGTACCTCATCTAACTTAGTGGTTGTTTGTTGTGCAGTGTGTGGTGGTTGTGGTGGTGGTGTTGCGTTGTCGTGAAGCAGCAGTGGGCTATAGCGATTGACCAATCTCGGTTGATCAGCAGCTAGTTCTTATTTCATGGTCTGCAGTTGCTGACAATAGATAACTGCCACAATCGTTTCGCCAGATTTTAGAAAGCTGCAGTGAACGATCACCGGCGCCAGTCCACCAAACCCTCACAACTAAATTTTTCTGAGTCAATTTCCGTTTAGGGCAGGATTCGGCTGGGTCTCTAGGGTTCAACCATTGCGACGAGCGCTTCCGACTATCGTACAGTATCCACTTTTCGTCACAAGTAATGATTCGATTTGAAATCCCTTCATCATTGTGTCGGCTGAGCAAAGTAACCCAGCAGCAGCAGTCGGCGCGTGTTCGCAAGTTCCATTCACTCAGTGCATGAGGTACCCATCGTTCAGGTCGTTTCACTTTCCCGATTTGCTTCAAGTGGATTAATACAGTTTCGTCACTTACCCCGAAGCCTGCAGCTCTCTCTGAAGTGCTTTGTAATGGATCCGCTTCCACAATAGCCTTTAATCCTTCATTTTCCACTTTGGGTTCCGACCGCCCACGGGGTTGGTTCTGAAGGTTGAAATTTCCAGAATGAAAGCGTTGAATCCAAAACCGTACCGTGCTTTCTTTTGCTACATATCATTAATCCTTCGCGTCCTCCGCGGCCGTTAACGGGTAGCGGTGGGCCCAACATCTCTCTGCCGCAGGAAGCTGGGAGTGATTTTCTCCCGTGACTCATATGCTATCTGGGCGACTGCATAAGGCCAAGGAGAGGGCGCGCTGCATGTTCCGGCGCGCCCTGGAATGGGAGGGTTCATCCTTCCCTTCCGAGGTGGGGTGGCGAAAGCGGCCAGCGTTGGCAGGATCGCGGTTGCGAGCGAAAGCTTTCCCGTGACCCTGCCATCAGGCGATGAGACAGAATATCGTTGAGGTTTTAGTCGGTGCAAGTCCGACATAACTCATCCTTGCTCCCGCGAGGACGAGTATGCGTATGCATTACCTCCACATAAAACAAAGAAAAAACCAAATAGGAGATATTTGAGATGAAAGTCAGTTTGGGTCAGTACGACAAAACGCCAATTTCATATGTAAGGAGCTAATATTTTACCCCTTCCGTCCTACAGGGTTGTATGCAAGAGATCGCTTATAGCGATAAGGCCGCGCTTGCCCACATTTAGGTTATGAGTTTAGCCCTAGGTTGTACCTAGATTAATGTGAGCAAGTGTTTATCTATTTATCTATGTTTGAAAACGCCTGTAGATGTGAGCAGACAAGGGGCCGGTCGCTCCAGCGCCGAGACACCGCCGTTCCTTTTTTATATGGGGGAAGGCGGAGGATCTTTTGTAAATACCTTATCTCTGGGGAGAGGTCACGGTTATTTCTACCCACTATAACACCTTCGGTGATCTCTTCCTTCCAGGGCATTAGGGATAATCTTAGTGCAACGCATTTACTGTGTCGTACGTCACTTGAATTGGCGGTTACATCCGGAACAAGGTAAATCTGGATGTCGTCTCCAGGAAGTAGTTCAATCATATGGATATGCAGCTCAATATCCGATGAGCAGAGTCGGTCAAACGACTAACAGCATCACGACATCGGTCAATATGAATATACAATTAATAATAATTTGAAACACGTACAAGCACAGACATACAGACACATACACACACACACACACACACACACACATACAAATTGTTTTAAGCGAGTTCGCGGCCCAGAAACACGTGAGCTGACGTGACGCCGTCGCGAGTGTAGCGCTTGCAGATCGACTGGAGCCCTGGGCGCACCGCGCAACTTTCAGATTCGAATGGCCGCGCACGTGCAGGGTGTGTGTGCGTGTGCGTGTGCGCATGCGCGTGTTGTTTATTTTCAATACTCCCGCGCTCGCTCGCTCGCTCGCTCGCTCGCTCCGCACCTATTCAAATGTAACCGGTTGTCTTATTGCTGCGACACAATCCCGGTATTGAATGGGCCCTGTAGACAGTTCGGCAGCTTGCTTGTTGAGCGACGCTCACTGCTTCACCGGAATAGTGTATTCGTTGCTAAAACGTACTGTCAAACTTCCGTCAGGAGGCGCGGCGCGACGATGATTGTTACACTATCAGGCCAGTCTTTGAGCTACCGTCGAGAAGCATTTCAAGCTTTACACCATCGAGCGCTGAATTCACAAAGAGAGATGTTGACGGATCACCTGATGGTAGACCACTCCGTTCTTGAGGCTAAGAAGTCAGTTATGGTAGCATATCACGAACGAGAGTTAAGTTATTGTCACCTTTGAAGATCATGGACATACTCTGCTAATTAAATAATTTAAGTATTGTAACAAGAAGTCCGCAAGCGACGCAACCGTGAACGTGATAGCGCCACCGTGAACGTGATAGCGCCACCGTGAACGTGATAGCGCCACCGTGAACAATAGATCACGCTATTGTTTACCGCCGCGCGAATCCTTAGAAGGATCGTACATCTTTGTGTACATTGGCTTCGCTCAACAAGCCATCATGGAGTATTCAGTTGTATCTATTTACTAGATCTCTCTGGATCTCTGTAATGCGAGGACGTTGGTCACTAAGTCGTTACAGAGTATACAATTGTGTCCATTAACTGGATTTCTTCAGATCTTCGTTGAACCCAGAACCGATAGTAGCCTGTCACAAAGTATACAACTGGATCTCTCTGAATCTTCGTAATACTGTTCAATTCTTGTCAAGAGAACGCAATGAAGTTGACGGTCATTAAATATGTGTATACTGGCGCGTGTATAAGGAATCGTGGCGAATTGTGGATGTACGATTCTGATGGAGAAGAATCGACGCTCCAATCAATGAGGGCGTTGCTCTTCCTGGGAGGCGGTGGGCTGGGAGCCTGCCGCTTCCTCGGCTGACATATAGCCGTCACGCGTAGAAGGTGGAAGTCTGACCGTTTCCTCGCGTGATAGCAGAGCCAGGGACATGTGGTGCCGCCGCCGGCGATATCCTCGTGCATCGAGTTATTGCAAATCCGCTTCGATACAGTAAGCAACATGTAAAAGTGCAAGTTGGTGGGAGTGAGACGCCGGCGGGGCCGTGACCGGGTCGGGCTCCACGAGCGCTCCTCCACCTCCGCGCCCCTCCGCGCGCCCGCGCTACACCGACAGGCCAACGACCCACACGTCCGCGCCTTTGCACTCTCTCGGCGGTATCCCCGCGCCGCGCGCACTCCACCACACCAAACCTCAGCACCTGTGTTCCTATGATCTTTGACACTTGAGTTTTAATTATTTTCAAGTAATGATGACCCGCAGGACGCGCGCTGGTCCCCGCTCGCCGCGGCCGGCCCGGCGGGCTACCCGGCGCCGCGCAGCCACCGCCGCGCAACCACCGCCGCGCAGCCACCGCCGAGCGGGACGCTTCGGGCTCACAACACAACTACGTCAACTTAAATTTAACACGGCACACACTCTGCAACCCCTGCTGCGGCGCCTGTTGCACTTGCTGCTAAATATCCGGTAGGCGGGAGTGTCCGCGCAACGCGACGGGTACCTCTGCGGCTCGACCATATTTAATATGAATAATAACGTGTGAATACGGTTGTGCCGCTGTACCTCCACTTGTTGCACCGTGGCTGCAGGTGGTTGCACGCGGTTGCAGGTATTCACGTAGGGTTGCTCTGGTTATACATATACCAGCCATCCGTAATAATCTAATCTTACACTATAGCTTTAACACGTCGTCGCCCGCCGCCTGCTCGCCACTTTACTGTTATTTGATAAGCTATGAACGAGATTCTTCACTTGTCAAATGGATATTCTCTGGAAGTCAACCTTCCGAGGCAGAGAAAAAACTAAACAACAGAATTATTGCTGGGCATACGTTCTCTATCGGATTTCTTTCCGCCTGACCATTTCCCAGCTATGTGGGGTCGGCACAATATTTATTTTTCTCCCACATCCCTCTATCAGCCGTCACATCTCATTCACACTCTTCTTACACATATCATCTTTCACACAACCCATCCACACTTTCTTCGGTCTTCCTCCACCCTTATAACCATCCACGTTAATTCTCATTACTTTCTTTTTATGCGTCGTTCATCCCTCCGCACAACATGCCCGCACCACGCTAACCTCTCACTCCTCAATTTCTGTCACTGGAGCAAGCGTGTCTGGTTCCTCTGCCTAATCATGGCTAAATACATTCTACCTGATATAATTGTATTGTAGTTGGGAGGAAGTGATCAGATAAAAGTGTAGTGTATATTTATCAGGTACGGATCAGTAACATCTGCACGCCTGACGACTGTCATCACAACGTCATCGTGGACATGTTAAGTCAGCAGGTGACGGAAGTACCGCTCGTTTTATTGTGTAAATGTTTTACCAGAATTAAAAATCACGTCGCTGGTGGTGGCAGGTCGACTATCTAGGCTCGGGTTCCATCATATTGTGTTTGGTGTTAAACAGTAGTGTGAATACATATGAGCCCCATGATTGGCACCATATCTAGCCGGAGAGCGCGATGCGATTTCCTGATTGGCCATCGTTCGGTGTATCAGATGTGTGTCACGAAGCTTGCAAGAAAAATGACCAGGCACCAGCCTCGCAGCCCGATACATAAACAGAAGGTACCATCAGCAATTTAGCAACAGTAGCTTATGCCAGGGGTCGGCAAACTGCGGCTCGCGAGCCACGTGCGGCTCTTTGGATATGAAACTGCGGCTCTTTAGTTCCATACGCGAATATTACTTATTTTATAAAAAAATAACATTTAAAAATTGTTCTGCATCGAGTAACAAGGAGTGGGCACCATCTCTGTCTCTCAGCCCATTGTACTCGCTTACTGTTGGCGAGAAAACATTTTGTGGCTCTTTAAATACTTTGATATATTGTAAATTGTAATTTTTGGCTCTTCCGACTCAAAAGGTTGCCGACCCCTGGCTTAGACAGGTAGCCTCCCCCGTAGAAGAAAGAAATATCCGGAGAACTGGAATCTGGAGCCGCGGAACGTTGACTGTTTTGATAAGACATCAATAGTCGAGTAAGGCTGATGGTCTTCGCATTGAATAATGATCGTGTTATCTGAACGCGTGCCACGGTACATTCGTGAAGCTGTCCTCGCGGGAGCCGCGCCGCTCGTGCACCCTGGCCGCGGAGCACGCTTCAGCATCAACGATGTTCTGTACTGTGTTCCCGTTTGAAAGGAGATTTAGCTAGTGAAATTACTGGGGTAACGGTAACGTACAGTGTACCATCCTACCTAGCGCCACATGGTATCACTTTCCATCAAGTGAACGTCTCGCTCGTCTCGCTCGTCTCGTCTCTTCATTGTATAGGAAAGAAATCAGAAGACGTGCAAAACGTTCGAGACGTGGCCAGTGTTGGCAGCTGGCTGCGTACGGCAGGACAAGCAACTTCATATGATTGACTAATTTATTACTGTTGCAACACAGGTCCGAACCACCCCCCGATCCACGACCCCCCAGTGGTGACCCCGCGCTGCGTCCGCTGAAGCCGTACCACCGTACTTTGGAAACTTTGGCAATTTGCAAAGTAAATTTTTGTTTTGTTCGCCCGCTCGCTGTTGGGTTCAGTTGTAAGGTTTTAGCCTCCGTCGCGCGGTACCCCGGCAACGTGACGGTGCGTACGGAACCCGCGCGCTGTGTCTATGTGTGTGTGTGTGTGTGTGCGTGTGTGTGAGGGAGGAGGCGCGCGACTATTTACGTCCCGCAGCGTGATTGCAAAACGTTTTCATTTACTCAATTTGTTATATTACTTCGGGTTAAACTCATCATTTTCAATCGGAAACCGAAATCCCTTGAAATCTGGTGTCTATGGATATAGGAATATTATTCTCGGTTGACGATTCCAGTCGGGCGTGATGCCGCGTGACGTAAGGAGCGATACTTTTATGCTGTTGTAGTGGGGTGGCGCAGGCGGGCGGTGATGCACCGCCACAGCGTTGGGAAGGCTACACACAACGACCCGCATCCACTGTCTGATCGTGTTAGTGTATTATATTTTATACGGCATACAGCGCGGGTCCCTCTCTCCGCACGGATACACTTCAGCTCTTCAAAATTCTCATCACCAGCCCCCGTATTCTATTACCGTAGAGCAACTTCATCCCCTCCATTACAGTGGATAAGGACAGTCTCGTACTGTACGCTTAAGGGGCGACTTTTTGCCGCGCAACTCTCAGGACATGGAGGAATACCATTATAAACGTAATGGTCACGCGCGCCGATGGTGACACGGCCAGACCGCGCAGTGGTTGTTATATATTACGGATGAGAGCTTCGTAACACGATAATGGTGTAATGTAGTTCAGATGAGTATTGCATCGCATCGCATCGCATTGCATACTTTGACTTAAGTTAATCGTACTTAATCCCTTATAAATCCGGGGAGGAGGAGGGACGAGAGTCCGCTTCGCATCTTGTTATTGCTACCGTTGAATCGCGCGCCCCGCGTGCCCTCGGCCGCAAACAGTAACGCGTTACGTTATCAAGCAAGACAAACAAGCGCGACAGCACACCCTGACCCGACACAATGGACCGCAGCGTCAGCCGAGTCAGCAGAGTGTCATCACCACATTGTCCGCCGCCGCGGCTGACCTCACCGTTGCTCGGTCGGGCCGGCGACCTTTAAAATCCTTAAACACGATCACATCGCCAAAACCTCCTGGATGCAACACCGAAAAAAACATAACAATCATCTAACAAATATATAATTGTCCAAGTGCAGCCAGAGTGCACTTCGATGCGACTCGGAAGACTTCCGCCGGTAAATGATACCATTGTGCCGACCCTCGACGGATGGCAGCGGGCGACAAGCGTAAAAGAAGATTTCGTCAGCGCCGCACCATGTCCTGCATCAGCGCTATGCATCGTTTTGTTGTAGGCAAACACATTCGCAGCAGCACTCGGCAACGACGAAGCGAAGGGACGAACGACACGTTCAGCTGATGGTAAGCGATACGCGCCTGCCCATAACAAGGTAGCGCTGGTCAGGACGGTGTACGAGTATACAGTCGTTTCATTTATTCAGGCAAGTTTCAGTAAACTGGAACTCAACAACGCGTGATAAAATGTTTCGCGATTGAGACTTAAAATGTGAAGGTAAAATTGGAGTGGGGGTGGAGGTCACGTCGCCCATTAAAAGAGGTAGAAACCGCTAGGCACCGTCCGGGTTTGTGTAATTGCAGTTAGCATCGTGTAATGGCGGTGCGGGCCCCAGCGCGAGGAGCTAAGCGGCATGTGGCGGCATGTGGCGGCAAGTGGCGGCGAGTGGCGGCGAGTGGTTTTTGTAGCAAGCGTCGTCACACCGTTTAAGGATACGTGGAGTGCAGGGCTTCATTCACGGTGCGCTCGCGGAACTCATAACATGTGATTAATAAGCGGTCCAGGGCCGCCGCTCGCACCGTCGGCTGCCGTAAGCCCTACGCAATCAGTATTCAGCGCGACGGCAGCCCTGCGGCAAGCCGCCGTCCAGCTTGCCGCTTCGCAGGAATTGACATCAATCAATTTGTCCAGTTTTGGTGCGTCGTTTGATGGATGCAGGCGACATCGGCGGCACATAGTATTCGCCAGGAGGACTAGTTGATCTCTTACATATATTGAACAGACGGGGTAAGGCCGTAGTGATGACAGCTCGACCGTGCTCAACGCTGGGCAGGGTATCGCACGCCGGCACGGTAGTAATCCTCGCGTGCATCAGAATGGCGTCCATACGGCGGTCACGGATCAGAGGATAAACCGTGCAACAATTTGATATCAATCCAAATGTAACTACTTTCGTCAACATTGGACGTGAGCGCGGTGCTGCGGGCGTGATGCTGCGGGCGCGGTGCTGCGGGCGTGATGCTGCGGGCGCGGCGCTGCGGGCGCGGTGCTGCGGGCGCGGTGCTGCGGGCGCGGTGCTGCGGGCGCGGCGCTGCGGGCGCGGTGCTGCGGTCGCGGTGCTGCTAGAACGGTTCTCCTGATCCGCTGTTGCCTAAATAACTACATCATTTGCATTTATCGGGTTTACCGGTAAATTTAACAATTTGAAAGTGTTATACTACATGTACCTGGTCCGGCCATGTTCTGTTACTGCACGAAAATGCATTGTTTTCTTTCATAAAGTAATGTAATGTTATTAAAACGTATATCTACATGTTTATTAGTCTCAGCAAAAAATAAAAAAATATATTCTATTCGAAATGGCCACCTTCGGCCATACAGGCCTTTAATCTGTTTGGCCACGAAACAGGAATTTATGGATTCACGCGCTCTTTCCAAGGAAACTTTCCACCACCGCCACTGCCACACACCACTGCTTGCTCTAAAGATTTTTTTTTTAGACTCAATGTCGCCTTGTCGTTTAGAGCAGCAGCAGGCCATGTCCTCTAAAACTGACCTTAATTTGAGGTCTGGACTAGATGAAGGCCAGTCTTCAGTTCTTATAAAGTTCGGAACGCTGGTTTCAAACCAGGGTTGGCTAGTTAGTGCCTTCTGACCAGGTATAGTGCTGGAAAGTCCACGGTATATTTTTAAAAAGTGTATTGCTGAGAGGTTTCACAACATGATCCAAGACTGTATCTTGATACACGTTGGCTTAAATTTTTACTCCTTTTTCCCAAAAATGTAGTTTTGTGACTCCTTGATTAGACACGCCCCACCAAACCATCACTGAAGTAAGATAATGACCACTTTGTATCTTTCCGACCACTTGAGCAGCTTCTTTAGAACTATAAGTTTAAATCGATCCACTCTTTTTAATTATAAAGATTGATTAAGAGCATGTCCTGTATATGGACCGTGACCTGATAAGCACCGAGCACCGAGCTTCAGGTCTTGTTTTATAATACGCGATACGCGGCAGAGTCCTAGCGGGAGTCCTCATTTCTCGCGATAAGATTTTTTGATTTGCTTCTTAATGGGGTTTCGACGAATTCTGGTTTCAGCAGCGTTGACACAGCCTTTGCCTTCCTCACCCCCACCCCCACCTAGCACAGCAGTCCACGCGATGATGCTGACTGCTGTGCGATGCCAATGTAATTTTCGTTCACGTGAGACAACATGGAGCTGATGTACCGTTGTTAAGTCGTAGATATTTCCTACCGTAAACCTTCAGCTACCACCACCGCACCCATTTCTTTCCCAAAGCAGTAGGCAAACAAACATTTCAGTATTCCGATATATGGGTGGTGGCCGTCGTTGGTAGCTGAACTCGGTGCGGTGAACGCGTTATTACCAGCGCACGCAGGACGCACCGCCCAGTGGACGTGCTGAGGGAAGTGCTCGTGCTACGGTATATATGTAATGTGGATGGATGTACTGGAATGTAGCGGGCGGTGAACAACCAGTAGACAGTAGCGTTCGTTCGCGTGCAACATTTGAACAGAACACGATTTGAGCTGAAGACGATGTTGTCTCTAGACGAACCTGTTGCAGCGGAGCACACAATGATATTGTTAAGGATCTGAATGTTCGGCACACACCATCCGTTCCGGATGTCGCCGCTTCATGACTCCTAGTGCGTCCTACACTTTGGTTCAGTTTATTGAATATGAACCATAATGATGTTCACTGCAAGTGTGGCTCCGACGCGGCCAGCCGCGCTCGCGCATTCTTCAGCTGCATTCATCAGTTTTCTAAATAGCAGCGTGCAGTGTGCAGTGTGCAGTGTGAAGTGCGCAGCGAGCGGGCGCACGTCACATTACTGATATAACCAGTAAATAAACAAAACGCATTAGGACATAAGATAAGATATAATCTGTGTGTGTGCGCGTGAGTGCGCACAGTGGAACAGGACCCGGCCGGATCCATGCACGAAACTTGTTTTTACCGCTGCGTACATTAGTTATCACGGACGACTGAGAGTAAAGTTTCCGTTTAACTTGTGAACAGGTTGCGCGTGCGCGCGCACCTCGTTCACATTGCCGCATGCGGTAAACCAACTTTATCTTAACCTTTCTTATTTATTTCGGTAGACTGCACAGCATCTTTATTTAATATAATGACAACGCACACTGAACACAGGTCCAATTGATCCGCTTTCGATAGTGACCCCGTTTTTGTAGAGATCCCGTACGATCTGCACACCAATCCATCCAGCGCAGCTCGCATCCAGCGGTTTCCAACTTGTGAGGTGCCTCCCAGCACTACGTCTACCGGTACGTGGCCGCCACTCTAAACTACCTGCCCCATCAATAATCAGCCTATCGAACAATTTGCCCTGACCCCCAGTTCTTCTAGAAACTCCGAACATAGTCATTCTCTTTATTACTCTGTGAGCTTGAACCTTTTCATAAGGGCCATTGTAAGTGCCAATCGGTAGCATAAGTCATCGCTGCCAACGCGCACTAGTTACTTATGTCTTCAGACGCCGCAATAACTGGCTCGAGAAGATCCTGCATAGCCTCCCGAACGTTGCCCAGTCTAGATCGATTCGTTGATTGACCTCATTCTGGAAGTTGGACTTACCAAGTTGGAATATGTCCCAGGCTTAGGACATATTCCCTAACTTCCAGTGTAACACCTCCGACCATTACTGGCGTCGGTTCAATAGGGCCTACATGATCTTCCCATCCATATTCATTTTAATAAAAAGAGGTTCTGGCGAAAACTGAAGTTTTTATTGAGTTCAATCGCTTAATAGGAAATATGTTAAGAAGATTGCAGATCTGCTCTCGCCTTTCGTCCATGACTTCGCGATCTGATCCCAGAACTTTTTACCAGTGTTAGTACGGCTAGTTGGGAAAATTTACGACCAAAAGACAGTTTCTAAGACCCTCTCTCATTGTATGTCCACCATGCACAGCAGACCACATGAGTGCAGTTCTAAATCTGAGCGGTTTCTGGACAGAGCGTTGACTCAATAAGTCCATACCTTTCAAATTCGGCAATGAAGTTCAAACTACTTCTAATTATTCAGTGATAGCTCCTCATGTTAAACAAATTGATCATTGACACATCATTGAATATTCGAGTCTTTGTTGACATGATGAAGGTTATATCATTTTTCCTCAGACCGTCTGGACTCTTTCAAGTCCATGCTGCTGCTTTTTGAAGAAAGAGTTCATGATAAATCCCTCTTTTTCGTCGTTAGAGTCGAATAACAATTCACTACGGTAGTTTTGACATCCATTTCCAAATTAACCCACTTTGAGCTCGTCACCGCATCGTTTACCTAGTCTTGTGTGAAGTGTTCCATGGCAATGGTATAACGAGTCCTAGAAGCGCGAATGGCGTAAGAGATGTTCCTATACATTACTTCCGGCTGCTCGTCTGGGTGTGTCGAAGGTCAAGCGCATACCTATACCATTTTCAGCGAATGCCGTTCGGTGCTTTTGAGTATAAAGTGCGGGTTCTCACCCCCTGAGATAGGGCTGCGTGGTGCAGCCGGCGTAGGTGTACGAGAGCATTCCTGTGGCTTCGCCGTAAAGCGTCGCAAGTGGACTATCGTGGAGATTTTTAGCTGGTGCAGGTCGTACATAAGTCGCTACCGCGAGGGCAGACACACCAAGACATTTCCCGCACGAGAAACAAAAAAGAGCATCCCGTGTGTTGTGCCTGCCTTGTATACCTTTATATATCTCTTATTAACATTGTTCCGGTTTTAGAGGGCAGAGCACCGTTCAGCCATAGCTTGGCATCAAAAACTATTTAACAAACTTGATGCGGCGGAGGGCAGGTGGGCGGCAGCCTCCGCCGCTCTACATGTAGTACTACTAACTACATGCGACCAAGTTATTTTTGAGAGTTTGTTAATAGCCGCGGCAACGGCTGAATAAACAATACCATTAGGTTTCATTGAGCGTGGTGGTGGAACATTGCAAACCCTCCCACCGCGACACCTGCGTTGCTCCAATTACACAAGGTGTTCAGTGACAATAACACTAATTAATAATACTCCCATATCTTGACAGCTGGAATACAGGGACGCTGTTACGGTGGCAGATTTACAATTTGGGTGATGCAACTAGCAGGGCGTGTCTAGAAATACCCTTCCACCATACTCCATAACACGAGGCCTAGGAATCAGCTCGGGATCGTACATGCATATTTAATAACTTTGCATAGGCGCACACAGCACGCGTCGGAGTACCGCCGGAGCTCTGCAATTATCCAGCTGATAATAATTTTTGTTCATTGTTAGGTTTGTAATATACCTTTCATTTAAGCTTTCCCGAGGATCTGATGATGTTCACCCTTCGTTTATTCTAGTACAAAATCTCTCCCGTCTATCACCTCGGATGATTCGAGAAGCAGCAATGTTCGTCAATTAGGAAACACATAGTAACGACTTAGCAGCCGTTCCACGTCAAGTATCCACATCCATAACCGACCATGCAGGAATGTCCCACGTAACATGAGAGGACCTAACAGAAATAATTTTTAAGTAAATCGTATTGTCTCCAAGTCAGACAAGTTCATGGAATAAATGAACTGTGATGAAGCGCTACGATTGTGGAGTAGGTTTATATGGACTCTACGTTTACAGCGGCCCGCGAACACGTGAAACTGGGTGACGATAAATCAGAAGCGGTCGCGCGGCACATGCACACACAAATGGAGCGGAAGGTGGAGTGCAGCTTCGAGGTATTCATTTGGTAACATTTCGACCAAGGCCATTAAGGTAGTGGTAAGTTAATCTGGAGAGTGCGCGGTCGCATGCTCGTCTTAAGATGCTGCTCTCGTTTCAATATCGACCGTGTTTGCTCGCCGTGAGATGCTTAGTTAACTTGGCGTTATCGCGTCATTTATTATCAGCTATCACTGATCCGATCCGACCCGCTTGGCCTCGCGGATCGCATCCCTGGTTCTGCACTCCTTCATCACGGGACCAATTACAACGTTTCGCCGGAGGTTAGTAAAATTATTATGTTTTGCGAGTCGTGTACAGGCACAGGCACAGGCACAGGCAACGTTATCATAGCCAAGTTAAAGCCTACAGCAGCAGCCGAGCGGCGGGTCGTCACATGGAACATCGTCAGTGCGGAGACTAAATTTACTTCAATCTAGATTCTATACCCGCTTGCAGCACGCGCACGCGGGGGGCGTAGGGGGCGTAAGGGGCGCGGCGCCGCTGACCTTTCGTCCGCTAATCCTATTTGCCCACAAATAAATTACTATTAACTGCCCACGATTTAGTTTTTTACGGACATAACGCGATATTTACGCAGCGCGGCTGGACCTCCTGGCTGGACCTTCTGGCTGCGGCGGCGCCTTGTATTCACATTTCTTACACATATAACCAGTGGTGCACGTGTCGTGTCGTATACACACAGCCTTGACCCTCGTAAGCATCGTGTGTTACTTAACAGGTACGTTATGCGGAAACAGTACAAACGACATGAAATATTTGGGAGCCTTGTCATCAATTAACATTCCAAATAGTTGGTGCACTGTCTGCAGCGACCCGAACGGTGAGGGGAAGTCTGCATCTTGCAAAGTATAAGCGCAGCAGGTCGGAGCCGGTGGCTTTGTCGGTTTAGTGCAGGATGTAACATTCTGTCGACCCAGTGGCACCGGTAGTAGTGAGCGAGCACTCATCTCCCACCCCACCGACTGCTGCAGCAGACACGTTGCTGTCTCTTGCGAAAATAAAAGGCTATGCTCGATGGGACCGGTCCACCAAACGGAAGGGTCTTGGAATACCGGTGCCGACATTTTATTCCGCAAGTAAGTAGCAAAGTATATATCAGAAGTCGAAGAGAAAATAACAAATGGCCGACCACCGGTAAAAGTGAAGGTTCAGTAAGAACAGCTCGGAAACTAAGAAACACGCCAGCTAGTGTTGATCGAAGTCGGAACTCGGGAGACGATTAAGAAAAATAAAAATAGTATAGTAGTATGTCGTACCGCTGCCGAGTGCGAAGGTGTCCCCGTGGGGCTGCAGCCGGCAAGAGTCCGGAATAAGTCTTTTTGATGAATAGACGTGATACCCGATTCCGTTTGGTAAGTCAGTCCGACAAGAGTCCGTTCAATCCATCCAACGTGTTCTGCAACTTGCAGAGTAATGCGATGCGTAACGCGGTGGTGCGGCGGGGGTGCGGCGGGGGTGCGGCGAGGTTGCGGCGGGGTGGGTTGGAGGAGCGGTGCACGTACACGGAGCGAAAAGTAAACTTGTTATAACGTAAGACACGTCGCAAATGTTCCGTCCGTGTTACCCCTGTCTGGTGTGATGACAGCCAACGCCCCGCGCGGCCGACGACGGCAGCTCCGTGAGCGCGGAACGCTCGGCGGCTGGGGCGCTTCCCAAAAGTTTCGCGCGGCACGGCGCCCGGCCAGCGCAGCCACAACAGCTGTGCGAGTTCAAGGTCGTGCGTCAAGGTCACCGGGGAGGAACAAAGGAGCGGCTCGAATAAATGCGGCGACGACACGCGCGCCCGTGCTGCTCCACGAGGACCGGTCCCAATCAAAACAAATACGCAAACACGCACCGAAACGCGACAGCGCGCGAGTTATGCTAATAAGATTCCAATAAGTTCCGCTGGCGGCGGAGCTGGTGGGCCCCGCCCGCGGTCCGCCGCCAGCGATGGTAGAACACACAGTAACTCACCGGTGTCGGCGCGCTCCGCCTCGTCGTCCGACTCGGTGCCGGAGTCCTGCTCCTCCACCTGCAACAGCAAACACACCAGCTCACTCGCAAGCCGACTTCGCTGCTCCGGTCGCCGGCGATCTCGTCCAGCTCTGCCCGAATCGTTTGCATGTTACTTTATGCAGACCGAGCCGTCGGCGAGATCGCACAGCGCGCGGGGAGCCGGCGATCGTTCCGCTCCTTTGTTCTCGCGGAGCGGGCGGCCATTTTCTGGTAGCGGTGTGACGATGTGACCTTCGCGGCGCGAAGCCGGCCGGCCCCTCGCCGACACCCACCTTCTCGGAAACGTTCTCCTCATTCAACGAATGCGTTCGCAGTTTGTGAGTCAGAAACTTGAGCATTATTGTGGCTCGGCTCGCCGCGCGCTCGTCCGCCGCACCGCTCGCCCCGCCGCCGGACGCGACGCGCGCCCCACGCCCCGCGCTCCACCGCCGCGAGCACTGCCAGCACCGCGCGAACCGGACGGACACTCACGCCCGCGGCGAACGTTCCAAAAACATTTTAGACCTCAACAACACGTCCGCACATCACTCGCGCGCGCCGACACACGTCCGCCCGCCTCGCACGCCGGACTACTACTAGTCGCGTTGGAGTAGCCTCGCGTACGACGCAGTCAGCTGAAGTGGGCGCGACTCATTAAAGCCGCAAGGGCTGCGGGCGGCCGCGGCAGGTACCACTCTCCGGCGCGGGACGGCTGCACGCCGCGCGACGCCGTGCCCCGGCCTGATAGTTTCACCGGTTCGCTGGACCCGCGGCGGTCCAAACACAGCGTGAAAGCTTTTCAAGTGGCACTCGAAATGGACTCGCCCGCCGACCCATTGATGACAAAGAACCGGAACACGCGGAGATCGGACGCGATTGGACGGAACGTTACAGAATAGGATCGAAATTTAATGCAACGTCGTGCGTCCCGCTCGCACGCGGGAAGCGCGCGGCCGGTCGCGGCGCGCTGCCCGCGTGCGAGCGGGACGGCCGCCGCGAGCGGGACGCGCGCCGCTTGCTTACATAACACCGAGCTGATAATGTATCGCCGACAAAAAGTTGCGCGAGTTGCAAACCCGTGCACGCCGCACGCACGCCGCCCGCTCGCAGTACGAGCGGCGACCACTTCGCGATAACGAATTAAAACACAACTGCTGCAAGACCCACCCGCGCCACGGCCACTCCACTCCACTCGTATACTTCTACTGGCACCTTTTACTCCTACTGACTAGGTATCAGTACAATTAAAGAAAATATTTATGAACAATTGAATGGCAGCGCTGTGCAATGTTTAACGAAACGATATCGCTCGAGTGACGTCGGTCGCGTACTTGCAATAACGCGATCCTAACAAACCGGCGGCCACGGCTCCGCGCTCTCTCGAGTTATTGTAACTTGGTGTTATCTGCAATAACGCCAAGTGCCTGCTGTAACGAGCCGACTGCCTCAGGGGCTACACCATTAAACATTAGTGGGTTTCGGGCGCTGCTTCCGCCGCCCGATGGTTCTACATTTCTATTTTCAAATATATATAATTTCATATATAAATAATAGGAGAGGAAGTGTACGGGAGTGAACGGACGACAAGATTAAAAAATAACATTTATTTATAAAAACATAACGAGTAACGTGCACACGTACGGACACGGCGGCTCTCGCCGGACGTCCGCCACTCGGCTTACAGTACAGTACAGTACAGTATGACACACGAGATGCATGTTTACGGAGTAAATCTCTTAAAACATTACTTAACGGTTGAGATACCATAGAGCAGCTGCTCCCGCAACAACTACAAAACACCCACACAACGCCGGCGCATTCAGCGGCACGCTTCACCGGCGCGGGGACGCTGCAGCATAACGTCCACGTGCCGCTGTCAGCTCGTGAGTGGACTGAAAACCTAAACAGCACACAACACCATTGCAGTACAAAACCAGCGCAGCAGCGGCGCCGCCGAGTGCGCAGCGGGTCCTGCGCACCCGTACATCGCACAAACATAATTGACGCACAAGACTACAGCGTGTAAATAATATAATATGTACATTAATATAAACATTACAAAATATTATTTAAAACAGATTTGTAGTTATATAATGCAAACATTGGATACATTTTCTCTTACGGTACCATGGAAACGTCGGACATTCAAACAATGGAAAGATTCTGTTAATTTTGTTTACCATTTGTATTGTATGACATTTCGTTGGAAATAGATTTCTCACTGACATATGCTTAGGTCGTGCATAAAACCCAAGAGCAGGAGCGACCTCATGCAAAACACCCACCCAGCCACTCACTCACACAACCGTGCGCACCGATACACCGATGCAGCGGTGCATCGGTGCATCGGCGACCCAACATCACTTCCATAAATTCGTCGTTTCATCAAACTCTACGTCATACGTCATATTTTCTTAATTATATAATTTTTTACTTAAATGTAATAAGTTGAACAGTCTCTGTCTGTATGTAACCAACTTAGGTACTGTAAATAGGTTCAAAGTAGTATTACAAATATTTGGCCTATATACGCACAGTCGGGGTATTAATTCTGTCAATAATACGCAAACGTACAACAAGTGGTGCCTGCACACTGACAAACTTCCATCTTAGAGTTTTTATTTAAATATTTATAATATTTCATATTTACAAAGCAAGTCAATAAATATAGACCGAGGTACGTTATGCAGGTATCGCAGTGAGTAATATTGGTACGCGAACTGGGAAGACGTACAGGAGGCACTGCGTCAACATCATCACTCTCTCACGGAATGGAAACATGGAACACAGATCCGATTTCCTTCGCTCTGTAAGTTCACAGAGGACATCTCGTTCATCGATTGCTTAATTCCTATACTGACTCCATGGGCATCACTTGACACACGCTGCTATTAGTTTCTGATCCAACATGATGTCAAATCCATGGCGTGTGTTGCCTGCGCATGTGCATGTAAAACTCAACTTTAAGAGAATCCTTATAACCTATAGTACGCGGTCGGCGTCTGGAGAAGAATGGGTTGGTTCAGGTCACTGTGTATTTGTTATGCACATGCATACGGAAACACACCCGCGTGCTTATAGTGCGACGGCTCACAAAAAGAGCAGCTCATCGTTGAGATAATCCGGGTTCTCTCTGACGTACGACAGCAGTTCGTCCACCGCCTGCGAAAACTGTTGCAGCTGCTCCTGCAGTTCCGCTGGGTGTGGGTCAGCAGCGCTGTGTGCTGCCAAGTCCTGCAACAGGAGCTCCGTGGCCGCCGGCAGCACGTACCGCCTTTGAGGCGTCACTAGGGGCACCATGTCAGTCTCTAGACCAGAAATTCTACAAAAGAAAGTGCTTTTGATCAGCATCACCATAGGAACTCAATCGAGAGTCCTCAGATTTGTTTTTAGGATTAATGAAGAAGTTCTGGAATAGGACTACTGAAGTCTTTCAGAAGATGTAATTACCGTAGTCTTATTACAGAGAATGAATATAAAAATATAAAAATTACGACTGATAAGCAAAATTTTTTTTTCAATAAAAAATGTTGATGGTTGATGTTATAAAAGACGATAGAGTCGAAGATGGTGAAGTGTGCTCTTCGAGAATACTCAGGCTCTCATACGTTAACAGCCAGAATACAACGACAGATTTACAATTGTAAAGTGTGTTTTGGAGTCTGAAAAAATTTTGTAGTTATATACGTCCACTGGTGGCATATGTCCAGCAGTGGACGTATATCGGCTGATAATGATGATGTTACTGGTTGATGGTTATTTATAATTTAAATACAATAAAGATACGCACTCGGCGATGTAGTACTTGCGATAAGGGTAGAGGTCAGGGGCGTGAGCGCCGCGCGCCGCACCCTCGCACAGCAGCCGTAGCGCGAGTTGCAGCAGCGCGTCCGCACTGTGCGGGCTGCGCGGCACGACGCGCGAGCCCAGCAACGGCTGCTCGACTGTAACCGGGCACCCAGGTAATGTCATGTTTGCGATATTATTTCTTTCATTTCAAACATTTGTACAAAGACAACATTAGACCGTTGCGAGGTGACTAGTACTCACGCGCGAGCGCCTGTCCGCGCTGCTGCAGCTGCGTGGCGTACAGGCAGGCGGCGGCGGGCGACTGCAGCAGCACCACGCGCACGTCGTCCCGCGCCACTAGCGCGCGCAGCCACTCGCCCGGCGCGCCCGCCGCCTGCGCGCACACCGCCGGCGCGTACAGGTCGTACACCTGCCAGCAAGCAGCTCCTGTACGTCTTGCGAAAACTTAGGGTGTGGCTCGTGGAAGCATCCGCAGGTACCGCGGTTACTTATCTAATTATTACGCAACGCATGCAAACAAAATACGCGGGTGCAGGTTGGCAACAAGCAACCTCAACAGATTATGTCACAATAAGCGCGGTGGTGTTCAGCGCGGTGGCAATAGATCATAAGTATAGAATTCACAAAGCAGTGACGACACCGACACACGACCGACACACGCGCTCGTTGCATTGCATTCATATTCAGGCTAAAACATAAATAGCTGCACACCAGGGCAGCTTCTGATCTTGTATAACGCACAGGTACGATCGTGTGTCATAGCTGTCATATACGCTGTTGAGAGGCGCGCCATAGGGTTAATCGGCGACCTAGATTCCTGATGATGATAACGCTGCGAGCCATTCGACTTTAAACAGCTTATCTGACATTGGGCGCATGGACCCGGATCCACGGCCTGTTGATCGGCGACCGTGAGCTGAAGTCACCAATGGAGACTCGCGCTTTTTTAACGAATGAATTTCGGAGTGTGCCCAGGGACTGTGTGATTTGAGACCATTGTCGCTCTTTTTCTGTCGGACGTATCGACACGCCGCAGGTATTTATCCCTTTGTTGTTGAAAACTCACGCCTAAAGCCTTTGCATCGACCTTTTTGATGCGAACAGCGATGAATTGGAAGTTTGCTGGCGTCAGTATTTCCGTTCAGGTGTGACGTGGGAATCTTTAAGAGGAGTGAAAGGCTACCTTTTAGGGCAAAAGTAGGCAAAAATAGTTCCACGTTTGTATTAGAATCCGTAACACAGCTTCTAAAGATGCGTCGTCATGTTATCACTGTGCCGGGGACGTATTCCTTGATCTTGTGTTCATGCGGCCACTCGCTACAGAATTAAATAACATGGAAACAATGTCATTTAGTCCCGTGTCAAACTGAAGCATAATGCAGAGAAAATGCCTATCGGTATAGCGTGCAGCAGGTGAGCGCGGTATGGTACGCACCCCGCCGGGCGCGACCAGCTGCAACAGCGCGGCCAGCCGGCGCGCCGCCTCCGTGAGCCGCGCGCAATCCCGCGCGTACAGCAGCAGTACGCGCGCGCCGCGCCCGCCGCTGCCCGCGCCGGCACCCGGCTTGCCCACCGCCGCTGCCGCCGGGCCCGGCTCGTTCCTGTAACATGTGCATAAACTTGCTTTATGGATGGATATATATGATATAACATTTTTGTGAAAAGCGGAATCCGACCGGCGGCTTGATTAAATAAAGAACATTTGATAGGTTTTTTAAGAAAAGGCTGACGCGGCGCCCGGTGACATTGCGATCACAAAAACAAAACTTTCCCGAATTTGTTGCCTGTTCTTCTGAGAAGAGGGCGCTGCTGACTTGCAACTAAATTTTGTGAGGAACGATTGACTATTTAAGCAAATTGTACAAATACAATTTAATAAAAAACGTGTTCAAGTTATGGAACTTGACAAACAACGCGCGTGTACGTGTACGTACGTGCGCCGTAGCTGAGCCCGCGCGCGCACGCGCCGATGCAGCAGCGCGCCCACCGCACACAGCGCCAGCGCCGCACACGCGCACACCGCCGCCCAGCGCGCCGCGCCGCCCTCCCCGGCTGAGCCGACAGGTACCTCCACCATCTTCACTCCGTAGTGTTCTGCAACAGGTACAATAAGTCACACGATGACATTGGCGGGTAGTTTTACGTTACAGGAATCATGTTGAAATTTACTATTTTAAAATTAGATTCTTGGCGCGTCCGGTGTTTAGATGTGGTGGTAAAATAGAAAATAAGGGCTCACCGAATTCGATTTCGGCACTCTCGACGGCGACGAAACCGTACATCCACGGCGCATGGTGCTCCAGCCGGATTCTGTAGGAGCCGTGCGGCAGGCTAAGCAGGCACGTGATCTCCTGTTGCAGGCCCGTGCAGTTCTCCGTCACTTCCATGCACGCCTGGTGGGCCTAACGTGATATTTTGTTCCTAAATATGATAATATTGACCAGGCAATCCCTGTAACGCATGGAAACTGAGACTAGAGGAGCGCCGACGTTACTTAAACCGCCAAGCAACGCGTTCAATGCAATCAAATGTGGAACCAGTTCCAGACGCGGACCGTGCATCAATCACTTCACATGAATTAAAATTGGATTTACTTTTACTCTTCTTCTCTCTATCTTTGCAAATAGCGTTTTATTACGTTATTATCAAAATCTTATTTTGCATCGAGGAAAACCTCGCGAGTGTGCGCGCGCGCATTCCCTTCGCGCTTATCGCTCAGCAATTAAACAACGCGCACGCGATAAAGCCTTTGTTTTTATCTTATAGTGTTTATTTAGATGTACTATCGGACAAAAACAACTTCATCTTATTTAAACTTTTGTTTGGCAATCTGGCAACTTTCAAAATAGAACAAGCGGCGCAACGGCCAGCACACGGCACCAGCACGCGGCGCCAGCACGCGGCGCCAGCACACGGCGCCAGCACACGGCGCCAGCACACGACCAGCGGCGACCGAGAGCTTTACCGTCGCCGACTCATAAAATGAAAAGTACCGTTTGGCTCGCATTAGAACCGCTGCAGAGTTGCTCTGGTCTTCCTTATAACGAAATGAAATAAAAGAAAAAATTAAGGAATTTTCTAATTAACTGGCGAACACGAGAACAAGTTTGCAGATCGCAACTCCTAAGACAGCGAGGGTACGAGCACGTGCGGGCCGCTCTGCAATCGGACGGGTTATCGGCGCGGAGCGACCTTCCTGTACCTCGCCCCGTGCACGTCACCGACATCGCTGACACTCGTTCAGCAACGGCACGAGTGCGTCCGCTCGTTCTGGCATCCAAGCGAACGCACCTCCCCGTTTTCTTCATGAAAAAAAAACCAGATATGCAATTTCATTGAAGCTTGCTGTAATCCGCGCGCCATACGTGTCTCACGAAGCTGCACACAACGCAGGTACTGCATCATACTGGTCATTATCATATGACCTTCATAGTTATCATAGCATTTAGCTACTTAACTACCTAATACCTAACATAAAAACACTAAATACGGCTGCTTGATCATCATTACTATTTCAACCGATGGACGTCCTCTGCTGGGACATAGGTTGCTTCTAATATGTTCCCGAAATGCGTTCGTGCGCTGTTTGAGTACATTGGCTCCCGGCCGGTCAGTCTGCCCAGTGGGGGTCTGCCGGCGCAGCGCTTTCCGATTAATACAACTACAAATTATCCCCTACTCCTAATTCCAATTTTGACAAGGTGATAAGTAGCTCTTGCCTCATCTGACAACGGGAGAGTAAGTGAGTTCTTAAACGCGCTGATGTCAAATAAATTTATATTGCATTGGGTAGTAAACTGTTGTCTTCCAGTGTCGTTCCGAACACATTATACCATGATGTGGTAGTCCTCAATGATTTTACATCAGAACAATTTGAAGAAGAACCCTTGCCATAAAGATAAGTAAAACTATTAGGAGTGTGTCCCGAATGAAATCGAAACGCCACGACAATATCTGTTCTGCTCAGATTGGCTCTGTCATACCATGAAATTCGGAATGGTCTTGTACCTATTACTTTATACCATATTCCTTCTAACATATAGTGTAAAACTTTTTGTCACAATGTGGAGCATATTGGAATAGCACGCTAAACAATTATATGGAATTCAGTTCACCGTCTCGTTACCACTGAGACCAATATAGGAAGGTATCCCTTACGGTATTGTAACCTTTATGCCTCTAGCAACCTACCCTTGAAAGATCCATAGCAGCATAGGCTGCTATAGGATATTGGAGAGCCTCTACTACAAGAGGTGATGGTACAGCGGTAGAGGTAATGTGAATTTTAAGTACGCCAAATGTCAAATTAATACCGCCCAAGTAGTTGCACGTACGACTGTCTATAGAGCAGACCAGGCGGAACTTGCACAAAACAAGACCTGAACCACACACTGTTAAGCATTAATTACAGAACCAATGACATCCACGGGTTCATCAGCTGCCGATCCTCTGCGCTGCTGGCGAACTCTGCATTACTACTCCTAATATCCACGCGATCACTACACATGAAGTGAAACTAAAAGTTACGGATTTTATCCGTATTATAATATTATATCCGTTGATAAAATTTCGTTTTATATTATCGTATAGTTTCATCTGGTGGTGGAGCAACGGTGGACGTGTGTGCGATTTTCTTATACCACTTCCAAAAAGAGAGAAACATAACAATTTCTTTTTGGCCGCTGTGAAATTAAATCTGCCACAACCCTTTATGTATACTTTTCAGCATTAAACATTTTTGGGGTTATTTATTTAGATGATGGAGGGAACCCTTCAAAATGATGTGGCCGCATTCGAAAACGTTTCCGAGGAAAGAAAGAGCCTTCAGATTTCTGTTTTTTTTTCTTATGTCAACAAGATCGACCAGATGTTAAGTCGTGATGTGATCTGTGAGGCAAGGCGAGATGTAAAGCGTAGAGTAAAGAGCGCTAACCTAGTAACAGCCTATTCACTGTTTACTTGAAAACACCTGCATCGTGCTTGTTCAGGAACACCGACGCATTTAAGTTGGTGTCATGACGAACGAGGAGCTGAACCTCTTTGTTCGCAAACTAGATATGTCCACAACATAATAATGGAGACTCGCAGTGCGTCTGATCGTCCGATGGTGAAAAGGGAATGTGGGAATGACATCGTGTAACTCCATCGCACACTCTCCGAAATGTATTCTATAGAAGATCGCGAGACCGTGCACATGGCGGATGTGTTCAAGATTGTTAAGCCTAGTTGTGATAAGTTCTTAATCATCAACAAGCCTCTTAGCCTGCCCCTCCACCGTGTCTAGTGCCGCTAGATGACTTTTGACAGCACGTGTCTGGATATAGCAATAATACCCTACAAACAACCGGACCGGTGCTTTATATAGTCAAAAGCTCATGTGGTGATAAGTATTGTCGCACTTAATCAAGCTCTCTCAATTTTTGCAAAGAATTGCAGTGAGAATGAATCCTTTAGCAACACCAGCATTGATTAGCATTGGTTTGGATGAACAGCTGCCGACAACCATGTTTGAGTGTAGTGAGAGATAGTACTATATGCCATTGTAAGAGGAAAGCTAGTTTTATCCAGAAAACGTCACCATTTTCTATAATTATAATACTGAAACCGGAATATCATAAGTGTAAAATTTTATTACTACGAGCTGAACGTTCACCAGATCACCATCTGCCCATTACAACGTGGCGCTAGTTAGGATGATGTATACAGGACCCTATTGTGCTCCTCATCTATGACATATGTTGAGTCTCATTACCCCAGTAATTAAACTAGCTACAACACTTTTCATACTGGAACACAGCAATGTTTGCACACTACTGTTTGCTGGAAGATGGTCACCAGAAACCGAGACCTACCACCAGTAAATTCCTAGTCGGTTGCATTTTGAGCTTGTGCCATGGTGTTGTGTATTATCATTATATACATACATTTTTCACAGTTGCTTTATTTGTTATTATAATTGCCAGATAGAGGTTTTCTTCTATTTAACATAACTTCTACACCCTTTCCAAAGGTACCACAAAATATCAGCACAACATTAGAGCTTGCTGATCAAGCCATGAATAAAGCGTCCAACATCAACACAAAAAGTTCTGTAATTTTATTTAGTTATTAATTAACCTTTTGTAATTATTTGTGAGTGAATCGTAGAGTTTTCTTTCTTTCTTTCTTGATAAGTAATAAAAAATGGCGAAATAGAAATACCTCTTGTGGCAAAGTAGTGTTGTTTCTGCAGATATACATAGAGAAGTTGACTGCGGGCACAGAACCGAGGTACCATGTAGACTTTACATGATCACTGTAAAAATGAATGACTATGTTGTTATGACAGAAGATATATCATTTACTTTGAAGGTTGAATATTTTTTAACAATTTGTTTATTTTAAATATTATAGACATTCCACTACACCATATTTTTAGTTTCAATGTAAGTAAACCCTAATCCTCTTCTTTCAAATAAGACAATTGGCAATTCCATAACAATCTACTTACTCATAGGAATAACATTTTACAGCGGGAAAACTTGTACGCAGAGAGTCTATACTTGTGAAATTGTTTCTTATGTAGTGGAAGGAGTCATGGCTCTCTGAACTGCGTGAGCCTCGGAACAGTGTATTCTTGATGGCATAGCATGCTTTGAATATCAAGTCTAGAGTTGTCGTCAAGCAGACCTGTAGAATTTATTGAATTTTGATATAAAATATAATTACCAAGATAAATCTTGTAGAGGAAAATTATTTATTATTGGACATAGTAAACAATATTCCACATATTATGGGACTAGACAACATTTTCATGATATTTACAGCATCATATGATATACATATTATTATACTCTGCAGGGTCTTAAATAGTTGGTGGGATTGCATTTTAACAGTATTCATAAATTGTGCACAAAAACTAACAACTTCTTCCAAAACATTATTATTTTTTCTTTGTCTATTGTAATTCACTTATTTTTATTTATTTGATTCAATGTGGGGGTCTCTGGGTAAGACCTATGTCCAGCAGTGGATATCTGTCAGCTGACAATAATGATGAACATGAGATAGTGAATTCAATTGATGGTGATGCCTCCATAATCATAGTATTAATTAATACTTTTTAATAATTAATTTTTTTTCGTGAAGTTATTTTGTTCTGTTTTGTGCATGTGCAACTAGCCTGTAACAGATTTTTACGCTCATATAATTGTATATTATATGTTTATATTATAAACTTGTATAAGTGTAAACAATTGTTGGCTAGTCTTTATAATAATATAAATTAATAAATATTTTCCCTTTATAACATTTTTTAAAGGTATGTTTTTTGATAACTAATAGTGAGTAATAAACAAGTGAAATAATCCTGATTCAAGAGTTTTGTCTTAGTATCAATTTACTCATGTTTGAACCAACACACAGTCTAATACCACAATCATAACATATATTCCATGCCTTCAATGGAAACTATCAACATTCACAGTTTTATTGAACTAATTTATAAAACATAGAGAGATTAAAAATAGTATAAAAACTGTATAGCTGTAATAAATAAGAACATTCACGAAAACATACAGAAATTAAGTAGTACCACATTATAATGAACTGAAGAAATTTAGCACCTAATTAATGTAGTCCTATTACTTTATTTCGTTGAATTTGTTACTGATATATCATACTTACATTAGAACAATTTAAGCTTATTTTCACGTCTTGTCTAAGACGAGAATGTCTCTTGCCTAATGGTGGTGGATGTTTCAAATCATAATGCTGACATTGTTCAATTTTGCGGCTCTCGTAAAACTGAAGCCCAAGGTCCCATTCAGTAACATTCTCGTCAGCTTCCGTACACCACAACACCGTGTACCGACCTTTGATGCCATCTGCGGACGGCTCGAATGACACTCCATCCTCTGAGCTATTGCTACATCTCACTTTATATTCTGCGTTCACACTACTTAACATGCAAGCCAATAGCGCTAAATATAACATTGCGCACGAGTCACGAGTATATAACTGACATGACGAAAACTTTGATTATGTGATCACACTCTTGTAAACAACTTGGAGTTATCATAACAGGAAAATGTGTGGATATCGGTCGCCTCTAAAACTTATTATTCGCCGATTTTAATGACACGACATGCTCTTGCAGACACTAAATTTGTTAAGAAAAGTATAACAGTACTATCGCTTGTTACCACTCCTCCAGTTTACTTTCACATATGTAAATGTTAGATTTCAAAATTAATAGATAAAGAATAAGCAAATATTTCACTTTGTGGACAATAGATAACAGTAATTATAAAATATATCAACAAGAAATATGCTCAGATAATATAACGAAACGAAATAAATATACAGTGTTAAATATGCTACGTTAGGGATTGTAGTAATATCGATTATTTAGTTAATAATCGTGACAATCAAAGTCAATATTAAATTAAGAATCGATTAAAAATAAAAAGTATTTCAAAAATTGGAAACCATGTATTATTTTGATATATATTCCCAAATTAGAAAGACAATTATTATTTGTCTATTTTCGCAAATTCATCATCATTGATTGTAATTTTTAAAGGATAGCTAAAAAAACTTTTTCAATCCAGTGTTATTCGTTTTAATTTTCTGTTATTATATTATCTCCACCCTAGTGCCTCTTGGATTAATATTTAAACTGCCTAAACTTTAATCACGTTTTTGTACGCAACAAAATAAGGGTCTCACGAATTATAGGTAGATGGAACACTGTCAAATTACTTGCAAAGTAGCGATTTATCGCTGTGATTCTATTTGGTTTGTGTATGTAATTAGACATTCATCATTAAACTTGATATTCATTACGGATGCTAGGCTACTAAGCTGGAGAGGAATACCGGACGTACCACACGTACCGTATTTGCATTCTTAGCTAGAGTTCTCCGGCATATATTTATACTTCGAAAATGTAACTGGCAATCATCTAAAGAATTATTGTATATTTACTGAAATAAAATATAAGAATAACACCGTGTGAATAAAAGAAAGTAATAAGTAATTTAAACACTAGTAAACATTTTATTTTTGTACTTTTATTATATCTGGAACTAAATTGAGATCCATTTTGAAAATAAAATGTATTAATATAACAATATTAAACTAAATTGACCATTCAACTATTCAGCTGTAGTTAATAAAAGTAAACATAAATAATCCAAACACTTCTTGTAGTATGGGACACATTAAGACAAATTTGTCATTATGGTGTTCATATACCAATTTGTTGGGCCAACACTGCATACACTGCTAAAGCTGTAAGACCCACTACAGAAGCATGTAATGCGCGCAAAGCCAGTAGGGACCATGCACTCAATGATAGAATGCTCGCAACAGCATCTTCCAAGAGCATTCTATAAGGTGATAAAGCAAGTAATGTGATAACTAATGGTGTATGTTTTTTAGGTAGGTCACTTCTAGTCCACAGCCAAACAAGAGCAGCTGTTGCAGCATGCTGCAAGAGAGCAACATTAGACTCTGCACAGGAACGTACATAACGCCAATCGAACTCTGAACCACGGGCACCCACCCAAAGCAACACACTGCGTGTCACTACCACCTGTAACAAAAATATTTTAATGCAACAAAATAGCCCTTGGAAATATTGTAACATTCAAATCATCAATAATTAACCCATTACCTTAAACTAAAATATATTTTGACTTATACATGTGACTGTCAAGTTCCATATGTTTAACAATTTATTTGGCATACACGATGCAGACAACGAACTTCCTTGAGATGTAATCTCAAAGTTGTTAAACTTTTGTTGGTATACCAAATTTTTTCACAGATGCCATATTAGTTTAGGATAAATATCATTTTAAGAGAAGCTACACATACGCAAGATTATGAAGGATAAATAGTTTTTGTTACATGTTTGAAAACTTGTTAATGTTAATTTCATGTTTTTATATAAAAAATATATTACATAGTATTCAATTGTGTCTTTCTATAGTCTTCAATATGCCATTAAGGTTTGTTGTTGTCTATATATATTGCATAAATAACTGTATGTCCAGTAGAGGACATCTACAGACTGATGATGATATTGCATAAGTAAAGTCTCCACCCTTGCACATGCAGGATTATTTATACTTTTTACAACTTTACAATACCACATGTGCTGGTTTCTGTTAACAGATTTTTAACCATGCAGATAAGTTGTACACTGCTATACTGACAAATATAATACAAGAGCAGTATGATTTATTGTTGTGGTGGCTGGGTATAGACAAAACCACTGAGGGAACCCAAGGCAAAAGTTAATGGAACAGAAAAAAGTTATTGGTTGATTAGCAGTGGACATCTGTCGGCTGATAATGATGATAATTGGTTGTTTCTCACCTCTGCACTTGCCCAACCAATCGCTGCTGTAAGAATTTTAGCATGCCCCTTTCCAGGCACAGAATTTAGTGCAAAATAAAATCCTAAAAGATCTGCAAAATCAACTGTAGCTTTGAGGATTTCCTGAAAACAAATATCATAGTTTTTTTTTTCAAATAATATCGGGCTCATTCAAATACGTAAGGTAATGAAGTAATAACAAACAACAGCCTTCAAAAATATTCCTGTCGGTTGGTAAATTTTAGAAAATGATAATTTCCACATGATGTTTTCTTTTACTGGAACATCATCGGGAATCAAACCCTTGCCTTTTCAAGTCAAAAGAGTGTAGCAAATATGACTGTGCTTAAAAACTGGATGATTGACACTACTTCAACTGTTATTCAACAGTAAAGGCAGTTAATAGTCACAGTACTGCATAGAATATTTAATTTTCCTTACTTGCTTGACAATAAATAATTTCTTTAACAATTTATTTCTACTTGTGTTTATGTATATGATGTACTTGAAATAAGCCAAGGTAAGCTTAAAGTGGCTACGTCTTTGTAGATGTAGTCTATATAAAATAGGTCTTCAGTCCTTTAGACCTTTGAAGCTTAAAAGAACTGAATACTTGTTGCTTTGGAATTTACAACTTATAAATCAAAAACATAAGCATAAAGTCTGTTCATGTCTTCAATTAAGTTTAAACATTGCAAATAATTCATACTGTCTGCATTGTACTAGCGGTACTTTATTTTATATGACTTTATTTATTGAGAAAATTAACAACAAATATGTATCAAAATAGGGTTAATTGTTTAGCTTTATGTTATACAAATAATTAATAGTAATTAAAATTTGCCTCACCAGGAAAACATCGTATTCTCCATTAACTTGACCACTATCTGAATCAGGAAAGAATGTTGCAAGTAACAACATTTTACAAAGTTGAGTAAAAATATACAAACCGCCAGCATATATGCATTTTGAAAATGTAGCGTATTCTGATCTGAAATTAAATTATGAGTATTTGTATAATTTTCACGATAATGTTGCTATCTAAATTAACCTAATTAGCACCTACATTCCTGAATATTTGTATGCCATGTGGTAGGGCGCGTACACTAGCGCGAGGCAATTTCCAAAATGATAAAGGGTCATTTTAATTTCGTAATGTTGTTTAAATTCAAATATTTTATTTAATGTGACAGACGTTGAGCCTTGACAAAAGTGACATTGCGTTAGAGTTGTCGCAAGCTCACGAGTCGTCCAGATAAATTATTACAAGTATAGGGTGACAGGACTGTATCAAACGCACCCTTTTACTAACTCATACAATAAATAATAAACTAAAATTGTATTCTGCAGATTTAAAGAAAATAATAATTACATATGAAATTATATCATATTTTTTGTACTTTTTTTAAACACAATAATAATTACGCTGGTAGAATACAATTAATTAATCTCTTTGTTGTATAGAAAGTTTAATAATTCCTATTAACGAAATTCTGGATAAGATTTTTTTATAACTTAAAGAAATAAACCAATATTTATATCTAATAATATATGCGAAGGTATTCTCTTTAATATGGAATTCCAGGTAGAATAATAATTAAAAGTCTAATTAGACATATACATGACATTAGAAAAAAGCTGTCAAATGCTGAGAATGCCAATAGAAAAAAATTTTTTTGAAAGCATAGGCCCTTTTTTTATATTATTATGAAATTATTGGGTATTATCCTTAAATACATACAGTAAGTACAATAATTTAAGATAATGGTTATGGTATGTTTAAGAACATTCTGTTGTTTGGTTAACTTATAATCAATAATATAAATAGCTTTCATTACGTACAAAATATTTTTTTTGTATATAGAAGAAAAAAATAAGCTATTACTCATAGGTTAACTTTTATTGTTAATTTTATTGCAAAATGTTATCCATTAGAGGGTGCTCAAGAAATAGAAAGAGATGCAAAACATTAGGGTGCTTAAAAAAGGGGATACGTTTTGAACCCTTTCGTTTTTTAGCACAGGCGCAAAGGGGTAAGGGGTTTGTTATCCAATAGCAGTGTAGTCTGTGAAATTCAGATTTTATTAGTCCGGAGAAAAGCTTGTTCCCCGCTCGGTGGGTGCGGGGCCCACTGACTCTCCGCAGTACCCTTTTGAATTTCATTGCTGTCACCTGCTTGCAATATTCAAATAAGCTTTGTGAATAGGTCAAGTTTTCGCTTTACAATTCCTATGTATTAATTCAATATTATGAATTATTACATATCAAAACATATTTTTAAAAAGTGCATGTTTTGGATGATGCAGTGTTTGTTGGACTGTGTTGAAATGTTATTTTTTAGGTAAGTTGGATTATGCTATATATGTTCCAGTTAATTAGTGAGTTATAACTTATAATAAAATAAATTATTTTCTTAATATTATTATGAGATAAATGAATTAAGTTCAATCTTAATTTACCTGGTCAGCTTCAATTTCATTGATTTCTTATGTTTTTGATAAAATGGACATACAAACATAACACTACTATATTACATAAAATGTAGTAATTATTGAATGTTGAATGTTACAAGTGTTATAAATAATAATAAAAAGATAAAAATTCAATAACAAATTATTATTTAAAATTCTTGTTTTTATTTCAATTAAATAAACTCATTAATATATGTCATTGTAAATATAATGTTTTATGGACAATTAAATATTTATGATGGTTGAGTAATAAACAGCAAACATAAAAATTAATGAAATTGTATAAGGAATATATTGATAACAGGTATCACAAGCTCTCAACTATAAGAAATTGACCTTAATAATTTCATAATTTTTTTTAATTGATGAAACATTTTTGTTCTTGAGTAGAAACTTCCATGCAGCGCACTTTGTAAAACTATAAATATAATTCTCTTGTAACAATCATAAATATTTAATTCAATGTGTGAATGCTATTAATTCAAATATATCTCGTCAATACACGAGGCGACATCCCCTGAACTCTAACTGTTAAACCTCTGCAACTTTAATACATCGCCGTCAGAAGTGCTGCTGCGCAAAAATGTCCCCCCCCCCCGTACCTTGTGGAAGAACAAGATCCCAGAACACTAGTAGTTAAATACTTACTATTTTTTTCTAGAAAACTAGTTTTCGCTTTGCAGGCACGCTGTCGACATTTATTAAACCATTTGTTGAATATCTCGCCAATTGGTTCTGGTGTTAGCCATAAGTTGGGCCGGCACTCGCCGCGAAGTTGCTCTGGCTTAGGTATATAGTAATTCCTATTGGAAGCGACGCAGGTGCAGCAACAAGATGTGACGTTGGGAAAGACGGACCGCACCCTGCAATACTAATCTACTTATTTTTATCAAACCATAATTTTAACAGAAATACGTGTGAGTATCGGTATTATTCCATAAACACTGCTTCTCAATATGTTCTTACTCTTACTCTTACTCTTACTACTGTGTAACGTGTCGGTATTTGCCTCGTACCTTTTTGTTTAGATAACAAAATCCATAAAGATATTTTATAACTACCAGTAAATTGTTAAAAACAGCGTGAATTCACGAGTATTGGAGAATATTAACATTCACGTCCACGTGATGTAGGGCTGGTGGTACGGCTGTCCGTAACGACGCTGTGCCGGTGAGGGTACATGGGCCAGACTGCGTGCCGTAACACAGCTGAGCAAGATGCCCAGCCTGTTTACCCAGTGCTTACACGGGCTGCGGCCGGCGGGACCGGCGGGGCCTCTAGCGGCAGTGGTAGGTTTTCTGGCATCAGAGCCATATCACCCATAAAGTTTACCAATGTCGTATGGGGCATCCCACTTCCAAGTTATGATACCAATAGTGTTGGTTGTTGTTCCTCACATTTGTTCACATCAGTTCGGGTGTTCACGCGACGCTACGTGTTCGCCAGGGTACAACACATTCTCTTCGACCTTTTAACACCATAGATGCTGATGTGAAACAAAACGCACTGACTGACAACATCCCAATTCGCCAATGACCTGAGTTTAGCCAATTTAAATGACATTAGTGTCTATTTCAATCAAGTTTTAGCTTTTAAGTAGTAGTAATATCTAAAAGTTATGGTGGGGGATTGATGCGCCTCATCATGATCATCATCAGCGGAGAGACGTCACTACTGAACATAGGTTTCTACCAAAGATCTCCACGTGGGTCGGTCCCGTGTTACTCGGATCCAAGGAGTTTCCGAGATTCTCACCAGATCGTCGGTCTATCTTGTGAGACGCCACCCAACGCGGACAAGGGACTAAAATCTCTTAAAGAAATTGTACTATCCCCTCCTAGCGCGATGATTCGCGAAATTTCAACCTGTGCTCCTGGTGACCGCGGAGTGCTGCTTGTCGGTTACCAAACGTGCAAGTAGAGTTAGCACAGGATAATGTGCGTGATTGTGAACCAGCGCACTCGCATTGAGACCGTTACCCACTGCTGCTTGTGAACAGCACACCGAGGAGTTTCCCGTTCGGCCAGCATATCGTTAGGCACAAAGGGGAGGCGCATTATAAAAAGTCCGCTGCCGTAGCGCAGTCCACTCACGACGTCCCTCCATTACGGTATTGTCCTCTGACAATGGGGACAGAGTATAAAGAATCGCAGCCATTAGGTAAATTTCCTTATTCATTTTTTTGCGTGACACCCTCGACGTGTAAAAAGCGGGGAGCCATTATTTATCATGTGGAGACGCGCCGAGAGATCTCAATCCTGTGATGGCGTGAGGGCTTTTTGCGCGCCCTAATCGATCGGGGGCGGTGCAGGTACCCGCGCCACCGCGCTCCACCACGCTCCACCACACGCCACCACTACTGGCGTCCGTGCGGGTGCTGGAGCGTGGTGCACGCCACTACATCGCGGCAGCCCGCCCCGCTCGTAACCTGTTAATTTGGACGGGGGTGATGATGTTGCACATACATTCCTTTCCTCATGAAAGTATTTCTTTTTTTTTTAATATATTGAAGCGGCGAGGCGAACGGGACGTCCACCTGATGGTAAGTGATACGCCCGCTCACAACAACGCGGCGCTAGTGAGGATGTTATACACTGCACCACGTTGCGCTCATCGGCTCGAGACACAAGGTGTCAAGTCTCGTTACCTCATTAATTTCGCTAGCTCCAACTCCTTCCAAAGCAGAACACAGTAATGTTTGCACACTACTGTTTGTCGGCAGAAACAGGATCTGCCACTAGTTTTTAGCGCCCGTGCTCACGTGTAATAAGCAATCCCAATTGTTTATAAAGAGAAGTTTCTTTCCGACGCCATGTCCTCGTGCGGAGATCTGCATGAGAGATCTGCGTGAACCCTGCTTCAGATGTACAGATATTCGATCGATAGTTACATAAAACGGGCCATCGATCAATATCACCCTCGTTGCCACGCTTGTCTTGGCGGCGATCGCCGGTGCAGGGCCGGCGTAGGGCCGGCGCAGGGCCGGCGCCGTAGGCCGTCAATTAGCGTTATCATAATTACCTGCTCGCGTATCAACCCTTTCGGCTAAAAAATCGTCCCCTACAAGTGTCGTTTAATGCTCATTATAATGAAAAGGGAATGTCGGTCGGTGTATTCATTTGTAAGTCAATTAGGGAGTGCTGCTAACAGGTGTGGCGCGCACCGGGCGGTGGTCACCGTCGCGGGGACGGTCGGGGGGATGGTCGTCGCGGGATTATAGGAGAATAATTTCAATTTGGGGAGCGGAGCGACGGACGACGGCGATGCATTATTCAGTTCACGTGCAGCGCCGGCGTCGAGTGCGCCACGCAGATAAGCGGGGTTCGATCGGCAGCCGGGAGTCCGTGCGCCGGGGGCCTTATCGGAAACGGCTTACGGTGACCCCATGCAAACTCCCTAATGTGACATTCCTCACCGGCCTCCTCCCCGCTCGCCGCGCCCCTCCCACCGCACCCGCGCGCAGTCCCCTCCGCTCGCCCAAGCGATGCGATCGATCCTGATGCAAACTCTCCGGTACGCGAGGGATGCTAGTTTTTGTTTCTCCCTCGTTATAATTTTATTGCCGTACCTTCCCGCCGTGAGCGCGCTCCCACAGAAGTACACAGCCCGCGACAGCTCCTCTCCTCTCGTTTAGTTCTTACTTTACAATGTATACATTTTATGTATGCTCCCGGCGGGCGCAACATTAAAACGAAGCCAAAGGAAACGCAATGAAAATACTGTTTGGTTTCTTGATCCTTAGTAATTCGTACTGGTGCTAGTGCCTCTGTCCCCGGAGACTGCCCAGGTAGGTGCCACCGAAGCGCCTGTTGCAGCCGACAGACAACACTTTGCGAACATTACAGTGATCCGGTTTGAAGAACCGATAGCTATCACTGGTGTGTTTCTGTTGCTGGATATCGTCTCGTCGCCAAGTAGAATAAGAAAAAAGTTATTTCTGTTACGGTGTGCTCGTGCTGTAGTCAAATGAAGGTGAAGTTTTAATTCAGTCACAATTATCCATTATCCCGTGCCGGCGCGCAGCGACTCGCTGTACGTGGCGTCCTGCGAGGCGGCGGTGGGCTCGCCGCACGAGCGCACGCACACGCACACGCACACGCGCACGTGCACGCGCACGGACACGCACACGAACACGCGCGCGCGCCGCGCCCTCGTCGGTCAGGCGCGAGTCGCGGTCGCACGGTGCCGCGCCGAGCTGGTGGCTCCGCGTCCCCGGCTCCGCGTCCCCGGCTCCGCGTCCCCGGCTCGGCATTCATTATTTATTTATAGGTAACATGGCGGCTCACTGAATATTCGGCTGCTGATCAAAAAGTCCAATCCGGTTTTATATGCCACTGAATATTGAGCGGCGGGCGCTCTTGTAATACATATTTTGCAAAGATAGTTGCGATCCTCTCGGGGTGCAGGGGGTGCAGGGTGAGCGGGCGCACCCCGCGTGTGCCGGCGGGGTGGGGGTTAGAGGGACAGGCCGCTATGCGATAAATAAGTTTTCAAATTATATTGCACTCGCGGGACGGTGTTGTTATTATAAGCTGTTATCAAAGTGACAATCAGTTTGGGGTGCGAGTTTCAATCAGCAGACTCCTGACGCCTCTTAAGTATGAAGATTCGTCTTCAGACCTGGTCCGGCCAGCGGGCTGCCGACTATATATTCATGGGCTCGCGTGTTGTTTCATTCGGTCATAAATATTAAAGGCCGCCCGTGCCACCAGGATTTTCAATCGGACTGCGGCGCCGGATCCCCTCAGAATTTAGGCTTCCTCTCTCCTCGCGGATTAGAGCGGTTTGATGTACGGGCGCGGGTGGCGGTAAATCAAATTTTGATTGCCATTTTCTTTGTGGAAACCCGCAGCCTGCGGCGGGAGCGGTGTGAGCGGTGTGAGCGGCGGGAGCGGGCTAACCGATCCCCAGGCGCGCCGCCGGCTTACAGGATTCTGCTATATTTTTTCTATCTCTAATTCAGCAATCGGGATGCGCACAGGAATTTCATTTTTTATATTATTTACGCGTCCTGTTCCTGTCTGCCCGCACACAAACCGCCTGTTATACAATTGTTTTTTAGTTAATCCACTCGACCTACGTAGCAGTTGAAGTATTTGAAGAGTAGAAGAGAGGATCGAAGAACAAAAAGAAAAATAATTAGTATCGCTAAATATAATAGATCTTACTTAGGGTGGATTCAAATTCGCACATTTCTTAATAAAATTACACTGTGGGTATAAGGGTTCCACATAACAAATCACGGACCCAAGCCAACTTGACCTGCTCGTGGTGCACCCTGTTAGTCAACAAACGAGGCTCTGACTCCCACCAACACGCATTGGGCCAGCGTGGTGGAAAATGGCCCAAATCCATCCAACATAAACCGTTACAAACGCTATACCCCATTGCGCCGCGGTACCGAGAACCGTGCTGACTACAGGGCAGGACCAATCTGTGTGTAGTTCCGTGGAGGAGGCATATGTCCAGCTGTGGACGTGTATTGGCTGATGACGATAACGAATTACACTGTATAATTCCCAGTGTATCGCTCCAAGGTTTGTTGCCTTTTAACGACTCTCCTCCATGTTCACGTTTGAACATTACTTTATTCTCCCGCGGAGCAAAGAGAACGTTGGCAACTGAACCATAACCGACGGCACCGCGACGTGGTGCTGCAGCGCGGGGTTTTGGATTTTGGACTAATAATTGAATCTACGCCGTTTGATTATTTATTCCTGCGCGTTTCAGTTTACAAACATAATTGATAAATTTTCCGAGTGTTAAAGAGTAAGTGGACGCGACGTCGCGGTATGCCCACCGGTGGGCCCGCCGGTGTCGGTGCCGGTGCCGGTGTCGGTGCCGCCGCCGCGGGCCGTACAGTATTCATCGCCGCGATTGATACCGATTGATACCGATTGAAGTTCACCCGGGGCGGTTGGAATCGAATTTGCGTGGGTAAGTTGATTCCGCCGAAATAACGCGAGTGCAGGGAGCGCGGGGTCGCGACCGCCCGCGTGATCCAATTGCGGCCCTCCCGACCACCAACTCCACCGCCCTTGCAATATTTGAACAGATCTCGTTGCGGGTGTAAGCGATGTTCTTTAACGTCCAATCGGACGAAATTTATTTTCATCTCAAAATAAATAGATTATGCATAGACAGCATCAGCATCCGAGGTGTGCATCGACCGTTGTTCCTTGACAATTGGCCTAATTGAACGTGTTTAACTGTAAACGTCGTCATCAACAGCCCGCGGCGGTCCACAGCTGGACATGGCAACTCCCAAAGTACGCCACTTGTCCGATCTGGTGGTACTATTAGTGGTGGTAGGGTCTATTTCTGCCGCCGAACGATAATGTACAAACATTACTCTGTTCCGGTTTGAAGAGAGCTGTAGCTATAATAATTATTGAGGTAACGAGATTCAACATCTTATGTCTCAGGCGACAAGCGCAATGCGGTGCAGTGTATATTATCCTAGCGCCCCGGTGTTATGGGCAGGCGTATCATATACCATCAGGCAAACCTTCGGCTATACGCATCCAGTTGCTGTCGGCCGCCTTGCGCAGCAGCATCTTTTGATGGACATATTCGGTGAACACCAATACAGGAAATTAATAATTTTGTGTACTGCATGAAACTGTGAGCTGATGTAAAATGAACTGCCCGGACGGTAGCTCGTGTGAGGGGTGTTATAAAAGTTCAGCGGGCGCAGTGCGAGGGTGCGAGGTGTGCGGGGGTGGCCGGCTCGGCGGGCACGTAGCGAGTGTAGCCATGTACCGCGCACGGAAACGGGTCGGTGGGGGAGGATGGGGTGGGGAACTACCTTCGGATAAAAAAAGAATCTTAAGAAATTCTCGACCCTTTTTATACTAAATAGATAGCTAACACGGTCTGAGTGGAGTTTCAATGGATGCTCTCCCGGCGAGCAGCCGACCTGTGAGGAATCGAAGGGTCCGCTGAGCGCCGGCCCGTATACGTACCTATATTCGCGTGTCGCAGAGTTTTTCCTTTTATTTTTTACGCATGCCCTCCTCAGAGGGATAAAAGACGGAATTCTTTTTAAATTGGAAATGTTTTCTAAGAGGATTAGGATTTGCGGAGGTGGAGGTGTGCGCCGCTTGCGACCCGCGCGTAAGGGCTGGTCCGCCGAGCTACTAGCGGACCCTCGTTGTTTGCGTCCACCGACTCTACCTTATTATTCTTCAGTAAAATACCTAATTAACTAATGTGGTATTCGGTAATTGGATAAATATCGTTACTGATCAAACACAACTTCTTCCAGCTGTGCGAAGGAAATGTGTATCGTAAGAATTTTATAATAAAATATCCATAACACGGGCGCAGCTCGGAAGTAGCTGTGTACTCGTGATGTATCATCATCGACGTCCACTGCTGGACGTAGGCCTCCACCGGAGATCTCTACAGAGTTCATTGCGGGGAATTGAGCCTTAGCCTAGTGCGGGTTGGTGGGTAGTCAGAGCCTCGCCTGTGATTCCACAGGGTACACCGCGTGCAGGTGAAGTTGAACTGTGCTCCGTAAGTTGTTGGACGGAACCTTTTACATCCCTATGTATTGTTAATTTAAAACATATCTGTTGGTGGTATACATACTTACAGTTTGCTTACGGCATGCCTCCGAAGTAAAGTATAGCCAAATTAGATACTCCATATGTACCTACTGTACTCCTCGCTGCAATACATACCGTGGATTACTACTAAAGTCTGCCCACTGCGCAGGACGCACGCGACATCTTTTTTTATCTTAACAATGAGCGTGTTTGTTACGTTCATCTGAGAGGTAGTCGTTCACGTTACCGGTCAACACGTTAATGTCCAGTGTTACTTTACGAGCGCGCTGCTGCAATAATCGTCGCTCCATCAATAACACTTCACAGCGCTATTACAAGGCACCACACACACGCACACACGCGCACATACGCGCACACACGCGCGCACTCGTCCCCGCCACACCCGCACAGGCCCGCGCGGGCCCGCTCCCACGGCTCCGTAATGGGGCCGCAGCAAAAAACATGAAAATTCTTTATTGAGAGCTAACAATCGCTAATACAGCGAGCGGCGCCGCGCACCCCGCGCACCCCGCGCACCGCCTGCACAGCCCGCGCGGGCCCTAGGCGCGATTGTCAACAGCGGAAGTAAACACTGCGGCGCGGGGTGCGCGGCGCGCGGAGTGTACGCGCATTAGCTGATGAAGCAAGTGCACGCGCCGAGCGCGGGGAGCCGGCCGGGCACGGGATTTACTTGAAATGTTCACGTCGCCCTCTACCCCGAGACCCAGCCCGGCCCCGGTACGGCCCCGGCCCGGCCCCGAACCCCGGGCGCGCAGTGCGCGACCGGCCCTGTTATTCAGTATTCCTATTTTTCCACAATTTTTGCAACGTCGCCGATTGGAGAAGTTGCCGTTAATATGTGTCAGCACGTCTGATGCCTTCGGGGCTCGACATCGCGCTGGGCTGGCACCTGGGCTGACGCAAGCAGACGCAGAATGTTCAAATTCCATTGCTGTCGTGTAGTTGCATTTTGAGATTTGGTTCGTATCGAGTGAGATAAATGTATGTTTGACCGGCTGACCTGCACAGGAATTACCTTTGCCCGTTCGGATGTTGCTAGCTCGGTGCGCTAGGGTTCAAACTGGGAAAAACGTGGGCGAGGGTGCGCGGCCGAGAAAAAATACATTTACTGCAACAATAGGGGTCGCAGCGGCGATTTAAATTGCAACCACCCGCGATGACCGACTCGTGTACCCGGGGGACGGCGCCGCTTCCTGTCGGTATTGTCCGATTACGTGAAATTCCGGAAATGTCCGTCAATTTGCAGATTAGTTGCGCCATTGTTGGAGCAGCGTTTATTGGCTCCGCGACCGTCTCTACCTTAACGGCGTCAGTGCAATAACAGCCCCCACCCTTATTGTCGCGCAGGCCGCTCGCGAGTAAAAGCTTTATGCGATATTAAGATCATTTCACTGGGCGCGTTACATCCGGCGCACATAAAGCGATCGCGAAATGTCCGTCCGGTGGGCGCTGTGGGCGCGGTGTGCGCACGGCCCACCGTTTTATGTCTCGCTTTGTGGCCGCGCGCTAACGAGCTGGTGTCGCACGTAACGGCGCACCCGCAATAATGGAAATATAACGTTTGACATGAATCGAACTCGGCGGCTGCTCAGCAGCGCCTCACCTAATGCTACGTGAAGCTCAGCCCGCGCGCACCGGCCCGCGCGCCCCGCCTTGCGGAGCTCTCTCTATACGTTGGAACGTTCCTCTTGTTTTTAACATCAACGAGAAAACCTTGCTGTACGTTTTTTTTTATATTAAGTACTTATGTTGGCGTGAAATTATAAAAATGAAATGACGGTAATAAAGTTGGTGCATGCTCTCTCCCGGCGGCTGTAAAGCGGCCGCGGCCGCGCGTCCCCGCGTCCCCGCGACCCCGCGTCTCCGCGCCCCGCGGCCCCGCACCGCCTCGCCGCCAGCCCCTCGCAATAAAACAGATACATTATAAATCGCGAGGGAGATATTGTCCACGGTTATTATGGCCGGAATGTTCGCGCGGCGTGACGTACTCAAATGTTTTATTGTCTTTTGACGGCGGCATCTACATCCTCATGTAATAATTCCGGCGGGCGGGGCGCGCCGCGGCGGGGACCCAGCGGGGACGCAGCGGGCGGGCGGCGGAGGGCGAGAGCGAGTGGGGCTCCCACGTCGCGTTGCGGAGGTGACCGCCGCGCCGCGCCGCGACGGTAATTGGTGTCCCTCGACTTTGCTGGCGACACAAACACCTCGCACGCCGTTGCCTTGGAGTTAACACAAAAAATATATGAAATCCATGGCGGCTGCTTTGTTTGACATAATCCTGTACTTGTTAGGGCACAGAGAAGGTAAACGCTGAATAAGCTATACGATATATTTCACAGTGATACAAGTTTCCGAGGGAGGCAGTGTGAGGGTTGCGTTGTGTTCATTGCTCGTAACCGGCGTGCAGAGCGACGCCGCGGCCCGCCAGCTCGGGGCGGAAGCTGCACGTGCAGTACAGTATGGACAGCTCACGTAATGACTAGAGACTGACGAATACCATTTCATAGATTTGAACTGCTGCCGACAAAAACTGACCACGAGTTAATTGATGTCAATGCCTGAGGTTAACCGTGACTAACAACATTGCAGTGTGCAACATGGTAGATACATCCGATTGTTTGTATCGCTCAATACAACTTTTTCTCAACAGTTTTTGAGTCAGATTAAAAAAAATAGGTTTTATATTTTGGTGTGTTATGTTGTACTGAACAAACGTCCTTAGGCGGTTACGTCTTTTGAGCACTACGGTATCGAAATGTGAGTGCCGTGGAAAGCTTCAGCACCGTGAGGATGGATCAGCGAGGTGGTGGGGTGCGCGGGGTGTCTGGGGTGCGCGGGGTGCAGGGTGCGGGGTGCGCGGGGTGCAGGGTGCGGCGTGCGCAGCGGCAAAACGAAAGGGTTGTCGCGTGTCGAGCGTGTCGGGGAGCCCCATTATCAGTAAATGATGGATGAAGACGTTACCTAACACGGCTTTATATGGCTATTGATGAATGACTCCGACGTTTCTTAAGGACATAATAAACGTTCGTTGTGTCGCATTTATAAATATATAGAAACAAAAAAAAAACTACGTGTCCTATTGAAATGTCGATGTAACAGCTGACTGGTTACTTGCAGCAAGGACTGATGTGTAAAGTTCTCGTTTGCGTGTCTGCTGATTGCGGGTTCACGCGTCGGAGCCCGGGGCAAGCGCCTGCCGAAACTGAACAGTTCTAAGGTTGGACGCCAGGAGCCGTGTGAACGCGTCACAATTACCGGTTACGTGCAGTGTCTCAACGTGAGCGTCGACCGGCGAGTCGGCGGCGAGTCGGCGGCGATCGGCCGGCCGGACGCGGCGCCATCAATCACCTCCATTATCATAAATTCGCTTTATGAAATTTCCCGCGCCGCCGTGATTAATATTTGTGCGATGACTGGCAGCTCTGGCACTGCCGGCCGGCCAACCGGCCAACCGGCCAACCGTTTTTCCAAACGTTGGATTCATTTATTGAATGCTCGCGACGCACACACCCGCGTCGAATAGCCGAGCGGGGTGGAACGGCCGGGCCGTGACAATCATAAAAACCTCAAACACTATCTACGACCTGCTAACATATTCATTTCAATTTCACATGATGGACATTCCACAGTCATCTCGATTTCACATTAATATAATTATTTATCACCGGAACCGAGGCAGGGACCCTCGCGTCGCGAGGCCACCGGCTGCACACAGCGCCACGGAAGTGGTCACCGATGAATGAATATCGACTCAACCTGGATGCGGCTATAAACATATTTACGTCGACTATACCCTGGACTCGCATAAACATACCATGAGATCTTTTATCTCTCCGGGCGGCTGCGGTCCCGCGTTCGAATCCCGTTGGTTGCGAACAAACGGAGCATGTATTTGGTGTTTCCGCCGCGGTGGTTCAACCCCGCGGGGTGAAAACACAAACGGTTGAACAGAAATATTTTAGTGTTGGGATAATACTTTATCTCCGCCGGAGTGGGCGGACGGCGGCCGCGGCACAGTCCATTAAAGCTGAAAAAACACTTGAAATTCAGTGACTCATACAATATACATTTCGTGTGCTTACCCGGCAGCCGGAAGCAACAGTTACCAAACCACTCGTAAGCTATCTTTGCCACAATTTATCAACTTTTGCTTAACTAAATAATTTTTTTAGGCCTCCGCAAGTTTAACATTGTCATCCCCCAATTTTATCTAATAACTACCCTAATCTTTATTAGACAACGCGGATGTAAAATGCGTTTTACGTTCGCTAGTTTGAAGGTTTACATGGTAAATATGTAGTGGTGTGAGGAGATGTTAACGTCAATTAACCAACCGTCGGTGAGAGCTGGACATCGTTTAGACCATTGTACGGGCGCGACGTTGGACAAGTGGTAAGATTGGACGCTGGGAGCAGGGGTTATAGACAGGGCTGGTTGCGCCGAGGCAGCGTGTCGCGGCTTAGTATGCGTCACACGGAGCGGAGAGCGTTCGGGAGGGAAGTGGTCAGTGGCCGTCGGCGGGGGATTTAGCGCGGCGGCAGAAAAAATGGATGCGACTTATCTCGCCGCCGCCAGCGCTAAGCGGAGATGTTTTATGGATGCTACGGGATGCTGCGGGATGCTGCGGGATGCGGCGGGATGCGGCGGGATGCTGCGGGCTGCCCGGCGACACGCCCTTTATGTGTCGCTGTCGGGCAGCATTAGCACATTCCTACTTAGCGATTTGGCTGCGGACTGCTGCGCGTCGGCGCTTCGCTAGCTGATGTAAATGTAGGAGACTGAGTTATCACAAATGAATATTTATCATATTTTGTAATTTGAGTAGAAGACAAATAGTAGCACGAGCAGCAATCCGCCGCAGACGCTGCGGTGCAACGCTGCAGGCGAGGGCGTACCGCTGGCGCAATAAGTACAAAGTGTTTCCATATTATGGAATCGGAGAAACATTTTGCTATAGTGCGTGGTGCAGCGCGTGCTATAGTGCGTGGTGCAGCGCGTGCTATAGTGCGTGGTGCAGCGCGTGCTATAGTGCGTGGTGCAGCGCGTGCTATAGTGCGCGGTGTAGTCGCTCGTGGTACGTTCCAATAACCGATAAGGCGATTGGGAGAAATAATAAATGTGGACGTTTGCTCGTTACAACCGGCGGGGGGCGGCGGCGGTGCACCGGCATCGTCCGCGGCGCCCCACGCGACCCGAGCCATTTCCACCCTCCCGTCTCCACGCACACGCTACTTCTACGATGGGAAGGGGAAACTTAACATTTACTGCAAAGCTCCCTCATTACGCATTCAAAGAGAAGTACTCACGCCTGCTTCTGCCTCTGCCTCGGCCTCGGCTCAACCGTGGCGCGGTGCAACTCGCCGCACGGTCCCCTGTCTCGCTCACTGTCTCGCTCACTGTCTCGCTCCTGTCTCGCCCCTATCGCCTGTCACCTCAACTTGACACAGCGTTGTAAATATACACATGTAAAACATTGTCGTTGTTAGCAACAATTAACTACGGGTAGAAAACTTTGGAGCGGGGCGGCGCTGGTGGCGGTGCCGCCGCACCTCATCACGTTCATATCTTTTCTGAAGGAGCAATTATGTTGAGGTTATGTTATTAGGGGCGGAAGTTAGAATCCTCTTGGCCTCTTTAGTTGCAGGGGGCTCCAGATACCTGAAGGCCAGGCGGAGGCGGGCGGGCTGCAGGAGGTGCTTTTTGTCGCGATCCCCGTAATTCGTTTGAGGCTACGAGGCAGTGCTGAGCTTTCCGATAAGAGTACCTCGTAAATTGATTACCTGTGGCAGCTCCTCGCCAGACCTCTGCACAAACCTGCACTGGGTGTTCGACGTGGCAGCGCTCGTACAGTTATATTTTATTAAGTCTGTATAAATCGTCACATACATTTTTCTGGCGTAGCAGCCGTTTTTTTTTTTTTTTTGTTTTTCCAACCGACTAAAAAGCCTCACACGGTATTCCATCACATCCGCAAGGAACGCGCGAGGGTCGCGGGATAACGCTTTAAACAGTTCTTCCGCAACCCCCGTTCGGTGCCCGGATCGAACGGGCTCGCCTCGGTAGCAGCCGTTGGTGTGGAGCTTCTTGTTGGCTTCTTCCACGAGTTTGGAGAGATGACGCAAATTCAAACAAATTCACCAGCACGACGTCATTATTGAGCAGTTTTAATGTCTCATTAAATTTGAGTGTTGCTGAGGAGCGCGGGCGGGCTCGCCGGCGGCTGGACCTGGAGCCGGTACACCGTGGTTACTTAATTATATTATTTGGATCATTTCCATAATTTTCAGAGGCTGGGAATACATTTGGAGAGCTATCCTGTAAATGAGATGTAAGCAATTTGTAGAGGATCCGTTAATAAAACCAACACAATCTCCCGCAGCGGTGTGACCTTCAGCTACCCAGCGCATCACGTTGCATTTCAATTGTATTTTCATTGCTGTGCTGCGTCCAGTCCCTCCACAGCTACAAGTTACCATCTGTATCATTATTCTGACAGACGCTGATACGGTATCTTTATTCGACAGACACAATTTTCGCATTTCTGATTTTCATATAAATTTCTACTTAAATCTCAACAAACCTGTAGCGTTCATCATCTGTTCCAATTCTTCGAAAGTGGCACACCGGATGTGGAGCTATTGCTAATTAATTTTGGAAAAACGGCTTTGTGATTTAATTTCAATATTGTTTTTAGTGTCTCAACCGTTGGGTAAAAGGTTTGCCGACTCCACAGTTAGACCATTGCACCGCTACCCTCTGCACGCGGGTTTGGGTGTTGCGACCGGCTGGTGGTTCGCCCACCGCGTCCACATGGGTGAATTGTGCGGGGCACATGTTTCCGGTACGGACCCGATGAATATTTTTAAAGAGCCTGTCGAGCTACTCTGTGTCCTGCGCTCGAGCTGGGCCCGGGCCTTCCGTTCAGTGCTGTGGTAAACCCGGGCAGGCAGGGCGCGCCGCCCGCATCTACTGACTGTAACGAGTTCATGTCACTCACCCAAGCTCATATTGATGGTGATAGGCTATTTCATCTCTGACTTGTAATAAATAGCTGAATGATAACGATGAAGCTTAAATATGTTTTTTTATCAGTCGTCTGTTGGAAAGCGAGACGACAATTTGATTCTCAAAAAGGTTAAAGATCTGATACGAATGCTTAATGTACGACGCTTGCACATTTTGATTTATATAATGTACTATATGTGTGTGCGTGTGCGCGTGTGCGTGTACGCGTGTGCGTGTGTGCGTGCGCGGGGGTCGGTGGCGGCACGAGCTCGCCGCCGCGTGCGCTTCCCTGCTGCTCCGCGAGTGGGCGAACTGCGCGTAGAAAGATCCCTAGCCGGGAACTTTTGTTGTTGTTGTTGTTGTTGTCGTGAGCACGGCACGGCGCGGCGCGGCACGGCGCGGCACGGCGCGGCGCGGCACGGCGCGGCACGGGCGGCTGGTCTGCTTATAAATTATTTGCCGGCAAATATTAATGGCTAAAGTTCAACGGTTTATTTCCATCTCGGCAGACCAATGTTTGTACTGGACCGGTAGCCGCCGCATGCGCGACCGGTTGTGATAGATAGGCTTTATTAAATGAAGACGCCGGGAGACGAAGTGGCCATCAGCTGCTGGCAGGCATTGCTTTTGTCGATAACGACGTGGCGGTTGTTAGGATGGTGAGAAACATCTTGTTATTTTAGTACCTGTTATGGAAGGGAAAAAAAATTCGTAAGTTCAATGTAGTGCACATGTACTTTAAATATATTAATATTGGATATATTATGAATCGCATCTTACTGCGTGGGGGTGGGGGGATGGCAGCGCACGCGATGCAGTGCGACGGTAGACGCTAGATGGTAGCTACAGACACCTCTGCGGGTCTCAGCGATATGGTTTTCAATAAAAAGTGCCACTCCCACTGCCACTGCCACCAAAGTCTTTCTTTTGAAAGACATCCTTATTAAATGTTTCATCCGTCACACACTAGACGACGAAACCTTCAAGGAGCACCGTTTCCTTGGAAGTCCAATTACAGGTTGTAAGTGAGAGCACTTCAGTCGCCAAACCTTTCAGACACGAAAAAGCTATTTTGTTAAAAACAAATGGATCACTATGATCCTTTTCAAACGGCAGGCTCTCGTTACCCGCGGAGACGGCGAGAGTGTCCTTCGCAAGTTTATTTCATTATCGAGTTTCAGCCGCTCTCTGCTTATGTTACAAGTGACCCTCCGCCGGGCTCACTCCGTCACGCTCTCCAAGTTTATATCTGCGCGTCCCCGGCCGCCCTCCCGCGCCCTCCAGCGCCCGCCGACGGAGGCGGAGGGTCCGTTCCATTGCCGGCTCAGCTCGGGTTCGCCTCGCACGACCCGCGCAATATGCAGCCGCGCGCCGTACTCCACATTTGAAAGCTACTTATATGCTTCGGGGCGCACCACTCCTGCTCTAGTGCTTCTGCTCGGATAGAGAAAAGAAAGTCGGCACGGCGACACTCCACCCTTACTCGAGTGAGATTGACCGCTAGTCAAGCTTTACTTTGAAATGTTACGATGTGTTAAGATAAAATACGAGCATCAGCAGGCATCAGCAGGACGCGCGTGCGCCCGACGGCGACGCTGCCGGGCGGACGGTGAAGCATTGTCCTAACACCTCAGTCGTTTACTCTCCTTACCCTGGTACTTTCACTGGCTACGGCTCGCGCCGGTCCGCCGGTCCGCCGGCACGAGCTGGAGCTACTTTGGTGCCCGCGTACACGCTCGTGGATCGGAGAATCCTGCCGCCGATAAAAAAGTCAACTCAACAATGAGTCTCACCAGTCCGCAGCTCTGCGGGCGCGCACAATGCTCTACTAATGCTGGTAGCAATAAAAACTGATCGACTATCCGATGCTGGTTCGGGTCAGCAGACGGCGGTGGACGATGCGGGGGCGCGGGGTCGCGGGCCGGGGCCGGGGGCAACGGGCGAGGGGGAGGCTGCGGTGGCGGCAGCTTTGAGCCGCGCCGCGCGCATGCCTAATGAGCGCCGCCAGGACTCGCCAACCTTTTCGACCCTCCTAAATATTGTTCACATAAACATGAGATCAGCTGGATTTTTTTATTTCTATTTACAAGAAACTTTATTGGAAAAAATATTAATTTAGGTTTGGTTTTCCAAAACAATGTTTTAATAAACTTTAATAATTATTCAGTCGTTAACCCGATCACCAGTACGGGGTTTCATTGGTTATCTTAGAGGTTTCATTAGTTATTCTCTGAGGTTCCATCAGCGCTGCCACTGCGGGCGATGGCGGGCGGAGGGCCCGCTGCGCGCAGCGCGCCGTCGTGCGGGCCGCGACGACAGCGCGCGCGCAACCCCTGGCCCTTTGCCGCACCGACGTCACCTGTCATCCGTCAGTCTGCGACAACGCGCTTGCATACCGCGCGCACAAGCACACGCACACGCACACGCGCGCACTCGCCGTAAACAAATTCAAATGTAACGGTACCCGCGCGGAATGCAATAAAACGGTCCGCATTCCGATTTGGTTCGGACCGGACTAGTTGCAGCGGCAGCGGCAGCGGCAGCGCGCGCAAAAAAGGGGAGAGGCTGCTTAGCATAGCGCGCGCCGGACGGCGGTACCGTATATGTTAATTGCGTGGCCGGCGCGCGCGGCGCGGACTGCGCGGCCGGCGCGGCCGGCGCGGACGGTGCGGACCGTTCCTCTTAATGGGGGTGTTTATGGAGCAGGCGAATCGTTAGCCAGCTGACGACTGGTTCGGCGATTGAGTTTTTGTAAACACTCAGTCGCAAATGCCGATGTAGGGCTGCCATTACTATTCCGTTAACAGTGAAATTTGATTTTTGATTCTTTAAAATTTTCTCTGTATCTATTGTTTTGAAGATCTGTTGAAGTACTTACTAAACTTCCGGCCTAAAAAAGTAACGAGTTTGAGGTTGGTTGGTTAACCTCAATATGGTTGAAAATCGTTCGCAACTGGCTATTAAATTACTAATTACTAATTAGATGCCTAAACTATTTTTTTGGCAGTGTCTCCTCATAGAACAGGAAATACCGTGTCAGTACATTCACAAGATATGACGCTGCCGGCGGACGAGTTGACTCCCGTATCTATAAACAGCTCCTCTTGTTTCCCTGGAGCAGTAATTGGAGGAAAATGTATCAACATCAATTGATGAAACAGACCGTTTGTTCTTTTGTTTCTTGACCTTTGCTTTAATTGATATTAAACCTTTTTCATTGTTCTCAATATTTTATTATCCCCATTAAAATATTTAGATAAATCATTCATGGCGAGGTGCTGCAGACTGCGGTGCCCACCACAACGTGTGACAGCATATACGCGGGTACTCGGACTAATTGCTGTACCAGCGCTGCTGACCTAGTGCTGGTACTAAGAGACCAGCTGAGCTGTGAATGAACTAACAGTTTGGTCGCTCGTCTCAATTCTGGCCAGATATTTTAATGCTACAGCATCGGCGACTGCAGTACGGATCATTTAGTGAAGTGACTCTGCGGTAGTGTTGAAAGCGCTCTCATCTCCTCCGTCGCTCCCGCGCTCTCTCCTGATCAAGCGGCACCAATTGTCCAAATTAGCATACTTACGCCGTGGCGCCTCCGATTTTGCTCGCGTATCGCCGCATCAAACGCGCCGCCGCCGCCTCGCCGCCTCGCCGCCGTCCCGCCGCCGTCCCGCCACCGTCCCGCCGCCGACTTAAAATTCAAAGTGACCGCTTTTACGGCGTTAGATCGTTGAGTTGGCGGGCGCCGGCGCACGTCGCAATAGCAGCCTTGCGCGCCCTGCGCACAGGGTCCCGGTTGCGCTGCGCGGGCGCCGTGCGCTGCCGCGCCTCGAACTCCGACCCCCGTGTAATCGCCGCAAATTGATCGCGAAGGCAAATTATTCAGATAATCGTTGCGGAGGAGCCGCCGCCGCCAATTGAAGCGGCAATGCAATCTACTGGTGTACATCACTCACTCACACAACTGTCGGCGCTTACTGTTCACGCGACACGCGTTGCGACATGCGAGTGCACCGCGGCCCGCCCCCGCCCCCGCCCCCGCCAACGCCAACGCCAACGCCAACGCCGCGGGGACGGGCTCTGCTTGTCTCGCTGGTTGTTCTCGTGTCCGGGATAAGTAAATGCAGATAGAAGTAGTATCAATATTCCTGCAGGCGGTCCTAGTCGCATTGTTTATAACAATTGTTAACTTTATTTCGGTGAAGTACGGAGCGACGCGGCGGGCGGCGGGACCCAGCTCGGCCCGGCTCGACCCAGCTCGACCTTTGAGCCACTCTAAAAAGTTATAATGTTTTTATACACTAGTTCAAATGTGTTGTTTGATATTTGATATTTGAACGTTGTTAATTACCTGTTTGCCATTTGTACTGCGGTACGGCGCGTTTCAATTAACGGGCCGTTCTGTTCGGTTGTCGGTTACCAACTGTTAACATTTCAAATTATTTTTTGTATGCTCACGCTGCATGGCACCGCGCTCGTTGCCTGGCAACCGGGACCGCCAAGTGCGCGGCGGGTCGGGGCGGGGTGCGACCTGTGCTGAAAGCGCTGTTACGGATTTGATCACTTAGTGTTTCAAATCCATTGAGCCCGTATTCGGCCGGTGATGGAGGAAATCTGCTCAGCTGCAACGATCATTAGATCGTAATTGTTTTACTGTTTCCACATATATGTTTTAATGTTAATTGTATAATACATGGCACGCGCAGTGCACGGACACGGGGTCAGCTGGGCGCAGCTATTGCTTGTTCTAATTAAAGGTAACATACAAATTAATTAAAGATCTATCGATGGGGGGATTGTGGGGAGACGTCTATGTCCAGCAGTCGGCGTTTATCAGCTGATGGTGATATAAATTAACGTCGCCGACGTAAATCAACATTTTGTGTTAGTGTATTACAAATTAGTAATTAAAGTAGCTCCCGGCGAGGATCCAGCTGGTCGTTCCCTCCGCGCCCTCGTGTAACTTGGGACGCGTTAATTAAGTCGGGCGCACGCTTACCCTTTACCTAAGATAATGTCAGGTACTTTTTACTCGTGTGGATGTCCGGCAGTCCACGGGCGCACTGCATAGCCCCCCGCGACTGCAACACTATAAGCTGGAGGCCCCCCTATATTCTACCTCACGGATGCGTGCAGGCGCAACAGCCCCCACGTCATGCGGACAACTAACTGGTTGTTATTCGCAGGCCGCAACTTTAGCACTGCAAATCTTCGCCACCCGTTTTAACCTCTCGACCCAAACTCAAGAGTGCAATAACCTCGAAAAGCGTAGAGCTGTGTGTCGCCGCACCGCACCGCGCCGCGGCCGCTCACGTTGCCACTTCCGGCTCCGCTCCCGCCCCTGTTGTCTTCAACTGGTTGATTACACATTGTGCATTTTGTAACATGATTGCAGTTATTAACGTGATGTAAGACTAAGGGAGTTTAGCAACTGACTGTATCACTGTTACATTCACCTGTTTATATAATTAACTGCGGTGTTCGGTACGGTTCCGGTACGATAAGGTTGTGTAGTGCGAGAATATTGTTTTCACCCCCTACAGTACAAAATTGCAAGTAAATCTGTCACCGCATTCACATTACTTATTTGTGGCGTATTTGCGCCGTTCGGGTGAACTTTCTGTTCTGGTCGCTTCGTGGTATATAATAGCGATTCATTAAATTAAGTATTTCAGTTCAGGGACACGCTGGTCTGCCTCCCGTGACGTCACAGTTCGCGTCTCGAAATCGGTTGGACGGCATCGCGCACCACAGACTCCGTATCATTTATCGAGAGTCCAATTTGCCGAAGTAATTATGAAAAGTTTGAATCACGGGTGGTGGGCACATTAGCCCCGCGAGTTGCGCGGCCACCCCCGCGAGCCCCGCCGTTTTAGGGTGTTATTTAATCACTAAAAGGACCGTTCCTCCGCGTAACTATACAGTGTGCTGTTAAAAAATTTTCGGTGATACCACCACGGCGAACTGCTGACTTTACAAATACTGCTCGCTGCAGAATTCCTTGATGTGCAGACACTAAAAGAGGTGGCGTCCTTTTGTAGTAACCCTTTGTACCGTATTTGTGTATTCTTAAATAGATTCCTATTTGTACCGGATGGAGAAAGCCCGATGTGGCCATAATGAGTGAAGGGCAGGGCTCCACACGGGCTTTTGCGGGAGGACGCGTAAACCGCCCTCCAAGACTGTAACGCTGAATTGCACCATTCATTTATTTTTATTAGCATATTGCAGAATGCTGTTGCTGCTGCTCCGCTCTCGGCTCGGTGGTGAGGTCGACACTTCGTAGGATTGCATAAAACTATGCGTGTGCCTCTCGGCAAACACTTGCGACGTGCTGCAGAAACAAAGCAGTCGTAGCAGCACCCTGAAAGCATCATTGTATAGGATTATCGGAGCGCTGCAATCTCCGGCGGAACTGCACCACAATCCGCGCGAGTACCGTGATGTCCAATACGCTTTGAACTAAGTAATTTTAATATTTGCCGCTTCAGCTTATCTACCAAGTCCACGTGTCATTGGATATCTGCATTGTCTTTACGATCGCTGACTAATAAGTGCAACGTAACTAATTGGTGCACACTCTTGAGAGCGACGTCATTCCGACAGATGGGTGGACGTCGGAAAGACACTAAGCTCCAGCCCTAAAAACCATACTCTCTGACTAGTTAACATTATATCTGATCGATTGGCGTACGGTTCGCAGACTCCACACGGAACCCGGGGAGCACCAGCCCAGAGCGCCAGCAGCGCCGCCTCGGTCCATTTGCTGAATTTGTTGAAGCAAACGCCATCGACATAACCACCCACTTGCACGCTGATGAGTTGCTCGGGCAGCCCGTTCGAGTGAGGACGAGGGCTGAAAGAGGTAACGAGGTCGGCTGTCGTTGTCCTACACCACACTTTAGCTCAGATGAGCACAGCCCGGCGACAGACTCCGCTTTTTCGGTTAATGTACCGACCGGTACTTTACTGTGGAGGATATTTCTGATGGTATCAGTACTTGTTTCAATTTCTTCAAGGGCACATTGCAGGGTCCCACGGCCACGGGAACGAATGCCTTCGAAATGTATAAAAAAACCAAGTATAAAGTGTTGTTTGTTTATCTGTGTAATACCTGATGGTGTGCTTTAAATTAAGAATAGCGTTCGCTGATGAGTGGTCCGGTTGAAAACCGAGTTCAGTATCAGCATCATTTATCTTGACGATTTCATACACATAAGTAAGAACTGTATATATATGTATATGTAACTGATGTGGGTAAATAAACAACTCATTATATAATGAGGTGGTGAATGTCCAGAGGTTACATAGCTGAGCGAGGTGGAGCGAGGCGGAGCGAACCCGGAGGGACAAATGTCCCTCTTTCTTTGCTTTAAACAATTCCTTAATGAGCCTCCAGTCCGCCGCCCTCGCCCCCGGCGCTGATTGCAGTACAAAGGGCCGGGTTTCCCCTAATGAGGCAGTTCACAATCCAGCCTCAAAAGTTCCACGGCTACGTGTGCTACGGGGCGGGCCACCGCCGTCGTTTCCCACCCCGCGTCTCCCCGCACACGTGTACGCGTACATGTTCTAAATAAGTTTATTATTTTGAACGAAGGACGTCTTCACGAGTTGACCGGATACATTTTCGTGGTGGCGAGATTGCGTAGACGTTTGATAGAAGCTAGACGGGGTGCACTCGGGGCGGGCGCGGCGCGGGCCCGCGACCTCGCTCCGTTAGGTGGACCTGGCTTCGGGCGTGTCTGGTGCGCGCTGCAAACGGGACGCCCACTCGATGCGCGGGCCGTATGCAAATGTCGCCTGCTGTACGCAAAACACGTGTGCCGCGTGATTGAAATGCGGCGACCAACCGGCGCGCCGCCGCCCGCCGCCGCCCGCCGCCGCGCGCCTACGGCCAATCGCAGCGCGCCGCCGCCCGCCGCCGCCGCCGCCGCCGTATGGAAATGCGCCGTATTCAAATCAGTTTAAAATCAAAACGCGCATGCACCGCGCACCGTTTTTTATTGGCGCGCGGCTCGCGGGGCCCGCGGGGACGCGCGGCGCCGCGAGGGTCCGCGCGCGGCCCTTCGTGGCAACCCTTCACCAACCCTTTTTTATGCAGCAGCTGTTTTTCAACTCTCGATTTTAGTAGAGAGCACGCGGCGCGCACCGGCGACGCGTTTTTTGCGCGCCCTGCCTCCGGGGTGGCAGAGGTGACAATTTGTTCTATGAATTAAAACTGATCTCGCACCTGGAACGGAAGTGCGCGCGCGTCTGTTTGTTTTTGTTGGGGCTGCGCACGGGTACGCGGCGGCGAGGGGTGTCGCGCGCACGCCATCGATATTGTAATCATTTATTAAGTGGGTGACACGAGATGGTGAGAACCTGTTACTTTTATAAAAACTTTTATTCAAAGACGGGTAAGAACACAATAACAACTAAAAAATCTAAGAAAATCGTGAAAAATATTCAAGTCAAGCGAAAAAGCCACCCCCTGCAGTCGTAGCGAAGTCTATACCGAGGATCACGCTGGACTGGAGAGGTGCCTGGACACTGGTTAAGTTTACCCGCGAAGATCCTTTTTAATTTTATTTCCGTTTTGATAAAAGAAGGACCTGCAGCGTTTCCAATGTTAAGTTCCTGTTAATTAATCGGAATCTTTCTAATTCTGTAACTTCAGGGCCTCTCCAGAGGAACGCAGGGGAAAGATATTATTTACTTAATATTTATTATTATGAGACTTTTAAAAATGTATAAGCTACTTGTTAGTTGGAGCTGATGCTGCCTGAAGTGGCTTTGTATCTCTCTACGAAGACTTTGGTATTGTTCCATCATTTTCTTCGTCAATACTTCGGCGGTATGGTGATGTTAATGAGACCGACATCCAGCGGTGTTTGCCGGCGACGCGTATCACGGCCTACTTGTCTCGTATCACTCCCCGTTGGAGGTGTCGCTCTCGGCCTGCCTGTGCTGATGCTGCTCCAACTGAGCCAGCGTTGACATAGGTTGTTCTGTTATTTGGAAGACTGTAAGACAACACGAGCCTGCGTAACGGACGAGATAGCGTTTCCGATATCAGTCCACTGAGCAGAGAGGCGCGGCGGCACCAGGGCGCGTGCTGAAGTGGATCAACACGAGGTGGCGCGTCGGCATGACAGGACAAACAGAGGCGTACGGTGGCTCGCAATCAGCTAATGTGTGTGCCGACCTCGCGGCAACTCGCAGCGAGGCGCCGGGGGCTCCGCAGGTGGAATCAATGTCCTAATTGCCCTAATGGAACCCATCAATCCAGAACTCCGATCACAGGCGGGACCCTGGAGATCACAAAGCTGATCGAACCTATAGTGACACCGACATGCTGCATTGTTCTATTAAGCTAATCGTTTAAGTTATTATTATACAATTGTGCATGTAGGTGCCACTACGCTTTGATGAAGAGCGAGCTGCAGGCCAGGTCTTGTAACGTGGTGAAGCTGAGGCGGCGCGCGGCGGGTCTTGTTTAGGGATAGCTACCTCGTGAGCAACGAATCTGCAGTCAAAATTAACTAATCCTGCATCCGGTCAGTACTTGCAATTGTGATCTTAATAAAAGTGCAGCTGCCCCCGGCCTCCTCTGGCAGTCTGCAGCTCCCACCGCTGGGTGCTCGCGAAGCTGCAAAGGAACTGCAAGCAACTGAGGCGCTTGGTTTTAATTATCAGTAACATGATGAGACGTGTTGGTCGGGACATTTACACGCTCGTTGCTTTAAGATATAAATTGCATTTCAAATAGTAAATAATGAAACTTGGCGCAGCGCCCTTCGAACCGGAACATAGTAATGTTTGCACACTGGCGGTGGGCGGTAGCAGTAGAGACGGTTTTCAACCAGTGATCTCTGCCGCCGGAAGTGGAAATCAACTGCCGCTTGCTGTGGACCTCGCCCGTGGACGCAACGCTTTGGCAACAGCAGCAGTCCAAACCTCATTTTCCTGACGATAAATATTCGGGAAAGAAATTTGTGGGTCGGGTTGTCGCGACTCGTGTTCACTGTTTGCTGCACTGTGATACCACCTTGCCTAAACAGGAGCATATCAAAGTATTATCAAACAAACAAAACTCGGCAGCCGCACGCGCAGCACAAGGATTCCAATCAACCACCAGCGTCAGTTCTAACAATAATCTGTGTGGGAATCGAGACGGAGTCCTAGACAACAGGGTCGCACAAGACTGAGGTGAGGTGAGGGGTTTTAGTGAGTACAATTCCTACATTGTCGCCCTTGTCTCTCTAGCAGCGTATGATGCACAGGGGTTTGTGTAGGTAACATCACGTACGGCCTGATCCAATCACAAATACCATTCAGTAACAAAAATTATGGAGGGTGTATGGGTTCCCGCACAACGGCCCATGGGGTCCAAGCCCTCACCTGTTCGTGGTGCACCTTGCTAATGAACTAACGAGGCTCTGGCTAAAATAGCCCAAATCCCTTCATATGAACCCTTACAAACTTGGAGATCTTTGAGTGAGCCCTGTGTCCAACAGTGGACGTCTATCGGCTGATGGCGATGAACAAAAATGATTGTTGCTGATGACGTGGCTGAACCTGCTGTAAGCACGGACTACCGTTGAAATAATTTAACTCTTGGCGGAGTGCGGTCGTCCCGTCCGCTTACTTAACATATGTTCCGACATAAAAAATGAATTATGTCCCAATGGTGTGCCAGAAATGAGCATTGCTCCCACCTCCGACCCTGGGACCCCGCCACAGCGACAGCACGCGCTGGTGCGGTCACCGGCACCTTTTCATTTAAATTTACTTGTTGCTTGTTTTTCGAACTGAACATGGAAATAGTTGACAGTGTGCTGGGAGCCTTACGAACCACTACTAGTGATGAGTAGAATTGGTCTCGGTCTTGTGGTCTCGGTCTTATTCTTGCATTGCTTATCACTAATCATTAGCTGCTGAATTTGTTAACTGAACTGCATGCCGTCTGCACACTGGGAGTTAATCAAAACGAAATGATCGTCCGGTAGTTACTCTACAGAGATACTGGAGAAAAGGGTCGTAGGAGTGGGGGTGGGGGTGTGGGTGGTGGTGTATGTTGAAAATCGTTTTACATTATTTAACAGAAACCTTTCGTCGCTCAAATCAAAACATAATACTACTACTACTACTACTACTACTACTACTACTACTACTACTACTACTACTGTATAATATTTTTATTTATTCATTTTTTATTATACACCAGGTAAGGTGCACGTGTGCGTGTGCGTGGGGGTGCAGGGGTGGGGAAGGCTTTTTGCGAACGCGATCCAATGCAAACACGGACGGAAAAGGTTTCCGCAGTGTTGACTCACGCTCGCCGCGTGTTTGCTGAACAATTCCATTACAGGTTTCCGGTTACTTTCCAGACTCGACATGGAGTTTATGATTTTACATGTGCCGCCCACCCGCCTGCAGGCTCTTCAAGTCCTGGCGAGGGTCGCGGGATCGACCGTGTGGAGCTCCATGCGAGAGAGTAAACACTAAAAAATTATTTCTGGTGAAAAGTCGGGACGAAAAATAAAACTTTAGGCGACAGGAAGTAGTATATCTCCCACCCCGTATTGGGCCAGCGTGGTGTGTAATGGCACAAGTCCACCCATATGAACCCCTACAAACGACGGCCCATCTTAACTTGCGATGCAGGCAGCGCGGGACCGATCAATGTGGGGATATTTGGGGGAGGCCTATGTCCAGCTGTGAACGTCTATCGGCAGATGATGATGAAGTAGTATTTGTTTTAGGAATAACGTGTAAATATCTGAAGACACATTTCCAACTCGGCAATTATTTAATACTCGTGTATCACTCGTGTGCACACCACCACTTGGTTTATTTACCAACATCCGCCGCTGCTGCTCTGAACACTCCAAAGTAATATGATCCGGATGAATTTGTGCAATTCTCATTAACACGTACATTGTTTTTCGCTTATTATTATATATGGCCCGGGAGCAGCGCGCCCCACCGCCGCGGGGTGGGAGGTTGTGAGCCGCCCGGAGGGTGGGGGAGGAGGCGAGCGCGAAGAAAGGGAGCAACCCTTTCCTCCGAGGGGTAGTAAGCCATCCATCACCTACGACGAGAGAAATGTATTTTAATCCACTGCCCCGCGCCGCGTCGCTTCATGAAACGTGAAAAATGATCCCGCGGCGTGCGCACACACGCACGCGCACATGCACACGACACGCACACGCACACGCACACGGACACGGACACGCCACCCGCGCCTGTGTGCGTGCGTGCTTGCTTTACTTTATTCAACTAAGCGATGAGACGGGCGGACGTTCACCATCAGGTGGTTCAACCTGGCGCTAGTTAGGATATTATACACTGCAACACATTGCGCTCGTCGCCTAAGACATGAGATGTTAAGTCTCGTTATCCCAGCAATTATACTATCTTCAGCGCGCTTCAAACCGGAACACAGTATTGTTTTACGGCAGATACAGGATCCGCGGTGGTGCGTACCAAAATGCTCTTCAGAAACAGAGGTCTAGTACCAGTACATGCGCGTGTGTGCGTGCGCGTGTCCTGTCGACTCTCGACCAGCGGCCGGCTGACGCTGAAAGTAAACTTTATACGGCCGACCAACTTCCTGCCGGAGCTTGCTGCTAGAGGTGTGAGCCTGCAAACGTTGAAGCCGATCGATGAGGTGCTGGTGCAAAAAAAATTACAATCCAATAATGTCCTCGTTGTTCACAGAAGGTTTTTCTCAATCTGTCATCGGTCTACATTTCTCCTTTCCTTGTCGTGTCCTGTGCCTTAGCGCGCAGCGCTTTAGCATGTGACATAATCATCATCATCATCATCAGCCGATAGACGTCCGCTGCTGGACATAGGCCTACCCCAAAGACTTCCACATCGATCGATCCTGTGTTGCCTGCATCCAGCGGCTTCCCGCGACCTTTCTTTGTAGAGATTCGCATAGGGAGATTAGGGCCATCCCCCGACATGCTGGCCCAATGCTGGTTGGTGGAAGACAGAGTATCGTTTGTAGATTCGCGGGGTGCACCGCGAGCAGGTGAGTTTGGCTTAAATCCTGTGAGTTGCTGTGCGGGAGTCCTGGCACCCCTGCACGTGACGCGCGAGCTCGTAATGCCCAACCACATCAGTGAACCAGGCAGAGCTTTATATAAATCTTGTGAACGCTCGTTCAGTTTACGTTGACATTTGAACATTTATTGTCCAAGTTTTACATGTCACCCTTTTGTGAAGTGAAAGGGGTAGGAGCGGAGTCGGTTTATTTACGTTTTGAATCAGTTTTTAACTGGCCGTTTACGTTGGTAGCGAGGGGCGGACGCGCGAGGGTTGTGCGCGGCGGTGGCGGCGGTTGCCGCGTGGCTCGCTGCCAGCTCGTGGCGTTTTGTAAAGTTAGCGGCGGAAGCGGTCCCGCGGGACGCTGAGATTGCTCCGCTCGCCGCCTGCCGCTCGCCGCTCGCCGCCCGCCGCCTGCTGCCCGCCGCTGCCATTAATCATACACAAATTGTCCCGCCCCGCGGGAGCCGCGCCGCGCTGAGGCGAGCTGGTTCCGGCCGTGCCAGTCATCGCAGCCCACGTGATCTCCCCTGATAACGCGCTTCTATTCACGCCCGCGACTTGATGACCTGACGCTGACGGATGATAGCGTGTTGCGTGGACGATATTCCCGCGTGCTGCGTGTCGGTGCAGCCGATGACGTCACGCCGCACGCCGCACGCAGCACGCCGCACACCGCACGCCCCGAGGGTGCGCCCGTTGTTTATGTCTCAATAGGCGCCCGCTCACCCCGCGACGCCATAACAATAATATTCAATGTTTTATTGGAGGCCAGTGATATCTCTCCCGGATTACTAAAACATCTGTCCCGGAAAATTCACTCTCGAGCCGTTTATCGCGCTCTCGAGGGTAGATAGAGAAAAAACTGCAATAACGCGGTGTCATAACAAAGACGCCGCCGCCGCCGATAATGCTATGATTAATACCCGGCGTTATCTTGAGAGTGCAGCCCGCCGCGCGCACACGCGCCCCTCGCCCCTCGCTCCGCTACCCTCGCTCGGCGCCCTCGCCCCCGCAACCCGCACCCCGTCCGCCGCCCCGTGCGCGTCACCGACCCCGCCCCGGCCGCAGCCGCAGCTCGACGTAGCGCTACATTTTAAGGTATTCTCGGGAGCCGACATAAGAGTTACGGATTTCGCATAATGCATATATTCTCGTGAGGGAGATACGGAGGGTGCCGGCGGGCGCTGGGGCGCGGGGTGCCGCCGGTGGTGCGGCGGTGGTGCGGCGGGGCGGGGTGCGGTGCGGGCGGGGGCCGCCGGCGCGCGCTGGGGAGGCGGCTGGGGAGGTCTCCGCGTGACCGCACGTCTTTTGCACGCGACAAGCTCTCGACATTTTTTTTATTATTATTGCGCTTCGATGGAATTTACTCCAGCGAGGGTCGCTAATAGAACAGCGGGCACGCTCGCTTGGCCCCGGCGGCGATTTCGAATATGATTTTTAAATCACATAATGGAGTGTGTGCGCCTTTTTAACAGTTATTTTAAGGGGGCGTCCCCGCCGCCCCGAGGGTGCACCATGAATTTTTAAAAACGCAATTCGGTTCCGCGGGGCGGGCGCAGCGGCAGGGCTATGTCAACGTTGGCTTCAGCCTTTTCACTCGCACAAAGCAGCGCGCAATGCGCGTGCAGTACGCGTGCAGTACGCGTGCAGTACGCATGCAGTACGCGTGCAATATGCGTGCAGCGTGAGCCCGTCCGACATGGGCTGCAGCATCAGTAGCGTAGAGAGTGAGTCTGATGACGAGTACATTAGAATATTACTGTAATTAGTGCACACACGAGCACTTGGAGGCGATAGGCCAGTTCGCTGTGGACCTGGGCGATGCTTTAATGAAATACAGATACTTTCTTTCACCAACAACGTACTAATGTCTGATTTCAATTTTCCACCTCATTAGGTGACCATGTTCAGTCTGAACGGCGGTAGCTTGATAATCATTATCATCATCAGCCAATAGACGTCTACAGCTGGACATAGGCCTCCCCCAAAGATTTCTAAATCCATTGGCGCCGCGTTGCTCGCATCCAGTGGTTTCCCGCGACTTTCATCAGATCGTCGGTGCACCTTGTGGGAGGCCGCCCAACGCTCCGTCTACCGGAACACGGGCGCCACTCGAGGACCTTACTGCTCTATCGGCCTGCGATCCTTCGAACAATGTGACCTGCCCACTGCCAGTTAACTCGGCAATAGGAAATTCAAACTTACAGCACATGTTATTATTTTCACACAAAGCACCAATATTTGACATGGTGACGAGTTCTTTGTCCACAGTATAGAGGCGAGGCAGGTGAGGCCGGCGCCGCGCTCGGCTGCTTGGGAAAGGTTTACCGTGAGTAATATAAAGTGGGCTGTTCCGCGGCCGGAACTGGCGCCGGGAGCACGAGGACCGTCGCTCGGCGGAGGCTCAGCACGGCGGAGGCTCAGCACGGCGGTGGCGTCGGCAGCGCCGGCGGACTCTACACTGCACCTGGTCGCACATCGGGTACCTACACTCGTATAAGTGATATAAAGCTTCAGTACACTATCTTTGTTAACTTACCTACTGCCTCAACGTGAGTTTATTTATACTTTAATCGTTAATTACCAGTATCTCGGTAAAATTCTGAAGAGATCTGGATACCGTTAAAATAACTGATATGGCAACATTATTGGACATTTTAGCTAATTTATCATCATCATATCCATCAGCCGATAGACGTCCACTGTTGGACATAGGCCTCCCAGCATGGCTTCCGGTGTCGCTGGGCATAAGGGCTGTCGTAGGGGATTTAGTCCATTTCCCACCACGCTCGCCCAATGCGAGTTGGCGGGAACCAAAGTCTCGTTTGTGGATCAGCAGGGTGCACCACGAGCAGGTGAGTTGTTGTATTGTATGTGTGAGTCGTTGCCCGTACAAACTCGCTAAATAGTTGTATGAATACATCTCGCTACTCTCCTCTACTTAGTATTCAATACTCGATAAAAAAAGCTAAATAAAATAGTGTGTACTGCTCCGGAGAGAGCTGCTCCACAGTGCGCTGTAGTTTTATCTTATTGATTCGAGGGATCGTCGCGACGAGCGATACGGTACGGTACGGACACCGGACAGTAAGTGACACAGGGTCCATACCAACGTGGCACTGGCTGTATCAAGCCGGAGCACATAACGCGTGAGCGGCCGAGGGTGCAAATAAGGTGACAGTGCGCTTCTCTGCTCATGGTATGAAGGAAGAGGTTTCTTTCCCGCTGTTAACAGATTGCTGGCAAATGTTTCAGGTCCGGGAGCGGCCAGCGCGCAGGGGCTACGCGCTCCGCGGCGGCTACGCAGCGATGAGCGGCGGGTGGCGGCGGCTAGTGGCGGCTAGTGGCGATGAGTGGCGGGTAGCGGCGGGTAACGGCGGGTGGCGGCGGCTAGTGGCGGCTACGCGGCGGGTAGCGGCGGCTACGCGGAGATGAGCGGCGGGTAGCGGCGGCTAGTGGCGGCTACGCGGCGATGAGCGGCGGGTGGCGGCGGCTAGTGGCGGCTACGCGGCGATGAGCGGCGGGTGGCGGCGGCTAGCTGCGGCTACGGCCTCCGTCGGCCCAGGTAACGTGGTATAGCCACGTGCGACGCTGAGCGTGGTATTGGGACGATGGAGCCAGGATACATTGGATCGGGCGCCTCCATACATCTTTTCCTCGCTTCCCGAGTGTGGGTAATGTCGCCGAACGTTCCCGCTCGCAAAGCGGCCAGTGTAGCATGCGCCCCGGTGTCTACTCAATTTCCCTTGGCGTCGTGCCGGGGGAGTGGGCCCACTTGTACTGGTAATGGCTTGTACATATTTCTGCAATTGATTAGTTGGGGGCGGTTGCCTAGGCGACGGGTTGCACCGTGCCACCCCCCTCGCGTGCCTTCCCGGCTCCCGGCCCTCGCAGCTTCCGCAGCCTCCGACGTGTACACGAGAGAGTGTATCGCGTCGTGCCATCTCCATTGCTACGCTCACTCTACTCTCACACATCACAGTTGGGAGTCGGATAATATAGAAGTACGATTTATTGCTTTATTGCTGCCGATGTGTTAGGTTCAAGTCGCTTTGTATGGCTCCACCGAGGAGACACCGCTGTCATCCCGTATTCGCTCAAATCAGTTACGAAAAAAAATATCAGGCGATTGGAGCTGGATGTCTTCTCGTCTCCTGTTCACGTATTTATTATTCATACATGACGCGTCCACCAAGACATGTGTTATGGTACTGGTGTAAGGCTCTGCCCTGGCGCCCTGCGGTGCCACCTTCCAAACAGGACTATTCAGTTATTTAGTAAAGCCGTGAGAGATATTCCTCGCCTGGCTTCTGTTACCCCGTTGGACTGCCCAGCGGTGCATCACCACCGACGTCCGACTTGTTCATACCATGGAGCGGCAACGGGCGATGAATTGTATACGCAGAGCGCCGTTGCAGAAGGCACTGTGAGGCGGTGCGGGCGGCGGGCGGCGGGCGACGAGCGGGAGGCTGCCGCGAGGGAGGAGTGCAATAAGGGGCTCGCGCGTACCTGCTCCAGTTAATTGGCTGCGAGTTTAATTCCGCCGCCAATTGTCTTCTAAAATAGGAGACGGGAAGCCATCGGGTTTCAAATTAATTTCCTGGCCGGAAGTTAATCCGCGGTACTAATTATCGCCGTCCTCCCCTCCCTCGGCCGCTCCCTCCTCGGCGCCGCCTCGCGACCCCCGTCACCCTGCCGCTAATTAAATCTGCGCAAGCAGCTGCTAGGTGATGATTACCTGCTGCGAATAAGCGCTTCGGTTCTGCGTGAACGAGAGCTTTCACTTACTGCCTCTGCGCGGCTGGTACCCGGTACCCGGTACCCGGTAGCGGTACCCGGGCAACGTATCACGAACTACTCGTGGATTTTTGGCGTTTGTGAAGTTTCGTCATGCAGAAGCATTCATTGCATCGCGTCGAACATAAACACCAACATAATTAGATCTAGGGCGACCCTCGTGAGAGCATTTGGAAGCATGCCTCGCTGCTCCAGCTGTCTAGTTTCGAAGAAGCAATGTCTGCACACCGACGTATGGCGGCAGGCTTTTTATTCACAAGATCTAACAGTTGATCTCAATGATGTTGATGATGTTATCATTGAGCAGATTAACAACGTGATCGGTGGTAGCCAGTCAGGTCTATTAGAAACTGTACCACCAACACAGAAACTACCATCGCATCTAGTCTTTTTGTTCCGTTTCATCATCATCATCATCATATATCGTCGATGCCGATTGAGGTCGGTCCACGACAGACGGTCCACCTTTTAAATGTTTACAATAAACAATTATCTCATGCTCTCACGTTTCCTCCTTTATAAATAAATGAATATTAAACGACGCCGCTCAGCGGCCGTCGGCACCAACGGCGCGTGGTGCCCGCCTGCCCGCCTGCCCGCCTGTCTGCCAGCCCGCCTGTCTGCCTGTCTGCGTGCCCGCCAACAAGCCGCAAGCACCGCATCGCCTGCCACGGAGATGTTACCACGCTGCGTCCGGTGACGAGGGGTCGTAAAAAGTGGCAAACCTAACGTTTAATGTGAAGACGACAATTATTGTTTGCGCTGAACAATATGGCCGGTCGGGTGTGTGGGGCGCGGTGCGGGGCGGCGGAGGCGCGCGCGAGGGCGTCCGGCGACCGGACCTACCTTAACGAGGAGTCAAGTGTCGCGAGAGGCTTAATTACGCCCGGCAGGGCGGCGGCGGGGAGGCGGCGGCGGGCCGGAGGCCGGGCGGCGGCCGGGTGGGGGCGAGCGCGGGGGTCTGCGCCCGGACGTGCTCCACCAGGAGGCCCGGGTTGACCTCGCGGCTGCAACAACGTATGCTCGTTACGGACGCGTCCCCTGCACTCGTTTCGTTACATTTTCTTAGAGGACCGGCGGCGGGGTTATTGATTGTGTACCCCGCGCGCGGTGCACCCCTCGCCCGCCCCCGAACCGATCTGTCGAGCTCGTTATCAATGTTTCTATATTAAATTATGATAATGGAGTTATCCAGTGAACCTCCCATTCACGCCATTGTAATGGAACTGTAGTTATCTGGAATGTACTACACGTTGTAACTTCCGTACAGAAGAAGCGAGAGACGGCTATCCGTCCGCAGATGTACAGAAATAACATGGTTCATCCACGACCTGAACTGTAGAGGGCTGATTAAGTGTCGATGTGCGAAGAAGCAGACATGCACTCGGCAAACGTTTGTGTCCACTTGCCCGGAACGCTGTGCTGGTGCTGATAACACACCTCATTGCCCGTCTGGCATCGCGGTGCGGTGCTATCCAGCAGGCATCATCTTGACGATCGTCGTGATGAGTATCGTCAAGTGCAATAGGTTTTTGCTGGTTTATTGCAATTTTTTTTTATTCTTCGAAGCGATAAGAAGAGACGTTCACACGATAGTAAGTGTCACACGTGGTCATAACAACGTGATCCTTTTTAGGATATTGTACACTGCACCGCATTGCGTTCGGCGTTGTGGGAGATAAGACGTCAAGTGTCGTTATACCAGTAACTACATTAGCTACAGCGCCCCTCAGACCGGAACACAGTAACCTTTGCACAGCACTGTCCGTCGGCTGCTGTAGACACTATGGTGGTAGCTACCTCGACGGTTTCCGGCAGCAAAGACACTATCACCAGTAAATTTCATGAAACAACATTCGAACATTAGCAATACGCTCACACAAATGGTGCGTTAGTGGATTCATCCCCGGTAGCTGTTGCGAGGGTGCAGGCGGAGCATTCATTATGCAGCCGGCGGGTCGATAGTGCACGCTCTCGCCTCCCCTCGTCGCCCTTGTACACACCCGCGCACACCCCCCGCACACTACCGTGTATTTGCATAAGCTGATGAGATGTGCCCATTATGCAGCGGATGCTGGGGTGGGGGAGCGCCGGAGCGCCCGCCCGGCTCCATTATCCCAAATTATGTATAGGTTTGCGCGGCTCATGTGTCGGTTAGGTGCACGCTGAAAGTCTTTACAAACGCTCAGCTGACACGGTGCCAACGAAAGCTTCGTTTGTGTTCCGGCACCAGATTCGAGGACTCGGTGCGCCGATGGGATCTGTTGCGTGCATTTGTCACTTGTCGTCGTGAATCGGCGACCACCCCGAAAGTTCTCCCTTCAAGTGAACTTCCATAACTTATTTCCCATACTTCAACCGAAAACTAGGAACGTTCAAGCAAAGGTCTGGTGTCGCGAAGTGGGAACTGAGCTAGAAACCGAAAGTCATGAAAAATAGATGATTTCTTCCTTTTCCTCGGTAGCATAGGTGATTTCGCGACAGTTGTGCTGAAAGATGGATAGACAGGTTCCTCCTGCACAGCAACAAAGTTTACGCGCGCTGTTCAGAGCGTACTATTGAATATTTGACTCCGGCTGGTGTCGAGCAACGAGCAGCCGCCACGTAGCCCCGAGCTGACACCTTGCGACTTCATTTGTTCCCAAGTACCAATCAACATCTTTGAGGTACCCGCTTCGCGAGCCCTAGAGACGGGTGAATGCGCGCCAAGGTTCCTAGGACCGCGAGGAGGTAGAGAGAGGAACGGATACTACTTAAATAAAACAATAAAACTTGTCAACTTCTTCGCTGAGCCGTTTTTTGTTTTCTAAGCAACTTAGTGTGGGTCAGACGACCGGCTCCAGCACCGACTGCACTGGCCAGACTTAGAGCTTCCTTGCAAGTGCAGCATTGCGCTGATCGCGCTATACGAGACACAGCGAAGCATTGTGCGGGGCAGTGCCAAATGCAAGTTTACGTGACACGTTTCAACTGTTCCCTAACGCGATGCAGATCCACCCATGCAAAGCCCATCATTATTGTCATCAGCCGATAGACGTCCACTGCTGGACATAGCCCTCCTCCATAGAATCTGTAGGGGTTCGTTTAGGGGGATTTGGGCCATTTCCCTTCACACTGGCCCGATGCGGGTCGGAGGAAACGACAGCTTTGTTTATTGATTAGCAGAGTGCACCACGAGCAGATAGGGTTGGTTTGAGTTTCGTGAATTGTTGTCCCCTTATACCCTTGCAAAGTCCATAGCCATGGATCGTAGGGTGAGGTTTGTTTTGTTTAGGGCGCGTTAACCAAGTCATTATAGTTTAGCGAACAATGGTGGGGAAATTCACAGCTCCACTTGACACCAACCTAACGCCGTTGCGCTGTTCATCAGTTCTGATAACGTCAGCGTGGTTGCGGATGGGGTGGCGGCGTGCAGCTCGGCGCGGCGTCGCACTACATGCAGGCGGCGACTGGACCGCGGATACTGGAACACCTTTCGTCATACAATCCTCGCTGAACGCGTGCGACTGACTGTCAGGAGAGCACGCCACACCAGCGCACGTGGCCCGTGCGGAGTTCAACCGTAATTCTGTTCCTCCCTCTCCGCAGGCCTGAGCTCGCCTGCTGTGGTGCGGCTCGGCGGAAGCGACAGGTGACGCGTCTGCATTGGCCCCGGAGCGTTGCCTCAGCTCTCCGCTGGTTCAGCATGAGCGGGCCCGGCACGTTCTGAGTATAAACAAATCTTCCAATTAATTATTTGACGCCGCTTTGTATTAGTATATGTAATATAATACTTCCGCACGGAATTACAGTATTTAAGCTTCAAGAATGCAATAGAACATGGGGGATGCGGAGGAGAGGTCGCGTGGACGGGGATGAGCGAGGGGGTGGCATTCCTCCCGTCCAATATTATACGGCGTAGTTAGCGCGCAGTGATATTAAGAATTCCAGCAGGCACAGAGCACTGGAGCTGGCCTGGCAGAGGTGTGCTCGCCTTGCATATATTCGTATATTACTCTGCTGGGTACCTGCTGCGTGCTGCAGCGCTGCAGCAGCGCTACTGCTGCCTGCTTATTATGCACGAATATATTTAATGATAACGTCTACTGTTGATCAGGGGACCTGTTAGTTATGCAACTTACTCTGGCCTGCCATTGCCCCCACAGTGGTGCGCCGAACTCTTACGAATGAAGATCTCAAATGAACACCCGAAGTATAAATATTGCGGAAGCTCTCGCCAGTCGGTTGCTCTGTGCGTCAGACCAGATTGGAGCGAATGGCACAAAGTTCGTAATTGAAAAATCTCTCCGCTCTAGAGTCCTCACGGCGGCGCCCCCGCACCCTCCCAGCGCCCTCCTCGCTTCCTCAGCGCACCCGCCCGCGACACATTCCTACCGCCGCTTCCGTCAACAAATTAAATTTCACATGGAGCACAAGCACTTCCTGGTGGGCCTTGGGTGCAGCCGCTGCTGATACTCTCCTCTACGCCATACTGCTACAGTCTTACCTGTTAGTAACCGTGTAGTCAAAAAAAAATTTTTTTTTTGTCCGGAAGTGACTCATCACGGAATATGCGAGCACGGGTCATGTTGATTCAAGGAATGTGTACACAGGCTTTAAAGTGTCGCTAGACATGACTAAACACAGGTAGCTCGCCGGCATAATGGTGAGAGCGTGTGGCCTTCACTCCGAAGGTCGCGGGTTCGGACTGCAGCAGGTAGCGACGACTTGAATGTTTAAGTTACGTACATTTGTGAACTTAAGTAACGACAGCGGAATACAAACGGTGAAGGGAAACCATCGCGAGGAAACCTGCACAGGAATTAGAATGTATCGTAAGGTGTGTGTGAAGTCACCAATCCGCATTGGGCTCGTGCGGTGACTGTGGCCCATCGCCATCATATTGGGAGCAGGCCTATGTCCCAGCAGTGGGGACGTAAATAGGCTGTAAAGTAAAGTAAAGTAAACATGACAGTAAACGACCTGGCAGGGAGGGGGTGTATAACCCGGTGAGAGACACAACAGGGTAAAATATTGAATTTCATTAATCAATACAGTAACATTCCCACACATGGCACACCAGCTGCTCGTTCTCGGTTAGGCAGGTCAGAGAGGTAGGCCTCCGGCGCGGAGCACGTTCATGTACCATATGAAATGAGTGTGGAGAACGAGTCAGCTGGAGCCCAGCGAGCTGCTTTCGGACCAGCAGCTTCTTAGCCGCCGGCGCCCATGCACTCGCTGCATACAGAATGATCGGCTCCAACACCGCCAGATACATAGTTCTGATCACCTCCGAGTTCAACCCCCACGATACTTTTGCGGCTCTGCACAGTTGACGATAGAGCCCTTGTGCCTTCTTGCTCACATTCTTCACGTGGGTGTTGAACGTGAGTCTATCGTCAGCTGTGAGGCCCAGTATCCGAACCTCACGAGTTCGACAAAGGAGCTCTCCACCCATACTCAATATTGGGGTGTCGTACTTCAGCTTGTTGGTCAGCACCATCACCTTAGTTTCGTGTGGTGCGAACCTCGGCTTGTTTCGGACCCCCAATCGTGAATATCGGCGAGTACCGCATTTGCCTTTCTCGTGATGTTCCCGGTCTCTTGCCCCGAGAAGATCAGAACGACGTCGTCTATAAACGCCTGGCAGTGTGTCCCGCTCTTGGCCACCTCCTCCAGGAGTGGATTGAGGAGGAGGATCCAGAAGGTTGGGCCGCCCACGGATCCTTGCACGCACCCCTTGGTGGTATCTCTGGCGCACTCCGCCCCCGCGTACCTTACGGCCACCTTGCGATCGCTAAAGTAGCTGTCGACAAGGCGCCGCAGGCCGACGGGGCAGCGAGTCTCCGCCAGTCTGCACCGAACAGCAGGCCACCAGGCGTTATCGAAGGCTCCCTCTATGTCCAACGATACAGCGAGCTGCTATTGTAGGGACGTGTTCCGGGCGCGGCGGCACCTCGCCGACGGAACCGGCTCACCTGTTGGGATTCAGCAAAGCCTGAACAGTGGCAAATTATTTACGAGTATTCGGCATGAAAACATTACAAGAGGGGAGCGAATATTTAAACAAGCCATCATTTCGCTGCACCGCCGCAGGGTGGCGGAATCAGGTGGCTCGGCGCTGGGTTGCATCGCCCCCCGGCCGCGGCGTGCTCCGACGGGGGGCAGCCCCCTTGATCGCGGACACGCTTTATATATTGGTTTATTTATTACAACCAACTTTACAACATAAACCAAAATGTACAGCAGATATTATTTTGTATAACATTGTTTCCGTCCGGTCCCACGAGCTAGCCGCGCCACCACCACCGTCTCCACCAGTCCTGATTGTGCGTCAGTTGGACACTATTTAATAGATTAACGACGCATCTCAGCACGAGCGTATAAAAACTTTTCTATACTCGAGTAGAGAGGCAGCAGCGGTTGCTAAGTAATCGCTCTGCATGTTCTCCGCAGCGGAGTCATGCTTGGTGGAGGAGTTAAGTAAAAAATTTGAGGGGAACAGTTGCTCAGAGTGGATAAGGGGCCGAGTGTACTGTATGTTCCGGCGGAGATTTGTCAAAATGGGAAAGTGAAGGAGTATCTCCACTGGGATGGAGTCGGGCCCCGGGTGTGCTACATTTACACATGTCCCAATGCGTTTGCAGTGACATGGTTAAGAAAGAACATCCAGCACACTTCGGTCAGCGCAAGTCCACATGAACCGCGAGCGTGTGCGCGAACACGTTGCCCCACGTATAGCGGGAGTGGGGTATCGAGGCCTATTGGGGGCAAAGACATGTTGGGTTCATTTGACATGTCGGACTTTCACCGACTAAAATCTCTACTATGTTCCAATGTCATGTTCTTCCATCATAAGGGGGTGTCGGAACATACAGAGCGCCCTCCTCATTCCCTCTCACTGGGTAATTGATCCCCCCGAATCCGTTACCAAGGCCAAGAGATAGAATAGAGAAGAGCGGTGAAGCGCAATATCGACATTTGTCTTCCTCCGCGGCTCCACCGCCACCGCATCGGCGGTTGCGGTAACACACTCGTACAGGGTAGGGGGAGTGGCGAACAGCAATACCGATACTCCTCTCTCTCTCGCCACAGATGCGAAGAGCAAAAGAAACGTGCCCCTATAACCCACCGTCATACATCCGAGGGTAACTGGTAGCTGGCAGTGCCCATTTCTGCCGCCAAACAGTAGTATGCAAACATTACTTTGTTCCGGTTTGAAGGGTGCTGTAGCTAATTACTGGTGGTAACGAGACCCAATATCTTATGTCTCAGGCGACGAGCGCAATGTGGTGCAGTGCATACCATCTTATTTAGCGCCACGATGTTATGGGCAGGAGTATCACTTAATTAAATAAAAAAAAGAGCTCGTGAAACCCACCTAGAGCAGCTAGCTCAGTCCGGCCTACATAGCACCTTCAACAGCCCACTTGACGTTTTCAACGCTAGGTCTCGGGACCTTATTTCACTAGGAGAGACCTCAATTTAACATGGGCTCTTGTGCGTGGTGGCGGGTGTCGCACGTGCTCCGAAGCCGTTGTTCCTGGGTGATGCGATTTTTCACGATGTTTAGCTTCACCGACAGTTCCCGCGACTGAACCCGCGCCCCATCTATTCGTACAGCAGGCAGCTCACCGCACTTACACCTGAGCTATGATCGTTTCCGTTATGATCCTCTTGAACAACAGCTGGCCACATTGCGACGACGAACATGAATAGATCCACCTGCGGGCCCGCCATCAGATACATTCCGATACAGATGATTCATGTATCCACATTATTGCAGCGCTGCATCAGCACGACTGCAAGCATGGCACGTGGCTTGCGAGCTGAACTTGTACTGCTAAGAGCGTCATCGTGGAACCCTTATGTGCTGCACGTAATATTCATAACTGCAGAGATTGAAGATGTCAAAAAAATTTAAAGTTCAGTGGGGGCGCCGGGCTGGGGGCGTGCTCCCGATTGCGTTGTAAACACGCCGAACATAACATCCCGAAGGAAGCGCTCACAGCGGGGCGGCGTGGTGCGGCGTGGGGCGGCGTGGGGCTGCGAGGGGAGGCGGTGGGCACCTCGCGACGACCTATTGCAAACATATTCTCCACTTGAAATTTACAGGGGCGAGGGGCGCGGGGCGGCCGCTCGCGCCCCGCGCCTGCCCGTGTCAACAAACCGAATGGACTTTGGAAATTCGCTACATTCACCCCGTGTTTACATTTGTTGGCTTTTCTTTTTTTCCCCGAGGAGAAAAAGTCGCCCCCGCGGCCCCCTGCCCCCGTCCTGCTCCCGCGCGCGCCCCCCGGCGCTTCCGATTTTATTTATCTAAGGTTTTCCATTCCCTCGTAATTGTGTGAGTTTCGAGCTCGATTGTTGCCAAAGCGAATATTTATTTGGGTCCGCGCTGGGTCCGCGCTGGGTCCGCGCCGGGGCCGCGCCGGGCCCGCGCCGCCGTCCTGCTGCAAATTCAATTTACGAGGGTCCCCGATTGAACTCTGCGAGTGATGGCTCGCCAGGGACTGACGTTATCAAAAAATTGATCGTCCCGCCGTCGTGACCACCACGACCACCGCCACCTCCGCGACCACCGAGTGGATGCGGAGAATATGTCTATCGCGTACTTCGCGGAGTATCATCACACTCCCGCAGCAACGCCTGGATCAGAGTTCGCAAGCTTCGTTAGACCTGGCAGTACTCATAGCCAATTGAATGTGAACTCCGGAGGAACTTCAAGAGCTGCATGGCGGTGTTTATATAAAAAAAAAACACTATTATAATAGGAACTAATGTGGAGGACAATTTTGGACGTTAACAACATGGCGGGGCTGGTGGGGCTGGTGTGGCCGGTGGTACCGGTGGGGCGGCCGGGCGGCGGGGTGGCGGGGTGGCTGCAATCAGCATTAGGCAGAATATATTTCGCGTAAATCGTTCACGGCGGTTTTTATGTATATCGTAAAAAACGACGGAGTGTCCAGCTGAGCCGTAAATATTGCTCGTAAAGCCACCCCTCGAGTCGCACCCCGCTACCCGCGACACCCTCCACACGCCCCGGTCGGCGTCTCGGTGGCTGTTTACGAACAAACAAAGTCGTGCGGCTGGCGGCTGCCGGCTGGCGGCTGGCGTGCACCAGCCGCACTCAGCACCCGGTGGCCCGAGGATCGTTTGGTGGCTCGCGCTCGTGCATTGTTTATCAACAAGCGTGACCGCGTGATCAGCGCTGCACTCCCGGGTATCGAGCTCGTAGAACAATGTTGTGCCAGCATGGTAGTCTCGGGCTAGTAAGAATAGGGCGGAGTAAGTCCTGCATGTCGTAGAAGCAGACTAAAAGTTTCTCGAGCTTCATTAGTGGGGATCCTTCTCGTTCGACAAGCGATCCTGCGTGGAACAGCGTATGGTCCAGCGATGATGTCTATGAGGGTCAGGCTCCTCCTCAGAGACGTGTAACACAAAGTGTAGAGAGGCATCGGTGCATTCTATAAGAGATCCCAGAGCCTCTCCGAATGAATTGATGCAGACCACTGAGAGGATTTAATGAGTAGAAATCTCATGTAACCCAGGCTTCCCCCCAAAAGCAGGGTGGGTACCTTTCGAAGATTCCCCCCCCCCAGAAACAAAAGAAAAGACACTGTAGTGCATATATTCCAATGCGAATATTAATAAATAACCTAAACCATGAATTATGCACCCACTCGATCATTCGGGAGGTGACAGTTGCCGTCTGCCCGCGCAGGTCACCAGCTCGGATCTCGTCACATTGTTTTTCGACTCTCGAAGTCGCGCCGTGTCCCCTTCACGAGTGCGTTCTCTTCAAGATTCGTGTCACGTGACCGTTACCTGCTGCTGTGTACTGCCCACCCTACTCCCGGGGGCGAGCGGTCGTTTTGCATGCTCAGCTGGAATTAGCCGGCGTGTATTGTTTACTGCAGGGTTGCGCACCCACCCCCGCTCCGCAGGGTTGCTCCCGCGTTATGTCGCAACTGTTAGCTGGCTCCGCGCGTGCCCGCCGACGCGCGCTGCGCTACTTCAATTACCAATGTTTCTTGACTATTACTGTTGTGGTTGCAGGGCTGGTCGTGTCCGCTTCCGCAGTGCCAGCTTCTACCTTCGAATCCCGTTTCCTGGAACAGCCGGCCGCGTCGTCGTACGGCCTGCTCTCCGTTCGTTTATCGTTTCGAGGGGAGGCGGCTACCCGAGTATACCGTCAGCCCAGTGCCTGGGTGCGATAGATGACCACTGCGGTGCAGTCAGAATGTATTGGTTGGCAACATATGAGATTTGTTTATAACACTTTTGATTAATTGGATATGTACACAGCTCTATCTACCTACCTGTCGTTCCCCAGCTCTTAGCGGTACTGTCTGGCAACGGCGACGAGTCACCAGCACGCTGCGAGAGGCCATTAGACTACGCAGCACACTGTGCAGTGCACCCGGCTGCGCACCCGGCAGCGCCCCGAGCAACGTGCAGATGAACCAAACGACGGTAAGTCTTGGTGCGAGTCCGTACCAGCTGGCTGTACTGCGGGGAGCCACCATGCGGCCAGGCCGCCAGGCTACCAGGCCACTAAGCCGCACCGAATGTCCGCAGCACGATGAGAGGGATCTGCGCCCATAACCATTCCGCACGGGACAGATCTGACGCGTAATCCTTGCGCTGATGAGCCGGGGGGCGCGCGGGGGCGCACGGCGGCCGGGGACGGGCGGGGGCATGGCGCTATCGCAATACTGGAAAGTGTAACGAGCCGTGGAGGTGGCAACCCATGAAACAGTGAGTTGGACGTGGATGCGGTGATTTCAAACAAATATTTTGACAAATTCCTTCCATGTCTTGGCGGCGACAACCTGATGCTGATAAAAATTAGTTTGCTGTTTGCCGTTGATGGGCGGCAAGGTAAAGCTTGGCGACTGCTTTGTCCACCGGACGATGCTTCACGGCTGATGATGATGGTTGTGAAGTTAATCGTGTTTGTTACGGTTTGGACGAGGAACCTCTGGACGGGCAGCCTCGAAACGGATCATGTTTTGTGATGAAGAGCCGTACTTGTAATGGCTTCAGTGAGAGCTGTTACAGGAAAACTTGGTGGCGCGGCAACGTGACCCATGTTGCCGTACGAATGGAATTAGAGTACCGCATCCGGCGTGGTGTTGCGCCGCGACGTGTCATTCCACTTGGTTTTTTCTGACACAAAGCGTGTTATGTAGGGGCGGGGTGGGGGAGAACAGTGCCGGGGTAATATTTTTACGAGGTTCTTTACTGGGCGCCATAAAAATTGTCACCGGATGGGCGGCGCGCCGGTCACTGGTTGTCCGACGCGACTTTACCACGGGCTGATATCTTTGTCAGCTGCACACAGTTTCACCACCACAATGCAGTCGACACTTTCAGTCATGTAAATATCTAAAACACCTCGTAATACGTGCACAACCTGCGCGGGCACCGAGTCTGCTGCATATCTTGCGGAGGACGGCGGTGAGCGCATCAAACTAGTAGATAATTCGTTTCCCACGCGCCCACGCGGCCCACTCGTCTCCAATTACGAAATTGTGATCATTTCATTTTAACCGAATCACTCGAAATGAGTGCAGCGGGTGCTGCGGGTGCAGCGGATGCGGCGGGTGCGGCGGGTGCGGCGGGTGCAGCGGGTGCGACGCGAGGTGGCGCGGCGCGGCACGGCGTGGGAGCGGAGCGCGCTCGTGCCGTGACGCGGCGGTTCACACAGCGTGTGCTCTGCTTTGCAGATGCGGCCGCGTGCTGACGGCGGCCGGTGATGACGCGGCGGGCGGCGAGCGGCGGGCGACGGGCGGCGGCTGGCGCCGGCGCCTACTCCTGACCGCAGCACAAACGAAACCAGCAGTCAGCTGCTTGTGTACCCAACAATGGAGACACGTGGAACAGCAACGTGACCAGAGAACCAAATAAATTAAATTTGAGTGCAGTTCCGTTTTATTTATAATCCTTTTGATCTCTTAGTCCTAAGATAATAGTGTTTGGTGAAGTTACGGCGCTACCGTCTGCCAGCACCGACGGGTCGCGTTCGTGCGCTGCCACCAGTTAAAAAAGTCTTCTAGTTATATTGAAGAGGTCACTCCTGGACCTATAGCTGTAGATCAACAGATTTTACTCAACAAAATAAATTGGATTAAATGTTTATATAACACCACAACATGTAATGTTAAGATCACTCATAATCGGATGAGCCAGTAGCCAGGAGCCAGCAGCCGGTGCTTGAGGTCCGCATCAAAATGTGTTTTTCGGAACAATGACATTGCATTTGTGTGTATGTTTTTTTCTCTCAATTGCAATTGATATGCGGTGCGCGCGCGGCGCCGGATTGCACCCGGGTATCCGGTTATGCGGCGGGCGGGAGCCGCTCCCGGTCTCCGCGCCGACCAGTTCGCAGCGACACCAATCTTTACATGTGTACTTTGGACGTTCGTTAAGAGTAAATATATTTTCAATAAAATTTTAAAAACAGTAAGTATAGTTTTGTAATTGAGTGTCGGAGTGTCCACGCGCCACCTCCAAGTGAATTATGCTGATTTAGATCAGTAAATGTTGATTTGGTGATAATGGGCGGGGCGGGGAGTCGGCAGGAGCGCCCGCGCACCGGTGAAACGCCATCGCCACCGCCACCGCGGTCGCTCTTCGTCGAGTGACGCGCTATGCGGCGACACTTCCATGTAACGTTTCCACACCGGATGCCGGCCGGTGCGCGCGTGTTGCGGCGGATTGCGGCGGATTGCGGCGGGGCGCAATGGTAGCGGCGAGGCGGTGCGGGGCGCGAGGGTCGCGCGGGGAATAGTTTCCCACCGCCTACGGAATGCAAAACATGTTTGATTTCTTCCCGTCTGAATGCATTTGTATGCCGCTGCGTTTTTGCTTGGTGTACAACGATTTAATGAGGACTCGTTGCGATGCTTCAAATATCATCAGCCGCTGCGCCGCTTCTTGTCGGCGGGGCGGGTCCAGTGGGCGAGGGCGGCGGGCAGCGGGCGGCTCCGACTTGTGAATACTGAGCAGGCTTTTAGCGGCGACAGGACGAATTAGAGCTGACAACTTGGCTTTACATTAATATCTGCAGCGTTAGGCAGGACACCACTGATTACCAGCCCCGACTGTCGACCGTTATGTCGAAAACGCTTGCTGAGGTGTATCCCGTGAGAGCTTCGATTTAAATTGACGTCAATATTCATACCTGGACCGCGCCGGACTGCTTACGCAATAAAAAACGGCTCAATGTAGATAGTTGACAAAGGTTTTATAGTTTTTCGAAGTAGTATCCGTTCCTCTCTCTACCTCCTCGCGGTCCTAGGAACCTTGGCGCGCATTCACCCGTCTCTAGGGCTCGCGAAGCGGGTACCTCAAAGATGTTGATTGGTACTTGGGAACAAATGAAGTCGCAAGGTGTCAGCTCGGGGCTACGTGGCGGCTGCTCGTTGCTCGACACCAGCCGGAGTCAAATATTCAATAGTACGCTCTGAACAGCGCGCGTAAACTTTGTTGCTGTGCAGGAGGAACCTGTCTATCCATCTTTCAGCACAACTGTCGCGAAATCACCTATGCTACCGAGGAAAAGGAAGAAATCATCTATTTTTCATGACTTTCGGTTTCTAGCTCAGTTCCCACTTCGCGACACCAGACCTTTGCTTGAACGTTCCTAGTTTTCGGTTGAAGTATGGGAAATAAGTTATGGAAGTTCACTTGAAGGGAGAACTTTCGGGGTGGTCGCCGATTCACGACGACAAGTGACAAATGCACGCAACAGATCCCATCGGCGCACCGAGTCCTCGAATCTGGTGCCGGAACACAAACGAAGCTTTCGTTGGCACCGTGTCAGCTGAGCGTTTGTAAAGACTTTCAGTGCGACCTACATATGATTGGTGTTGAAATGATGAAAAATGTGCTCGCGAAGTATAGACAAGCAACAAAAGTCAACTCCGCGTATAGGGGGGTGGGGTGGGGGTTTGTTGGCGCCACTTTTCAGCTGATGATAAATACTATCTGATAACGACGATTACGTTACAGTTGTCAGTATTCAAGTGGAGAATCCGAAAGTTCATCATCATCGAAAGGCTTGGAAGGAGCGCGTCGTGCACGGCAGGCGAGCTCGCTCAGTAAGCTGCTTCAGCAAGCGGGACAATTTTTCCTCCCGCAGTATTGCGGATACGCCTTTCTTTCGGATGAACGATGATATACGGTCCGGTGAACGGTCGCCGTCGGCAGCACCCGTCGTCCTGTCGTGAGCGAATCCACAGCAGCAAACTGTCCGGCATTACCAACAAACTGCGAGCAGTCCCACCAGCGGCGTGCGGCTGCGTCTTCACGTATATAGTCCGACGATTAACTAACCGTGTTAAGTGCCAGTTACTGCTCCAGGTCCGCGGGAGCGTAATAGTTATCTGCTGGTGGTTATGTAAGGGTCGAACAGAAGCTGCCGCCGCTGCTCCTCCACCGTTAATAACTGTGTGAACTGTGGCAATCCTTATTGATTGGAAGTGTGCGAAGTATACAATCATACTCGTAATTGAGTGATTACTCGGTGCAACAAACAGGCTTTTCAGCTGACGGCTAGTTAGATACTATTTGTAATAGATTGTTAAGATGTTTACACAACTCTACCCAGAATCCCTCGCAATGATGGTGCTCTAGATCTAAACAGTAATGTCTGCACGGTACTCCCGACGCAGCAGGTTTGCTCGACTCCTCGCACTGAGAAGGCAATCAATTACCATGCAAACATTGGAGCAAACACTCGCAATCGGACGACGACCTCGCCTCGATAGCCGCAGCCGCAGCCGCCGCCGCCGCCGCCGCCCCCGTGCCCGCTCCTTGGCGTCGTATGCTGCATGAGAACTGGCACTACTGCTGCTTCCCGAAATAAACCAAAATATTCAAAGCAACACTGCAGCGGGCGCCGCCCGCGTTGACTCGGCTCCACTCGTGATTAGTGGGTAACGAGCGCCGTGTTGCGGAGTGACGGCCTGCCGGGTACCGGATGCCAGCGCACCGGTTACATGTCATCTCTTGGAACGGAAGTGCAGGCGCTGGTCAGTGTACTAACCGTTGGCTATCAGTTAACGTGGACAACGTTGGTTTAGTGGACGGCAAAAAAGAACTGTCGTGTTGTGCTTCCGCTACAGTTTCTGCTGCGATGTTCATTCGATTCCTATGAACATGAATGAACCCAATGATGAAACCTTAGCGCCCCATCGTTGGACGCATCAGACACCATGTACAACGCACTACTGAGACTGGACGTGGAGTGAGCCAGAGCGTCAGCCCGCCGCGCAGCCCGCTCGGCAGGCTTGCTTATTTGTAACTGGTTTAATATTTGTTTACTGCTAATGTTAAGGTGAACATCTCCTCGCCAACATCACCAACTCTCGGACCCGCTGAGTAAGGTACATTTCAAGTTTATGCGAAAGCTGTTTTGTTGAAGCTAAGATAATAACTGTTGTCGGTCCGCCGGCGCGCGGTGGCCAGCTGACAACATTATCGGGTAAACACTTCACTTTACGTGAATCATCGTGTAACTTGTTCAGTTTGTAAACTATTAGCGGTGAGGTGGGTCGCGACGGTCGGGATGGGTCGGCGTATCGCCGCGGTGGGCCCGCTATCAGGGAGCCGCCGCCTCGGTCAAACTTTAGTCAGGCCGTCGGCTATAAGTAGGGCGGGAGGCGCGCGCGCCGGCAGTGCGCGCCGCGCGGCCCCGCAGCACCGCACCGCACCGCACCACACCGCGCCGCACCGCACCGCGCCGCACCGCATCGCGCCGCACCGCACCGCACCGCGCCGCACCGCACCGCGCCGAACCGCACCAGCCGCACCGCACCGCACCGCACTGTACCGCACCGCGCCCGCTGTACCACCTCGCCGCCGAGCGCGCTATGGATCTGAGTCAGGTGAGTGTGTGTGTGTTGTGAAACCGGCCCCAAGTTTCTGTTGGTCCTGTGTCAGTGCCGGCGTCTGCTTCGCGATAGTCTGGCCTGCCTTGTTTGCGCTACGGTGTCATAGATGCAGCGGATGTGGAAGAGGAAGCAGGGCGCTGCGAGCCCGCGCCGCCCGTTTGTAGGGCGGAACGTGCAGCACGCGCACGCACACACTCACGCGCACGCGCACGCACACGCACACGCACATGCCGGCTCCCGAATGAGATCTTTATCGAAATCTTGATCACTCGTTAAATATTAATGCGCGATCAATTATTGCGCGCCGCTTTAGCGGTTTTTTATGCGCCGGGATCCCAGTCGGTGTGCGCCCGCGCGCCTGCCTGCCCGCCAGCCCGCGCGCCCTCTCAACTCGACCGCTTAGTTTTTGCCGCGCCCGCGCCCTCTTCCGCTCCCGCTCCCGCGCCCGCGCCTGCGCCCGCCGCCGGCCGTATGAGATATTAATTATGAATAAATGAATAAATCAATTACACCTATCGTGTGTTGACTGAACCCTACTCGCAGTTGATTATCTTTAAAAGATCGGCTTTGGTAGCCGCACCGCGCCCATCGCGCCCATTGCGCCCACCGCGCCCACTCATGTTGGTTTACATTCTAGCAGTTTTTCTCGGCGTCAGTACTGCGGAAGCTATGCGTGCTGATGTGCGGCGCTACTTCTGTTTCATACATCTTGTTGATGTTACTTTGGTATTTTAGGTAAGTGCGACGACACGACGGCGTGACGTCGGCGACGCGGTAATATTTGGCCAGGAAGGACTGGCGGCTGTCGAGCAACTAGTAGGAGATCACGTGCTCGTTCAAATTGTCAGAACGGTAGCAGGTACAGTGGCGCGGGCCCCGTAGAGGTGTAGCGGTCGCGCGCAGTGCAAAAGTAGCAACTCCTTGAAAGTGGCTCATTACAGGATTTAATTGACCTGGTGCCAGCTGGAATACTTCTGTGAGATGTGGAGTCAGCGCGGTGCTGGCGCGGTGCTGGCGCGGTATCAGTGAGTCAAGCGGGGCGCGTCACGCTCCCGGGTACCGGCTGAATATCTTATTACATGTAAATACTCGAGCGCGGCGCGATATCGCGCGATAACCGCACGCACTTGCACACATCCGACGCAGCTCGTCGCGCGTACTGCGAGACGCACACACTGCCCGTGACGAGCGGGCGGCAAGCGGGCGGCGAGCGGGCGGCAAGCGAGCGGGCGGCGGCGCGCCACTGCTTTGTTACGGTTTTTCGAGCGGAGCTATTACTTTAATTAATGAGTGGGTCTAGACCTGCTGCACTCGGCTATGCCTAGTTGTTGGCTAAGCGACGTGTGCTAATTAAATGTTGCTACCGAGCGGCCCGCGTCTGGGCGTGCATGCGGCGCGTGCATGTGTGCGCGTGTGTGCCGCACGGGACCGTTGGGCGACGCGCAGCAATTACACAATCACAAGGGAAGGGTTCGCGTCGCGTCTGCAACTGGCCGATACTCATTGTTGAGTAGGGACGCGAGCTGCGCAGTGACACCGGAAGGGGATTAACCGCCACCACGTGGTGACCTACTTGGCTCGCCACCTGCCGCTATCGGTTGCGATCAATGAGTTCCGTAGCGTGCGAACCGAAATAATTCGCCAGCTGATAAGGCGCGCGGGCGGGGAGGCGCGGAGCGGTGCTGCACCCGCACCAGCGCCACAGGTGGGCCGTGTCGTGCTACGCATTTAAACAGCTGACTGCGGCCGGTCGGCCCCGACGCCGACGACAGGCTTTGGACAGGCCAGACTCTAGTTAACCCCAAAAATATGAATATGAAATCACTATAAAAAAATTAGCTCTCGTTGTCGTATCCTCTCGCGACCCCCAGCGCCATGGATACCGCTTCTCCGCCGCGTCCGCGCCGCGTTACCGCCGCGTCCCCGCTTCGTTCCCCCGCCGTGTCGTGCCGTGGAACAACAATATAAGTGCAAAAAAGTTGACTCATCAGCTGCGGGTGCCTGCTTTATACTGATTTATATGAATTGCGAGCGAAGTGACGTCCCTCGGATACCGACGTGACAACGTGCGCGTGCGCGCGTGTGCGTGCTCGTCGGTACGCGGTGCGGCGGGCTAATGGGAACCTGTTGTTGTAACCGATTATCATTGAAATGAGATAGCCCAAGTAAACTTGTTTAAACAAATTTTCACCGAGTGATAAGCGGCGGGCGCGGCGGCGGGCGCGGCGGCGGGCGCGGCGGCGGGCGCGGCGGCGGGCGCGGCGGCGGGCGCGGCGGCGGGCGCGGCGGCGGGCAGGCATCGCGCTCTTATGATACAATTGTCCTTGCACTCGCTGCATAGCAATCGTGCGTTGCTTACTGCGACGTTGCAGTTGCAGGACGTTCACGTTACGCATCGTGTGTGCAGGCGAGCGGGCGCGGGCCGTGTCGCGCTGCGTCACACGCCCGCGGCCTGGCCCGTGACACCGCGAGCGGGCCCAAGGTTGGATGAGGAGAAGGTTGTGCTGCGGTGTATCGCTTGCGTTTAAGTTATCTGTATTAATGAGAGTACAAGGAACGTGTTCGTGTATCATGATCCTTCCAATAATTGTTACTTCGTCATAGTATCCTATGAGAGGTAGCCGGAGAAGTCGGCGACGAGGACAATGGGCCAATACCACTAGACTTTCACGAGGTGAGCTGTCCTACTGCGGGGCTGAAAAGAGACAAGTACTTCAACGCGCTCGTTGGTCGCGTGCAGCGCGGGCTGGCGCAGTAATCGCATGGAGTCGTGTTGAGCAAATACCCATTGAACCCGTAACTAAGTTAATCGCTTATCAAGTTGTCGTTAAGTGACCGCCGTACATTCGCGCGTCCGTCAGCGGCGAGCCGCGCCGCGCGTGTTACTGCGGGCTACATTAAACACGTCATTTGTTTTCTATTCCCGCGAACACGGCCACGCGGGATTCGCCTGTACACGTTATACGTACAATGCAATATTTATTGAATACATTTCAAACAGAAAACATGCTCTTGATCAAATTATTCCAGCAGCCGTGGTGGCGCATCAAGCGAACGCACGTGTCGAACTGTGCAATATTCACTGGGATCTAACTGCAGGCCGTGACAACAACATAAACATGCAATAAACGCTGCGGGAACGCGGCCGGCGCGCCGGTGCGGGGCCTCATGGTGCAGCACGACGTAGCTGGTTAACTGGTCGGCGGGAGTCCGGCGGGCGCCGACGATTAATGTCGCCCGCATGGTGTCATTCTGCGCCCCCGCGCCCGCGCCCGCGACCCCGACCCCGACCCCCAGCCGCCGCCGCCCGCCGCCACCCGCCGCGGCGCTTAACGAGTTAACGATGTAAAAAACGCAATATAATTCATTGGATAGTGGCGTGTCCCCCACCGCGCCCTCCCATGCCCCCCGCTCCATGCAAATAAAGCGATTCAATTGTATAATGAACGTTATCACGTCCGGCGTGCGGGCGCGGACGGAGCGCACAGCGCCAGCCCGGGCCCCCCGCGGGACCCCGGCTCGGCCTGGTCGCTCGCACGTACTTTCGGCTGCGGCGCGCCGGGGCGGGGGCGGCGGCCGGGGGCCGGGTGGCAGGTGATGCACGCTGCAACTAGCGTGCATCACCTAATCGTGCATCGAACACACATTTAGCGCCGCTCAACGATAAGTGATCTAAATTGTATCGCATCAACCGGCGCGCCGGCGCAGGCGCAGAGGCTCAGCGGTTCAGCCGACCTCCCACCCATACCATACCATAATTTGCATATGTCGTTTTTTGCAATTAAACCAACTTGTTTGCATGCAAGAAACGCCCGGTGCAGCTCGGCGCCGGCGCCAGCACTGTGACGTTGCAGCGTCGAGCACTGAGCTGCATACTGCGTCGGGCGCTCCGTGTCTGATACGTCGTGAGCCGGTCTGGTGGCGGCTGCGGATAGCGAAACTAGCCTAGCCTAGTCAGACTCAGGAGGGAGGGGAAGAAGAGGAGGAGGAAGCGCGGAGGTATGGGCGGGGCCTCAGAAGGCGGCGTGCGCGCAGCCGGGCCGCGACCAGCCGCCATTGGCCGGAGCTCGCGTTTCTTGAGGACTAGCAGACGTGATTTCTCCGCCGCGAATATTGAATGTAAATGAGGTGAGCGCGCTTAACGAGCGATGAGCTGCTTGCGGAATTCTTGAATAAAATGCGTCGCGCGGGCCGCGGCGGGCGCGCTGCGCCTGTCGGGCTGCGACGGGCCGCGACGGGCGGGTCGCGCTACGTCTGCGTGCCGCCGCGTAATTGCCAACACCTTCGCCTCCTCGTTACTGCGACACTATTTCAATTGTCTTATACATTAAAATGCGCTTCTGGGAACGCCAGTGCAGCACCGCGCCGCCTCGCCCCGCCCCGCCCCGCGCCGCCTCGACCGGTGCGCGCGCCGCTCGCTGCGGCACTTGCACGCTTTCGGATCACTGCTAATGACACAGGGCTCGCGGTGCAGCTTCACCAATTTACAGGGGTGCAAGAGTCCGCAACAGAGGGCAACAACTCATTAAATCCAAACCAACCTCACTTGCTTGTGTTATGGGTAAGTGTATCACTTACGATCAAGTGAAGGTACCGTTTGTCTCGTGGCTTCGTAGTATAAAAATAGATTTCGGTACAGTTTGCACAGCACTGTGTAGAAGCAGAATAAGAAGCTACGGTACGCCCAAATCCATTCATATGAATCCCTACCCGATCGATGTGGGCATTTTTGGGGGAGGCCTATGTCCAGCAGTCGACATCTATGAGCTGATGATGAACGAATAACCACACCGCTCGCAGTGTTGCGTTTGCCTGCGCTTGCGCAGGACTGTTCGTGTGGGCTGGGTTCGGTACAGGGTTACAATGGAAGAGAAAATCGAGAAGTTAGCTGAAATTAGAAAAACATCTTTCGAAAAAAAAATCATCAATAATTCATAACAGAGGAATTAATTGCGACTTGTACAAAATTAGTCTGGTGTGAAACCCGCTCCCTCACTCCTGTATTGCGAGCAGCAGCACCAACACCAGCACCAGCAGCAGCAGCAGCACTAGCAGCAGCCGGTGCTCACAACAGTCACACATAGTGCGGGAAAGTAATAGATCCATTAACTGCAATTGGAACTGTGATGTGATACGAGATGGTGCGGGAATGATGGAGGAATGCTGAAACAACCGATGATTTGAGCGCTTGCATTGCGCCTGCACCGATTACCTGACGCAGCCGGGAGCTGCTCCGCTCCGTTACTGTTATACTACAGGAATGTCGTGTATCTGGTGGAGGTCATTTTTGCTGATGGCCGCCATGTTGGTATTCTGTTGCTCTATCCTTTTCACAGTTCATTAAAACTGAAACCTGAGGAAAATGTTAAGAAGCATTTCTGGTGTTCCAGTCCGGAAATACCTTACTATTCAGGACATTCACCATAAAAACTCTCTCGAGTCTTCTAGCGAGCAAGCACCATACTCTTCACCGTTGGCCACTGAGACATGGTAGAGTAGAGTATACCATGTAAACGGAGCTCCTGGTCATATCCCAGCAGACTGCAGCCGTGCTGCACGTCGCACGCGAGGCGTCTCGGAGACAGGCAACAACGAACTCAAATATGGATACACTGGTGGCATAGGCAGACGCTGCTGTGCACCACGCGCTCAGAAGTTGACGCTGCGGTATCTGGTGCGGCGACTGCTGCGACTGCGGTGGACTTTCCTCTGCTGCACCGCGCTAGGCCATCAGCCCCCGTCCGGTCGCTGCCGTTTTTTCGCTCTCGCTGTGCTTAAGCTTTATAGTGAACAATTAATTGAAACCTCCAAAACATTGGCTGGCTCTTACACGAACACTTTGCAGTCACCCTGTTGGACAAAATAAAGAAGAGACTGATAGTGCAGTGCGCTTCCGGTCGCCGTGGGCCCGTAGCGTGGAGCTGGAACTCGTCAACCAATTAATCGATGTCCGTTTGATTGAGAAATGTGATCCGAACGATACGGAGGCCCCCATCGGCGGGGACGCGGCGGGGACGCCCCGCGCACCCTGACGCCGGCAGACGCACACAAATTACAGTTGTGTAATGGAGCTGCCCGCCACCCCTCTGCACCTCCACACCGCCACACCTCCACACCGGCACACCGCTTATCAATCAATTAACTTATTGAGAAACAAATTAAACGCGTTAACCTCCACCCGTTGAGTGGTGCTGGTGCGGGGCTGGTGCGGGGTTGGTGCGGGGTTAGTGCGGGGCTGGTGCGGGGGCAGTTCTCGCGGTGTGTTTCAACGCATACGTTTCAATCGGAGTGAGAAGTGACCGGGGCAACATTGAACATTAGAATGTATTTTGTCAAGAGTGTTTACTGATGCTGCTTCCCACTCACACATTCACATTCCGAGCGCCGCTAATGAAAGCTTCACTTTAACTTAACTAAGTTTTTATCTGTCTAATTCTCGTCGGCGAGCCGAGCTGGTGGCATACAAAAGAGGGGCGCGCGCGTCCGCGCCCCCGCCGGCCCCGGGAAGCCCCAGGCGAGGCATTCCCCGCGAGTTTCCTTAGCCACCAGCGCGGACCAGTTCTGCGGCTCCCCTTTTAGGGCCCCATTCACCTTCGCATTTCAATTCATTGCCGCGGAGAGCGATTAAAGTTTTTGCGCAGAGTGCCCCGCGCGCGCCCCCTCACGCACCCCGCGCGCCCACTCACACCGGGACACACAAACATTTGACGAAAAAATTTTATGCATGAGCGGGACACTGCTCACCTCATCATATCCAAAGAAACACTAATTACAATCACAAACAGGAAACTGGAGCGAGCGTGCGGTAGACTGCATATGGCATTTAACGATGAAGCTCCTCCGACCTGCAACCGAGCAGCGCTGGCGTGATGGATTCAACCGCGGTTCGTCTCTGACGGCGATCACGGAAGAAAACGTGACCGCAGTGAAAAAAATATTCAAGGAAATAGGCGAATAACCTGGGAAGTCATTCAGCAGATACACAGAGCAGACCTGGAGGTATTCGGAAACCGTACACGAGCAGCTGCGCGTGAGGACAGCACCGCTGGGTCTCTTGGTGTTGCAACGTGACGCTGAGCATTAGGATAGTGTGTGTATATATATATTAATTTAACTTAACCTTGGGTCTGCCTGTCAACAAACAGAAGACCAAAATTCTGGTGATAAATAAAACGAATACCGGGCAGTTGGAGATTTGATTGACCTCGCATCAAAAATCATGATTAACGGCTCCTGTGAACAAGAGGTACGTGGGAGATTTAGTATGGCGAAGAGAGCCATGTTACAGCTGCATAAAATATGGAGAGGAGACACAGGAAAAGTTATCTTGAAACAAAATTCAAATATGAGCGCACTCTCGTCTTTTCTATCTGTCCATATGCTGAGGAGACGTGAACCCTGAGATCAGCAATAAAGATAATGTTCCGGATCCCATGGACGGTTTTTCGGACCGGCGCATCCATACTGGCTATGCTCGAAATAAAACCTAGGTTTCCTATCCTCTGTCTGAAGTGAATACTAGAGTACTTCGGACACATATCCAGGAAAGACGGAGATAATCTTGCAGAACTGATGTTGACTGGCAAAGTGGAAGTAATAAAGGCACGGGCCGCAGCACGATGCGCTGGTCTGATCAAATCCGCATAACATCCGGTTCCACAGTCTACGATACTCTCCGTGTGGCCGGAAGTGGGGAGCTGCCGGAACATCATAAAGATACGAGACATGGATGAAGGAGGTCACGACTCTCAAGTGTGTGGAATGGGATTCAGTACTTAGGTAGCACTTAGTTTGATGGCTCTTTGTGGAGACGCGGACGTGTGGGTAGCGACGGGGGCACGAACCCGGTGCTGTAGACATTTCGGGGCTTCTGATCAAATACCGCGACAAGTGGTGTTGGCACTCCTCTCGCGATGTTCACCCGACACTGCCTAAAGAATTCTGAACGGACCGAAACAGGTGGAAATCTGAAGGTGCAGCGTCAGGACTATCCGGCGGATGCATTGACAACTCCCAGCCACTAAAGATGTGTGAGGTCTAGCGTTATCGTGATGAAAGATCACACCGCTTCTGTTGATTAATTCCGGCCGCTTTCTCTCCACCTGTTGCTTTAATCTCATCAGTTGTTCGCAGTGGAGTTCAGAACCGATGCTCCTGCCTGGTGGTAACAGCTCATAATGAATAATGCCCTTCCAATCCCGCCACACACACAGCATCACTTTGTTGCGAGTTAACCCGGGTTTCGCCAGTCTGTGAAGCCTGACCGGCCTTTGACCAGGACCTGTTCCGCACGTTCTTGTCCTACGTGGTCCACTTTTCATCACCAGTTATCAGCTTCTTCAGAAATGGTTCGGTTTCATTACGTCGCAATAAAGAATCACAAACGAGTACACGACACGGTGCATTATTAGGTCTCTTTCAGTCAGCTCGTCAGCTCGTCTGCTCGTCAGCTCGTCAGCTCGTCAGCTCGTCAGCTCGTCTGCTCGTCAGCTCGTCAGCTCGTCTGTTTTGTGGTCTAATTCCCAGTGCTTCAGCTAGGTCGTAACTACTGATATGCCGATCTTGCTCCACTTTATCAAAAATGGCATCCATTTTATCCGTACTAGGGCGACCAGAGCGACCAGAGCGACCAGAGCGACGTGCATCTTTGCAGTGCATCACAATTTCCAGACTGGGAACGCTTAAACCAAATTTGTGGTACACAGTGCTCACAGACACTGCACTCTACTGCACTGCACTGTACTGCACTGCACTGCACTAGCTCCATAAACATCGCTAATTTTTTTCGCGGCTCGCGTTGCATTTTTACCTTTTTGTAGTAAAATTTCAAAATGCATCGAATCTCTTCATTAGTCATCTATCACCTTGACAGTGCGAGAAAGGAACGGAAATCACACATTTACGTAATTTGAATTTGGAATCGTGTTCTTTGAAATTGAAACTTCCAACGACACCAAAACCAGCCGGACACAGGTAGTACAGCCGAAGAGGTGCACTGCACTGTACTGTACTGCACTGCACTACACTGCACTGCACTGCACTGCACTACACTGCACTGCACTGCACTGCACTGCACTGTACTGTACTGTACTGTACTGTACTGTACTGCACTGTTCTGAACTGGAATGCACTGCACTGCACTGAACTGAACTGCACTGCACTTCACTGCACTGCACTGTACTGCACTGCACTGCACTGCACTGCACTGTACTGTACTGTACTGCGCTTCACTGCACTGTACTACAATACGAAAACATTTTTCCCCCCAACCTAATATATTAATAATCAAGAAAATAGTATTCTTAGTACATTAAGCAAACGGTCTATTGCACTAAAAGTACTTCGATAATATTAATGCACAAACTGCTCACACTCACCACCCCGCTCACCACCACTACGCACCGCACCACGCACACCACCACGCACCGCACCACGCACACCACCACGCACCCCACCACGCACACCACCACGCACCGCATCACGCACACCACCACGCACACCATCACGCACCGCACCACGCACCGCACCACGCACCGCACCACGCACACCACCACCACACTCACCACCACACTCACCACTACGCGGTAACACAAACAAAACATAATGCAAACGAAGACCTGAAATGGTACAGAGAAAAACACAGTCAATGTCCGAGCGCTACTTGCCAACACTTGTTTTCAAGTGCAACTTGTCAACATGGGCACGTCATTCAAGCCGACTAATTAATTAACAGCTTTACGCCCTTTAATCGCAGCCCACGAGCCAAGCCCTGCACCTCTTGTTTTACGTTTAAAGAGGCGACCTGACGAGCGGGACTTTCACCTGATAGTAAGTGATACGCTCGCCCATAACAACGTGCCTCGAGTAAGTGATATCATGTTGCGCTCGTTACTTGAGATATAAGATGGTGTGTCTTGTTACCCCAGTAATTACATCAGGTACGACACCCTTCAAACTGGAGCACAGTACTGCCTGTCGGCTCCAATATGATGTTCCGGTATGAAGGGCGCCGTAACTAGTGAAATTGCTGGGGTAACTACTCTAAACATCTTATCTTAATGCAGGGAGCGTAATGCGGTGCAGTGTTTATCATTCTAACGCCGCGGTGTTATGCGCATGCGTATCACTTACTATCAGGTGAAGCTCCCGTTTGTCTGGTCGCTTGTTTGAATGAAATAGCAACAGGTGTAATTTCGATATCGGTGATTTGAATTCTGGTCCGGACTGAACCCTGCGACGAGGGTTGCCTGGTAAAGGGATAATGGATCGTCTCTCCAAGGCCCGCCAACGACTGCTCGAGTGTTGTCCAGCTCGCATGAATACTTCATGTTTTGAGTTAGCGAAGAACTCCGATCAGGTGGTGTCATTGTCTGTAACAGGAGTTTATCTTTTCACACCAAGTTACCAACTCCTGTACTCCGCAAGCGAATGAGAGCAGCTCCAAGTTCGCCAGAAGCCAGCCGTAAGCGAGGAGACTCGCGCTCGTCGTCCACCGAGACATCGGCTCGTTAATGTGTCCATAACAACTGCCTGGACATTTACACCATCCGTTTAGGGTACACCATGAAGAAGGAGTGCTTTATTTCGGGATGTCATCTCGAGCCTGTCTGGACCCAACACAACCAACTGAACCAACCAACATGAAGTACGTATTGTCAACGTGCTGTCTCGAGTCTCCGGTCATGGCCAACTTTAAGCCCCACTCGTATCAAGTCATGCGGAACTGATGAAGTTTCATACCTGTTCATAGAAATGCTCAGTTTTGTGTGTGTGCCCACGATGACAGCAGCTGCAGCCAGGACGCTGCGCGCGCGCAACCAGCACGAGTGGAACATCAAAGAAGTCATTTTAATTAATTGAAAATACACAGCAGGTAAAAAAGATGTTAACTTTAGGACTACCCGCTTTTCTCCAAGAAGTTGATTTTTGGAAGCAACACAGCTGCATTTCTTCGGCGGAAGGTGCGCCGTCAGCTTTCAAGAAAGCTGCAGGAGAGGTGATGGAAGTGGACTGGAATAAGTATTCTGAAAGTTGGTTCAGCCGCTGAAGCTGTGTACAGATGCCAGTCGTAGTTCTTTAAATAGATGTGGTCCGACATGGTCCGACCCCCACCACCACCTACACCACCACCACCACCACCACCACCACCACCACCACCACCACCACCACCACCACCACCACCACCACCACCACCACCACCACCACCACCACCACCACCACGAGCGAGCTGGCGAGTGAGGAGGTGCGCCGCCGGTCACAGCAGGCCGTTTTTTATTTCATAATAATTTATTTTCCAACTAATTAGGTTTATATTAGCGCAATTGTAACCTGATTCATTGCGCCCGGACAGGCCCTGGTGGTTGCGCAACCCGGCGTCCGGCGCCAGGCGTCCGGCGCCCGGCGCCTGGCGTCCGGCAGTCCGCCGCGCGACCAGCTCGGTGACATTCTTGAATTGCGACCGATCATTTTAAAAGATTTCCGAATAATATATATGTTTGTACATATTTATGAGCGCGCTCGTTAGCGGCGGGCGGCGGGCGACGGGCGACGGGGGTGGCGGTGGGGTTGGCGCGGACGGCGACGGGGGTGACTCTAAGAGGCAAATAGATCACGTGGAGTACTTGTACTCTCTTTTCATTATTGTTGTTGTATTTTTTTATTTTACTGGTAATAAAATATTCCCCTTAGACCCTCGCGCAGCGCCGCGCCCGGTTCCGTCCGATGGACGATTATCTGGTTCTCGCGGCGACGTGCTGTTCCTCCGGGCACTGGCCGCCGCGACACGGCCGGGTGGCCTGCGCGGACCGTAGCTGCTGCCGGTCGTTTGTTCAGCTCCGACCGGACAACCGTTTGTACAATACTGTGCTGTAAAAAATACCGTCAGTTACTCAACTGGTCCCAGTTGATCTCAACATTATATACGACCAGATCAAAATGTAAAAGGAGCGCTGGAGGGTGGACAGAGGGGCGGTGAGGGACAGGGTGTGATTAAACAATTAAATAATGATATTAATCAAGCGTGCGCCGCAAGATTGCTCCCATTAGACGGGCGCGCGGCCTCCGCGAAGCCTAATCACGGCGGAGGCTGCGCCCGCGACGGCTTTCGCCGGCAATTTCCTAGGTTCGGTTCTAGTCCGGTACAGTTAGGTCGGTTTATGGGCGCGCGGCCAGATAGGGATCGCGCGCGCGTGCTTCCGGGAGCGGCGGGGCGGGAGCGGCGGTAATGGGTTATCGGTTAAAGTAAATCGATTCATAATTTCAGCTCTCGCAGCGGTAACGATCGGCATGAGGCACTCGCCGGGTACAGCCGCGCCCGCGAGTAATGGTCTCCGCGCCAACGTACTCCGACAATGCAGCGGCGGTGCGGGGGCGCGGGCCCGCGGCACCGCACCGCCGCGCGGGTGCCTTATGGTCATTAAGGTAAATGCAACCGGAGCGGGCGCGGGCCTCTTTGTGTTGGTATGGATGATTGCAATAATAATGACGTGCGCCCCGACCAGGACGCCCGGCTCCTCGACTGCCGACCCCCGAGCGTCCGGGAGCGGTTCTGATAATAACAACGGGAAACGACTCCACACGCGGTGCTATGCACACATCATTACGGCTAGATGCATCCGTCGCATCCTAGGTATGTATAAAAAGTATCGCGGCCGTCGGCGCATGCGCCGCTAGCAACGTCCCGGCGCCCCGCCAGCTCTCCATCACCAAGTGGCTTACATAAGTTTGCTTATTAAATAAATAAATTGGATGATGATGAGCTTCACATTAATTCAGGCATGCTGCCGGCTCGTGCTTGCTGCTCGGGGCACCGACTATTAACCCACGACGTACTGGTGCTGCGGAGGCTGCGCGCGCGTCACGAACCACGCTCAGCTATTACTCCATGCAGACTAATGTCCGTAAATCTAAATGAATACCATCTGGCGGTGATATTCGCCGCGCAGACGCAAACACTCACTACGGAAATTAAACCTTATAACTTACTATATATGCGGACACTGTGCGTGTGCGCGTGTGTGCGTGTGCGTGTGCGTGTGTGTGTAAGTAGATTAACTTGGGTGCATTAGCGATACGAATACGCTTACGCAAAAATGTAGGACGCCATCTGTCATGAACCGGCGACATCATATAGTGGGTGGATGCGAGAAGCTCAGGATCGTTTTTTGTTGGAAGACATTAGGGAAGGCCTATATCCAGCAGTGGATAAACAAAGGCTGATAATGAATGATGATGAGTGTTACGAATTGGATCGCACGGAGTGTATCCGCGTGGTTGGTGCTGAAAGCGACTGCCGCATCAATCGGTGGTAAATGTTTAACGCGACCGAGAAACGTGCGACTCCAGTCTATTTCGATGTTTCACTTTACCACCACATGTGAACAGCAGCAGCGGTTGCGCGACTCCACTACGTTTCATACAACAATAATTGGCAATGGGTCCGGTTCCGCAGCAGTGGGGCCCTCGTCTACGCGGATCGCAAGCCTGAATTAAATTCTAATTTGTCGGAACTATACGCAGCTGCGGTTCGGTTGCGGTGCGGTTGCGGTGCGGCTGCGGTGCGGCTGCGGTGCGGCGGCGAGGCGGCGGGGCTACGGCCGTACGCAAATCGCTGGGATAAAAATAATTATGCGGCGACCGCTGGACTGCCGCCATTATCTTAAACTATAGACAATTACTGCGCGGAGCCTGTGCCGGTGCCGGTGCCGGGGCCGGTGCCGGGGTCGGTAGAGGGGCGCGCGGCGCGCGGCGCTGGTCGCGGAGCGTCCGTCGGCCTCATTACAATATTAATGAATGCTTTCACGAGCCGGCCGCGACCCGAGAGCCGAGCTGAGAGCTGAGGACCGAGAGCCGCGCTCTACGAGATCGCTGTGAGGATAAGCTTTAATATCGGTCGCGCCGCACTGACGCGGGGTGAGCGCTCGCGCATGCCCCCTCCGGCCCCGCGCCCACTCACGACACACGTTCGGTGTAATAAGCATGATCAGGTGAGTTCGTTAGCGTGAAGCTATTGCAAGCGCATCGGCTGCTGGACGACGCCGGGTGGCGAGCGGTGACGCCGGGGGACGCCGGGGGACGCCGGGAGACGCCGGGTCACGCAGACGGGCTACGAGACCAATCCAACTGTTCTGTACAAACGAAAGTGATAGAAAGAAAATATGTAATAAACTGAAAAATTGCACAGCCTGATGAAGCGAGGGCTTCGGGGACGCCGCTGCAGCCACTCCTCATCCAGCGCCGCAACGTTCAGTTGGCGTATAGAATTTGAACACATGGTTTTTGCGATAGCTTTACACCCTCCAACCCCTATATCATAGGTCACTGTTGCGGATTTCATGAGAACACACGGAGGCCTTTCATATTTGATGGAAATCAAATCTGAAAGGCCTTGAGGCAGTGCCTTCGGAACTTCCGTCTAACACTTAAGATAGAAAGCTGTAGCTCCACCTTGACACGTGGTCTCGACAACATCTCTCGCTGCTAGAACTGCGGTCGTGTTTCGGTGATCCTGTAGTTCCAGCCAAATGCGTTGAGGCAGATACCGTGGGTTTTAGCCGGTAAGAGTCCTGCATATAACTCCTCTGTTGCCTCGGCAGCAGAAGTGTGTCCAATGCAGGATTTCTCCACGAAAAAAAAGGGGCAGCTGAGGTCACAGGGCCACAGGACACCGCCGCATCGCTTCCGTTGATTGTCGGCAGCTCGTGGTACGGCTGCGAAGAAGTGTGGATGTAACGCTTCGTAGGTCCTGTGCGCGTCTCAGCGACCTCTCGGGGAGAGGACACCCCAGCGTGGCGCTGGTGCACGTTTATTAACTCTTAACAGAATTAATTTCATATCGACTTATTACCAGACATCTTCTTCCGTATAACTTAGAGGTGCCAAGCAGTAACTAATCTTTTTGATAGATATACAGCATCAAGCTGCACCAGTCACGAATCATTACTATGTTGTTACTGATAACTAGTCGAACCCGCCTGCGCGTGCGCCACGTGCTTGCACTCCCAGGAATTTATAGGAAAGATCGTTTATTTCTTTGACGAAAAGAAGTAGCATGTGCTGCATGTCTCGGTTCTGACTCCTCCAGCTCCGTCCTTCATACAGACATCGGCGCCACGCTCTCAGTTCCTGTACTGACAACTAAACATTGCATTTACTGGACCACTCTCCAGGACCAGGTGACGGCGAGGGTTCTGCTTTTGCTGATTGTCCGCGGTTACGGCTCTTCATGTCCACCCCAAAGTGGAGTACAGTACGTGCGAGTTTAGACCGGCGCCAGTTCGACTTAAGCTGTCCCTAGCTTCGCGGGGCGAGCATTACAAGTCTCTGCCGTGTACTTCCTGGAATATTAAGTAAAGGGATTAATTTAACTTCCGGCTGCCATTGGAGGCGCTTAAAAGGATATTGTGGTTCACAGGCTCTGACAGTGGAAGCCGACATGTTTTCCTGAGTAAGTCCGCGGTGAATAGTAGACACGAGGTGGTCTCGGATTTGTCGTCACTTTTTAAATACCTCTAAGAAGGAACTCGTAAGAGTAAGGTGAGTGTAAGAGATGAGAGAAGTAGAGTGTGAACTTTGTAAACTTCCCGGTTAACTAAGCAAAAAAATATCATCCGCGGCCGTGTAACATGACGTGGCAGCCGCCCGCCACTCGCCACTCGCCACTCGCCACTCGCCTTCGCCGCCACCCACGTCATAGCGCGTTGTACTATAGTACAGTGCGATGCAAATACACGAACACCCGCACCCGGTGCTGTCTGGTGCCGTCTCAATAGGTTTATACGCGTTCAGTTCATCGGCGGCAGCGGGTGGCAGCAGGTGGCGCACCCACACCTTGCTGCACAGTAAATTGCAAGTTTACTTTTATTTCTTTACATAGGGGTTGCGCGCTGCCGGCCGCTACTCGTGCGTTGTGCCATCCCTCGCAACGCATCTAGAGAATGGTTTAAAGTATTCTGTCAGCGGAGCCCTGCGCTCCGTTTTTACCATATTTTACTTTAAAACAGCCAGAACGACGTCGAAGGTGGGGCCCGGGACCCGCGCGTCCTCGCCAACCTGTAATGAGCTAATAAATCATTATAGTATAAGCACGCAGCGGCGCGCGCGGCGCGATTAATTCCTGCGATAATGTTGATATTCTGTTTGATAAGGGCGCCCGCGGGGGCGGCGGGCGCTGGGGCGGGGGACGGCTTTTGTTGCGCTCTTCGATCTGTCTGTTGGCGCGGGCGGCGGGGCGGGGGCGCTGGCCGCAATAAATAAATTCAAGTAGATTATCTGCGGCGCCGGCGCACGCGCACCGCCGCGCGCCGCCTCACGTTTTCGGTACATTTTTAATTTCTTTACTTCCCTCGTCGATCCTAAGATATCTTTGTTCAATATCGCCTCGTAACCTGTGGACAATGCAACCAATATTTAAAGCGAGAGAGCAATCACGGATCTGTCACAGGTAGATGGCGCAGAGCGTCGACCAGCCCGCGGCGCACCGACCGCACCAGAAACTATCCGGAGGAAACAATGTGGACTGATAAAATAAACAGCAAGCGGAGTAAAGATCTTTATTAAACAGAGTAATCTTCCGTTTAAATTAGATGCGATCTGTATTGAAAAACAACAAAGAGTTCGCTCGCGCTGAGGATAAATGAATGTTCGGAGCGGGGTGGGGCGAGGTTCCGGCGGAATCGAACGAGGCTCATTACGGTTATTATAGTTCGGAGGCGAGCGGCGGCGGCAAAAACTGCGCCCGAGCAGCGGCGCACCAGCACACGGCGGGCGGTCCCGGCACCTCCGCGTACGTGCCCGTCCGGCTGAGGAGGCCGCGCCACCGGCCGCAGCCACGCGGCGGCGCACGTCCACGTCGCCGCAACATTCTGATATATTTGTTGCTTCGGTATGAGTGGTGGCGTCGGCTGCTCGCCGCGCACGCACGTGGCCGCCCCGGGAGCATCAGCTCGGCTCTCGCCGCCGCCCCCCGGGCCGCGCGGCATTTCCTTCCTACCGGACGCTCGGGAACGCAAAAAGCGCTCGGCAATTACGCGGCATCAGTATGCACGCGGCAGACGCGCGAGTAATCCAGCATCCAGCCGCCGCCGCCACCGCCGCCACCGGCGCGCCCGCTGGACACTTTTTGCCGCGTGCGCGCCGTGGGAGCTGCCCCCGGCCCCCCGCCCTCGGGCCCCGAGACACCGCGTCCGGTGCCGTTTGAATATTTTCCTCTTGAATACGTTTTATCACGCTGCACTATCTCCGCGTCGCGACTTTTATTGCAGCAAATACACGGACCGATGCGAACTATGTGCTGCGGGTGCGGTCCGGCCGGCCCCCCAGCCCCCACGCGGGCGAGGGACCCGGCCCGGGCCCGGGCTCCGCGGCGACTGATTCAGAGATCCGTATCGCGGATCGCTCATCGCTCCGATGGGTTCATTGTTCTTTAAAGCCGCTTCTATCTTTTGCATTAAAATTTTGTAGATGTAACGTTTAGATTCCTCTCTGGTAACGGCGCAGCCGCCGTCGCACGCGGCGCCGGAAGCGAGCGAGCGTGCGCGTGCTCGCGGTGGTGCGGTGGTGCGGCGGTGCGGGGGTGGAGGCGGAGGAGAGTGCTTGCGGCGAAGCGTTAATGAAACCTACTACTCGGAGGAATGGACGAGTTTTATTGTGCTTATACGGTAGCAGCGACGGGTGGTGTATATTTGAATTGGATCTGGACATTGAGGATCTGGAAGGACACGGCGCGTTCTGGAATGTCACGCTCGGTCCGTTCTTTTGTATGGTTGTAGGACGTGGACTTTAAAAAAGTTACGTTGTAGTCGACTATAAGCATGTGAGGAACGGTGACTCCGTCCAATATATAAAATCACGTGGAAGGAATTTGTCTCCAACGCTCCAGTTCTTGAGAGAGCTAACTGTAAACTGTAACTTCACAACCATCATACAAAATTCTTGGAAAATGTGCACCTGGCAGACAGCGGAGAAATAGCTTGACGACATGAACGAGTCAATCTGGCTTAAATACCATCAGTTGAAAAGAACAGCTAAGGATCTAATTTAGTTTGCCGAGAGCACCCGATAATGATGATGATACAATGTTGCGCTGCGCCGCTGATGAATATTTCATAGTGACGAAAAAGTTGTGGCGCGGGTCCGGGGCGGCGGCACGCAAGAACCGGTGCGCCGGGGCGAGCTGCCCGCGCGGGCCCGATGCGCGGGCGCATTCGGTGGTGACCTCGTGCGCCATGCCTCGCCACCATTAGCGCCGGCCGGCCCGCACTGCGCCCGCATTACATGTCCTCGGCACATCTTAGCACATCGAGCTTCGAATCGCTCTGGTTTAATGCGCCGCTGAAACATTATACAAGATGTCATGTTGACTGAGGGGGGCGCGGGCGGCGGCGCGCCGACTTCCGGAGCGCGACGTCACCACCGGGCAGCGCGCCCGCGTAACCCGAGAGCGCTGTCACCGCCTAAACACTTTCGTCATCAATCACTCGCCCGGTCTGGCCCGGCCCGCCCCGACCCGGCCCGGCCCGGCCCCGCGCGGCTACCCCCGACCGTAACCTTGAACCGGTCCAGCGTGGAAACACGCTGCTACATTTTATAAGAGTTAGAATCTAGGATAGGTCGAGGTGTATTATTTGATATTTGGGTGTGTGCGTGCGCGTGTGCGTGTGCGTGTGTGTGTGCGTGCGCGCGTGTGCGTGTGCGTGTGTGTGTGTGCACGCGTGTGCGTGTGTGTATGTGTGTGTGTGTGTGTGTGTGTGTGCGCGCGTGTGTGTGTGTGTGTGTGCGCGTGTGTGTGTGTGTGTGTGTTTGCGCGCGTGTGTGTATGATTGCACGCGCGTGCGTGTGTGTGCGCGCGCGCACGTGTGTGTGTGCCTGTGTGAGCGTAAGGCACCGGCGACACGCGGAATTGTTCGGACCGTGTCTCATCCTCGACATTCATGATTAGTAACGGTGCTATCTCTAATTACGCGTTCCCCGTAGCCTTTAATGCTGGTCACCCGATCCTGGGTGGCCATTATAAAACCTACCGTTTCGGGATAAAGTAAATCTATTGTTTATGGGATTGTTGCAAATGGTAGAAATGTCATTTAGGTAAATATTTTTTCTTCCAGGCTTCGACTTTTTGATGTTCTTGGTTACGGTTCATTGTGTCCGGGGAGTCAATACGGGTTCTTCCATTTAAATGAAATTTATAAAGTTTCTAATCTGTCATTTAAGTGGGTATGTAAACCGTATCGATAGTGTACAATATTTATTATTTAAGCTGTAATCATGTCGCTTACAACTGAAGAATGCACCAGAATTCGCACAATGCTGGAAACCGCCCGGAGTCAACGCGATACAGCCAGGACTGTCGGTTTGTCGCCGTCAACAGTACAAAAAGTTCTCCGACGTTACGAGGAAACTGGCTCTACCTTATGGAGACCAGGAACGGGCAGAATTAGGTGTACCATAGTACGAGAAGATCGATACTTGTTGAACATCATGCTTCGTAATCGCTTTCCCACAGGAACTGAACTTACATATCAGTTTCGACGCCTCGGAGGAAGTAACCCAAGCGCATGTACAGTAAGACGACGACTTGCTGAGACTAACTTGAACCCACGTAGACCTGGAAATGGCCCTAAACTGGAGTGTGGTGATCGTATTTCAAGACTAAGATATGGCCAAAACCATTTAAATTGGACTATTGAGGTTTGGTTGAAAGTTATGTTCTCCGACGAATCAAAATGTATTCTCTACAAGCACGACGGAAGTCGCACAGTGTGCTCGTATAGAAGACCAGGGGAAAGATTCAAGCAAGCATGCATAGAAGAAAAAGTAGCCTACGGTGGTGATGGTACGGTCTGTACTTGTGTAGGCAGGAAGTTCATCTGGGAGACGCACAGAACTGATGTTCATAGAAAACGACTCTTTAACCAGCGTAAGACATGTGGGAGAAACCTTAAGTTAATGAAGACGTTGGCCCATTTATGGTCAATTTGGGTGAGGATGCTATTTTCACAGGACAGGTTTCATTGTGAATGACTACCTGCAAGAGATGAACATTACTCGTATGGAGTGGCCAGCACGCAACTGCAGCCTGGATATTAGCCCGATCGAGCATGCATGGGCATGGCACGAGCTAGGGAGGTACGTAAAACAACGGAACCCTCCCCGAATCCCCCCACGCTTTGTGACCTCGAAATTGCTCTCACAGAGGAATGGGAGAATATTTATTAAAATCCTGTAAGAAACTGGTGTACAGCATGCCACACATCAAACCGCGTGAATGCAGTAACGGAAGCGGAAGCGCGAGCAGCCAATACAAAGTATTCAAATTGAAGTAAACCTTATTGTTGTACAAAAATGACATTTTACTTACTTTTGTCTTAAGGCGGTATCAGCTGTTTTTTTTTCATTATGTAATTTTTAATAAATAAAATGAAGTGACCCGTAAATTTTATCAGTTTCATTTAAGGTCCAGCTAGGGCTATCGTATTGTCTAATGAACACGGTTTGTTCCACTGAGCTGGCATTCTTGGTTTCCAAGATTTACGGGTCTCTTCCGGTGACCCGCGTTCATTGCGCTTGAGTATAGTAAAGTCGTGTCCGTTTTTGTGTTTATCTTAATGTCGTCCATGTATAATAAGTGTGGTGTGGTCCTCTGAATTCTAACGTGTTTAAGTCTACATCCAGCTCTCCGTGAATTCAATAAATTGGAAAGCGAGTTAAGGGCGGGCCCAGGCAAAAGCAAAAATAGGGCTCAGCGGGGGGTCGCCCTGATAGATAAGACAGATTTTTGATCAACATGTTTCTAGTTTTCATCGCAGTATCATTTGTGTCTACGAGTAGAGTCGTTTTCCAATATTTCCACTATTTCCACTATTTCCACTATTTCGTTATACTTTAAGAGGAAGTTAATGATTAGCGAATTTACTTTGTATAGCTCCAAGACGTCTATTGACCAAGAGTGAGGAATGCTGCCATATGCATTCCTATAATCTATTTCATTTATTCATTTCACCATCACTTTGCACATCATACCAATAAACTAAAAACTGGCAATAATTATAGGAGAGGGGAATGGTAGGGAGGAGCTAAACTCACCATGAGTTTTGTACCAGCTAAAGTTAATGTTAAAGGAAACCTATTTCAGTAATCAAAAGTATAAAATGGAAAAAAAATAATTCACCTAGAATATTACCCTCATCACTCTCTCCCTCCCACAACACTTAGAATAACGTGCTTAGCTTTAAGAAATTATTTGTAAATGGAACTTAATATTATGATAAATGGGTTTTTATCAAACCGATAACTTTTAAAACATTGTTGCGCGGGTACATGTGTATATATATATACCCCCTACCCCCCCCCCCCTAACGTCCCATATATATATATGGGACGTTAGGGGAGCTTGACGGCTAATAGGCTGCTGCAGTCGTCCCTACTGTTCCGTCCAAATGAAAGCGTGCGTAGTGCGTAGTGCGTAGTGCGTAGTGCGTAGTGCGTAGTGCGTAGTCTTTTAATTATCACTCGTGCGATACGGACTCTGCAGCGTTCTGTCTCACCAACCTCGACACCCTGACCAGCGCCGCTCTTCCTTCCTTTTCTCGGTCTGTTGTCAGAGGAAATTCCGAATTGAACTTCAGTCGTGGGGTGCGTTCGGAAATCGACGCCGCCACATCACTCCCCTACGGAAAGAGATAGTTCAAAGGACGAGCAAATCCTACGCGCCAGCCCGACCGTGTGGTTATAACTTGGAGGTGGAAGTGAAGAGTGCTGTTTCAATGTTGGTGTGCTTGTGGGAGAGGATATTGGAATGTTTGTGGTGTCTGAAGTGTTATATTGAGAAGGGGTTGTGTACGTGTGACGTTGAATGCAGGTTTGATGCGATCCCCACTTACGACTACTTTCTTGTTTCCGATGATAATGGTGAAAGTCTTGTCATCCCGCTTCAAAACTGGACGTGGTCCCGTTTAAGGCGATTACAGAGGTGGTTTCACGCGGTCGACACGCAAAAATACGTACGAAGCTGTGGAGAGATCTTTAAAAAGGAATACTTCCTCGACACTATGCGTTGAGACAGGAACAGGTCTAAGTTCCGACATCCTTGTTCCAAGTCGGCTTACAAAGTCTAGTGGATCGACTGTTATACGAGTTGGTGAAGGAACAACCATCTCGCCAGGGAGATGTAAAGGTTCCCCGTAAACTAGTTTCGCTGCGGAAGCTTTTAGATCTTCCTTCAGCGCGGTACGCATACCTGGTAGTACGGTAAGTAAGGCTTTGATCCAGACTTCGCCATGACATATCAGAGAGACCTTGAGCTGTCTATGAAGGCGATCAACCATTCCGTTGGCACACAGGTGGTAGCTGGTTGTTCTCATCCTTTCAGTGCCCAAAACTGCCAAGAGTGTATGGAATAAATCGGACTCGAACTGTCGTCCTTGATCTGTCGTAATGCGAGAAGGTACTCCAAACCTTGCAATCCAAGCGGACAAAAGCCTATCATCGGTTTCTTCCGCTGTCATACTGCTCATGGGCCACGCCTCAGGCCATCGCGTAAATCTGTTCACTGCCGTCAAGAAATAGCGAAAGCCCTCGCAGGCGGGAAGAGGACCCTCGATGTCGATATGAATATGTCTAAATCGACCAGAAGATGCGATGAAATCACCAAGAGGCGGGGTGGTAGGCCTGGTAACGTTGTTGCGCTGGCTGGAAAGACAACATTTTAAGACGTCTTTTAAAATTAACGGCCACACAAATCTATTTATGGAAGGCAGGACTTTGGAAGGTCTATGGGCTTTTGGATGGTCGTGCGATGCCGGTTTTCAGCATATCGTCAAATTCCCTTTTAGTGACCATCAGTTTATGCGGTACGAGGAGACGGGGACGCCAAGATTCCGGAGGACCATCAGTGGTGTTTATGTAATGCACTGTGGAATATTTAATCTCGTGTGCAAACCAGGTGGTGGAGTAATGTATGGAAACTCGGCGAGGATATTGTGAAGTCGCGCCACGTTACTCACTGAAATGGTTTTCACGCTAGCTTGTTCGGTACAGGCGAAAGAAGTTAAAACAGTAATACCGGTGATGCCGTCCACAAGATGTCTGCTGCGACAGTCTGGTAGCAAATGATAATGCGCCAGAAAGTCGGAACCTATTATAGAGGTATTGACGTCGGCTATCACAAATTACCATCGTAATTCTCGCGGCAGCCCTAAAGTGAGGCGAGAGAAATATTACCATACGTTTTAAGGGTGCTACCATTAGGTGCGCTAAGTTGGTAGCCAGTGGGAGAGATACCCTACTACCCAACAACTTACGCGGATAACATCATAAATCAGATCCGGTATCAATAAGGAATCTGACTTTGCTGGACGGCGCGTTTATGCACAGTCAGTTGCCGTAGCTACTGACTGGCTTGGCGGTTTTCCGGCTTCCAAGAGCATGCTGTTGGAAGTTTGCTGCACTCGCTGGCCTTGTTCTTGAAGGTTTTATGAAGCCAGCACAATTTCCCGGCAGGCGACTGTTGTCAGCTTCTTGAGTTGCTCCTACTGCGGTTACAGTTGCGCTCTCGCCTGCGCATGAGCGCTGCGACACTACCGGCAAGTTGTTGTACCTGTGCGGCAATAGCACAAATCCTGAAGGGATCAGACGCCGAGGCAGCAGCGGAATGCATGAAAGGATCAGAAGATGTCGCAATACTAGGAGAGCTACTTCTAAGGTTTTGTCAGCGCGTACTGCCAGGATAACCTGAAGATGTTGCGGAAGTCCGCGCACGAAGAGCTGTCGTAGGATGCTTTCGTCTGTCAAGGTGTTACCGGCTGTTACCGGCGAGCGAACGCAAGTGACGCAGTAAGTGAGATGGTTTGCGGTCGGTCACCTAATATTTCATCGATCAGTAGTTGAGGAACTGGTTCCTCCGCGGCCTGTGACCAACGCGAGATAATTCCGTTTTTAACTTGTTCACATTTGTCGCTCTTAGGGGGGTTCATAACGATGTCCTCGACTTCGGCAGTGATATTAAAATCTGGTTGACCAACGACATGGTCGTATTTCGGTTGGCTACAAGTAATGCCTGCTACTCGAAACTGTTTCGATGTGAGCAAACCATGAAGCTGATCTTTAGTACCATATACATTGAAAAACTAAATAAATACATAAATTACAATAATGTAATAAATTATTATTTAAATAAATACATAAGTAAACAAATAAATACATAAATAAATAAATAAATACGTATTTACATCAACGGTAAAAAGGGCTCCTGATCGCGCATTATATATATATATTTATATGAAGCGGAGGGTGTTCGCGTATTGGCAGAGGAAGTTAGTCCCGCAGTTGCAGCGCGCGGACAGGGCCGGGCAGGTCATGTTCCAGGTCACAGGTGAGTGAAAAGGGAATAACAATAGAAGGAACTTGCTGGAGCGACCGTTTCTACATACGTACAGTGTGGATTGTATCGGCATTGGCGGCATGTTTGTGGAATAAGATTCCGGATGGCTTGTTTTCCCTCCGCCGTGTTGCTTGATGCTGCAGCAGGTGATCTGCTGATGAACAGAATGCAACTATTTAAACCGGGAATTGTGTATATTATTATATATATATATATATATTTATATATATGTTTTGTACCTACTGACTTAATATCTATTTCTGTTATGTCGGCATATTTTATCTTGCACACCTACTCACTTATTTCCTTTCTGTTTAATCCATTCAGCTTCTGTATTGTGTTGGACTTCCTTCCCCCACATGAGTGCCCGAATGCATTCTAGTTCATCAGGGAAAGGTGCATGCTTAAAGTGCAAATTAGGTGTGTTCTCATTTTGTATACTTGATTTGAGACAATGACTTCATTGCCAATAAATCATTTGATATAAATTTTGATCACAAGTCCCTTTTAATATGCAGCAAGTTTATGGGCTTTGAGTGGTAACCTGACCTGACGTGACCGAACCTTGAACCCTACAGGTTCCTGTCATGTCGTGGCGGACGGGCTTAGTAGCCGTGGCTGGATCGCCCACGGTGAAGCGGAAACGAACCTACCCGGCCGGCCCGAGGCGGCCGCTCCAGATTAGAGCTTCGGTGCTGCACCGTTAAGCTCACTTCGGATGCGTGGTGGTGGGCTGCAGGGGCGGCTTTATGCTGCGGCTATCGTCCGTAGCCGTATAACAGATGGCGGCGGATTCTCTCTTGGTTCCCACGGTCTCTGGCTGACGGGTTTGGAGGAATCGGTAGCCCGCGCGACAGCAAGTGGTCGAGGAAGGGGCGCGCTGCGTGTTCCGGCGTGCCCCCACAGAGGTGGGAAGGGAAGGTTCTTCCCTCCCTCCCGAGGTGGGGCTGCGTCATACGGCCAGCGCTGGCGGAGTCGCGGATGTGTGCAAAAGCGTTCCCGTGACCCCGCTTTAAAGCGACGAGGAGGAAGTTCGTGGATGTTTTAGTTGGTGGAAGTCCGACATAACATGTCCTTGCCCTCGCGAGGACGGGTATGCGCGCATGCATTTCCCCCGCATTAAACAAAAAAAATCACCTTCTGTTCCTGAACGAAAACCTAGTCTTTGTTTTCAACAGCCAATTTACTTTCTCGCGAATTTGGTGACCACACACACCTTACGATACATTCTAATTCCTGTGCAGGTTTCCTCGCGATGGTTTCCCTTCACCGTTTGTATTCCGCTGTCGTTACTTAAGTTCACAAATGTATATAACTTAAAATAAGCTTATTGTAAAATTCTACCGCACCGACCACTGCCGCGAACTGCGGACTACCCTCCTTTGGCCGGCTGCAGTGTCAGCAGTTCTATGCATTACGTTTATGGAATCGCAGTATGTGTTTCTTTGTACGCTCGTAGTTTTAGCTTAGTCTATTGCTTACTGTCTTCTCGCATAAGTGAATTGTGTATATTGTTGTGAGAAATAAAGATTCTTAAACCTAAATAATCTTAAATAATAAAGTCATCGCTACATGTCGAGATCCGAACTCGCGACTTCCGCAATGAAGCCCGCACGCTCTGACCATTAGGCCAGCGAGCTAAAATAAAGTACCAAGTCCGAATCTTGTCAATGAAATCGTGCTTAGCCAAAGGAGATATGTTAAGTTGTGAATTGATACACGACGCGGCTGTGGGCATGCGATTTAGAAACCAGGCTGCAGCGGAGGTGAGGAGTGAGGACCTCGAGGTCGACGGACGCAGAGCGGGTGCGGGATGCGAGGGTGGAGAATACCGGACACATATCAACAGTTTCCCTCGGGAGCGCGGTGACAAATCTGCGGCCCGCGGTGACTGACCGCGCTCATGCATTTTCATGATGAGGAAAAACGCGGCGACGGCTCGCCTTCCTCGCGCGCTTCACCGCCGCACCGCCGCCGCACCGCCGCCGCACCGTCGCCGCACCGCCGCCGCACCGCCGCCGCACCGCCGCCGCACCGCCGCCGCCGAGTGGTTGCAATGTGCACGCGTAATAAAAATGTAATAGATTAAATGTTACGCAAGGGCGCGGGAGCGGACGCGGGCGCGGATGCGGGAGCGGGCGCAAGTTAATAATCGCGGCGCGTCTCGAGAACATTGCTAATGAATAATACTTTTTACCGAGAGTCGATTGCACCGCGCTGCCGGAAGCGAGTCGCCGCGTCCGGCGCCCGCCCGCGGGCCGCGACGGCCGCACCCGGCGGAATGTCCTCGGTGCTGGCCCCGCGTTCTGTGTACGTGCGCATAATAAGCACTACGTCTACGTCGTGTGTCTGCACTCACAGTGTAGTTGCAATCCGATGCAAGCATCGATCGTTAAATTGCAACGAGTCGGTGCGAGTGCGAGTGCGAGTGCACGGCGCCGGCGCCTGGCCCCGTTTTGTTGCAATGCGGACAGCGTGCGGCGTTGTGCTGCGGGCGCGCCGCGTGCCCGCAGCATCGCTCACGAAATGGTCCACATTGCAACTACTCCGTATAATTATTGCGTTAAATACTTTTCGATTGTAATAATGCAGTCGATGGTGAGCCCCGCCGCACCGCCGCAGCGCTTGCGCAGCGGTGCATGTGCTGCGGCGCGGGCGCGGGCGTGCGGTCTTTCCCACGGCACAGTTGCCCTTAAAGGCAAGTGTACAGCGCGCCCAACCCAATCCACCCCCTCGTACCGCCCCGTCGGCGAGCGGCCAGCGAATGCATTGAGATTACGGCGCGAAGGTGGTTATTTCCGCGGCCTGATGTTCGTGCGATGCTGTGATGCACACCGCTTGTTCTACTCCGGAGCTACTGCTTGTTGCAGTTTGGACGGTGGTGGAATTTAGAATAGAAATACGCGCCGAGTGGTGCTGGGTCGGGTCGGTGGGGCGTGATAGGGTGCGGCGTGGTGCGGCGGGGTGCGGCGTGGTGCGGCGGGGTGCGGCGGGGCGCGGTGCCGCGGACGGGCGATAAAACTCCTAAAGTAAGTACAAGCGGAATGCGTTTGGTAATTGTAAATAATCAAGTTGCTTGATTTAAAAACTCCGCGTGTATCTTGTAAACGTGGACAGTGCCGAAAAACGGACCATGCAGTTACTTTATATAAATCCCTCAGTCGTAACCCCACCAATGTATGCATCACGCCAGTTACCTCGACCCCTCTTCGACTGACCCATCCCATGAAGAGACTCCGTCAATTACTTCGGCGTCTCTCTCCTCGCCAAGCCGATCGTCACTGCCCAATTTTGCAAAGCGAGGGCTAAAGCTGCGCAAGTATTGGATAGGAAGAAATAAAGAAGGAAATGGTTTATCTGTTCGAAACCCGTTTTTTTTTATAAATATAAAATATTCCAAAGACAAGGTCACCGCTGCACTTGGATGCACTTCACGCTGGTGCCGGTTTATGCGCATTACGCAGCATCGCCGCGTCTCCTGAAAATCGAACCCGCCCGTACCTAGCGCGATCGTGCGAGACATCCGGTTGCGGCGGCTCCATGGTCACGAGATTCGTCAGCAGTAAAACGAAAGAAACAAGAGCCATCATATAAACGATGTTAATGGTTAATACTTGCTAGTAAGCTCTTTAAGGTGCACGTGGGCGCGTGCTGCAGCGCGTGACAGCGCACCGCCGCTCACCCCGACCCGTACGCACCCCGCTTCGTGTTTCTCCCCGCCTGTCTAGTGAGGTTTCAATAGCATTATTCTCTTAAAATTGCATTGTGAAGAAGCTGTGGTGGTGGTGGTGGTGGCACACACGGCGCCGCGCGTGGCCGGGCGGACGGGGCGTGCCAGCGGTAGAGAGCCGTGAATGGGGTAAAAGACGGGTGGAACACCCCCGAACAGGCACCTGCCGCAGTGCCCTGTTTATGAATAATGTTTTATTCTAACAGCGTGCGACTCCCCCGGATTCCCTCCACCCCTCTACTCCCGGGCGGGCGCCCGCCGCCCGCCGTCCGCTGGTCGCGCTGCTGCTCCGTAGCCGCTGTGCATCCGCTCCGCAGCCGTCCGCTGGGCAGAGGTCTATCTACACTGCTGGCGATGGAGTATAAATGAAAATGTCCATAATCTGAAGCAATCCCAGTCAAGCCAGGCCGTCGTCTAGTGCTTTTGTTGTTACGTTATATCGAGTGAGAGCGTGCCGTGGGTGTCGTCAGCTCCATGAGGCACTGTAAATGAGGAGCAGCCCCTGCACTGCGTACGTTATAATATACTTTCATGGTTAACGCACACGATAACCACGTTATCATTTATCACGAATAGTACGGCCCTTACTGCGACCTTACGGCCGGGTCGCGGCGGCTGCACCCGCGAGCTGTGTGCTGCTCTGGTGTACATCTGCTCGGAACATTAGTTCAAAATATTTTTGTTTCTATGAAGCTTTCAGTATCTTTTAATTTTGTATTCGGAATATAATAAACTCGAACCCACTACGAGGCAGTCGTGAGCGAGGCGACGTTCCGGTGGCGGCGTGTCACCCTTCCCTCCCCCACACGCCCGCTTCTTGTCGTCACATAGTAGCGCTGCAGATGCACCGGCGGGGCCGGGATGTGTGCGAACGCGTGTGCGCGTGTGTGTGCCTGTGTACATGAGAGGTGGATGGCGTGTCGTGGTGGTGGTACGGGGTAGGGCGCAGGGTTGCGAGGGCGGCGGGGGCGGCGGGCCGGCAGCAGCTAGTCAGCGATGCCAGTAATAAAGCCGGCCATATTTCACACTTAGCGCGTAATGAGCGAGCGCCCAAATAATTGGATCACGTACATAACTCATTATTACCTCGCACCTCAGTGCGCCCCGCGAATGTATCATATTACACGTCACCATTCCACCATTCATACCCGCGAGCCCTCTTCACCCCCGCACCCGTCAACATAACGCAGTAACCCCCGCCCCGCCGTCCGGCTGCAGCGCGGTGCAGCGCGGTGCGGCGCGAACTAATTAATTTGGTGTAAATTGAAAAAATGGATTTGTACCGACGCGAACTCAGCGCGGATGAAGAAAAAACTTTTAAAACGCAGCTAACGAACGGCACCAGCCCGAGCGGCGAGCTGGTCTCTGCGCCCCGCGCGCGCCCCCAGCGCGCCCCCAGCGCGCCCCGCGTGTTGTTCAACTTTGACATTTAGCACGCGGCCGTTAGCATATTCATGGCGCGAGTATAATTTCACCCTTTCTTTTGTAAAATATATGGAGATGGAAGAAAGTTCGCTCGGGTAAAAAACCGGTCGCTGCTGTAGTCGGCGACAGTTGAGCGGTTTTAGCGCGGCGTCGGTGCGGCGCGGGCCGGGTGCACGCAGGGCCCCGGCTCCGACTCCACGTTCAACTTACGGGCCGGGCTGTTGTTCCACCGCAGTAAACACGTAGCAACGGGTCTACTTCAGCACTGACGGCCATTTTAATGACGTACAGGTTATAGGGTACAACAGGCAGGGGATTTTACGTCGCGAGATGTTCAGCCGGGGGCCAGCGACAGTGCAGCCCACCGCAGGGCCAATCACAATAACAATACTTTTCAGTACGATGGTAATAGTTGTGGTGGTGAAGGCGCGGGCGGGCTGCGGCGGTGGTTGCGTATAACGCTCAAGAAATAGGGCGGGTAGTGGGAAGTGTTGCAATAAATTGCACTACGGTAATGAACAGTCGGAGCCGAGTGCAACCAGGGACGAGGGCTCCATGTGGAGCTAGAACATAAGTCAACAGGTTGCATTGAGATCGACTGCAGCCGCGCCTCTACTGCGCCCGCGCCCGCGCCGCCTGCGATCTGCGATAGCGGCACGCGGACACGAGCGGGCGCCGCTGTCCGGACGCAATGGCCTGCGATTGACCCCGTTCCGCTCGCGCCTGTGATCGGTGCCGCATCGTGTGGGGCCGTTCGCCCGTTACTTGAGCACAGCGGGACCGCTCCGCTGGCTGCGCGCTAATTCTTTTGTTTGTTATTGTTAGGCAATAACTTAACATTTTGTGTAATTCTAACATTTAACAAATCAAAAGGCGCAGGCGCGGTGCGATTGCGGTGCGGTCGCGGTGCGAGAGCGGCGCGGGCGCAGGCGCGGGTGTGCTCCGCCGGCGGCTCCCGGACGCGTCGGGATGCGGGTGCGCGCAAAAAGTTGCCCATTCATATGCGCGAGGAGACGCGCGGTCAGTTTTTGCGCGGGCGGACGTCGCCGCGGTTTATTTGTAAATTGGGCGCGCGGTCGCGGCGTCATTCAAATGCGCGACTAGTTTTTGCGGCGGCGCATAATTGAATGCGAATGCACGTCTGAGAGCTCGTCCCACGGCGCAGGTCTTGCAAATGTGGGGCTGCTGATACACGGGCACGGTGCAGCCCCGCTGCAGCCACGGGGTGTGACCAGAGTGGGGCTGGAGCGAGAGACGCGCACCACACTCTCGGGGTGCGAAGGAAATATTTCGCGTCGTCTGCAGCGCCGAGCGTACCGAGCGCGCCATGTGGAAAGGGCGCGGGGGAGTACACCGAGCCCGCCAAGTCCGCAGACGGGTTGCATCGCCTGCCTGGAACTCCTCTGCCACTCGTCCCGCTGTGTCTGTGTTGTACAACTCACTTTGTTCCGGCTGCTACCCAGCGACTCGACTTTTACGACACAGTTGCCTCGATAACACGGCCGTACTTGAACTGACTGCTGTCTTCGGCATGAGGCCGTGAGAAAGCGCAGTGATGCCCAACTTCCCACGCACTGCACGTGTACCTGCTCGCTGCGGGTTCGGGTCGGCACCGGCGGCACCACGCTCTTTCTTTGGATCCAGTCACAGGTGTTCGAGTGAGGCGGGCACACTCGGTCACGCTAGACATTCAATGGTACCCGTTACCCTGGTGACTGGCACTTATCTCGAAATCGCGATGCCCTGCCCACGCGGGTTCGGCTGGACAGTCTCTCGGAGCGTGATCTGAAATGTTCAAGGTGGGCAGCGCGCTCAGCCGCCCTTTCCTGGGCTCCGGACAACGACTTGAGGATCAGTCCTAGTGGAATAGGTCCGTTAATAGGCGGCGGGCGGCGGGCGGCGGGAGGCGAGCTGTGCGTTTTTTGCGCTCCAGCTTTACTTATATCTGTTAATTTATTGCCTTGATTTAATTGTGCGCTGCGTCCCGCCAGCGCGCGCGCCTATTCAATGTAAATGCGCGGCCCGAGCAATGGCCGGCCCGACTACCCCCGCGCAGCCGCCCCGCAGCCGTCCCGCAGCCGTCCCGCAGCCGACCCGCAGCCGACCCGCAGCCGCCCCGCAGCCGCCCCCAGCAGCCCCGCAGCCGCACCCTGCGGCACGACTAATGAACCCGAGGAGCTGGGTTCGTTACCGTATTCACCGTACGTATCCATTTTGAGACATTGTTTTGACTGCAGAACGTGGCCGGGCGCAGCGCGCTGCTCCGGTTTCCTGCGCGCGCCGTTTTTGCGATGCGGAAAAAATGCGCGCCAAGAAACGAGCGGGACGAGCGGCGCGCACAGGAAGTGGCGCTGGCTTTATGTTCATTATTCGTGACGTGCGCCGCGTGCGCCGCGTGCGCCGCGTGCGCCGCACAAGTTCGCAATACGACATACGTTCACACTTTTTATAAATATTCATCTCAACTGGTAAGGATTACCGTGAACTACAACCGTGTGGTCACGTGACGCCCAGCTTCCGGCGCAGCGCCGCGGCGGCCGGCAATAAACTGGGGTTAACAGACGGACGTAATAGATGCGCGTCTCCAAATGGAATTTGCAAAAGTAAGCCCGCTGCGTCCCCGCGTCCCCAGGGCCGCCCGCCGCCCGCCGCCCCACGCCGGTATGCAATACGAATTAACTACAATGTCTTATTTTCCCCAATGTTGTGAGATAACCGTTTATTGTACGGCTGGTGCTCGTCGCGACGGCAGCGAGCGCCCTGAGCTACACCCCCTACACGGGCCTGCCTACCACCCCCGCAATGCTGTCGCGCTCCCTGCACTCTAAGCTGTGAACTCACATATGCTGCAGCGCGCTGCGCACGAGCTGCACTGTCGATTCACGGCATTACCTTAACGATTAGTTAAGTGATTGGATGCGGAGGAGAAGCGCGAAGAGCTTCCTCTGCTCGTGGAGTGAGGCTGGAGTATCAGAAAAAAGCTCGGGGGTCCGCACCACCCACGCGCAGCCAAGCCTGTGCTGAGTGGACTTGTCCAGCGGAGCCCCAGCGGAACACGACCTGCACAAACCTACCCACCGGCAGCCAGAGACTCTATGCTGGAAGAATTTTGATATTCATGTGTATGTATCGAATGATATCCACACAGGTGAATCGTCCAAGGTGATGCCTTCCGGATAAAAACAGCGTGTTCTAAACCGGAAGATAGTGATGCTTGCACGTTACGCTGCGACGGCGCCACGGTAGTGGCACTGCCTGCAGCGGCGGGCCCCGGCCAGACCGCGGCTCCAAGTTAATATATAATACGGACGTAATGCAGGGTGGAGCGGGCAGGGGTAGGGCGGCGGCGCTGGACGACGTATTGCCCCATCGACGCTCGTATTTCACAGCAAAGGGGTACCGTTCGGCGCACCCCGCCGCCACTTGCGGATGACATGAACGAACAGCGCTGTTGGGGTGCAGGGTGCGGGGTGCGCGACGGAAAATCGCCTGGACATCGCGCCTTTGACACCTGATAAGAACAGATTGCTTTAAAATATTGTGACATCAACCCCCGGCATCATGAGGGTCCGCATTATGTTTTTTTAACTGAGGCAACTAGGTAACACGGCTGTCCAGCCACCACAAAGCACTCGGTGCCTTGACGTGTGCTCGAAAGTAGCTTCGCCGCCGGGTGTCTCCCATCCGCCGAGGAACTGGTGATGTCGGCGGGCGCTGAGAGGGCAGCGCGGGGGGAACGGGGGGCTGCGGCTCGACACTGAAGAGGAGACTGGGACTCGGAGCACAAAATATTTCAAGAAATTTGGTAATAAGGTCTGAAGTGACATCGCCGCTGGTAACGTGAGCCACTCTCGCACCCGGGCGTGCTATGGGGCGGGGTGTGTGTGTGAGGGGTGGAGGGTGTGTGTGTGTGTGGGGGGGGTATTGTAAGTACGAGTACATTGCCAGTTTACATAGTTTTGTTTTCGGCGAAGCCTTCGCAGCTGAGCCGCCTCGCGCCTCTTTCGCTTTCCGCCTTGACGCTGCTGCGGCGCCGGACCTTTGGAGAACAACAGCCGCAATGGGCACTAAAAATAGGAGCGCAGAATACAAATTGATCAACGCGGCCGCGGAGCAGCGGCCCACCAGCTGCATCCGCAACGCGTGGGTTCCTCTCCGGACTCACAAGTGGTGAAGTTTGTACGGTGATAGTCTCTGGTTTCCGTTCGGCTACCTGACACGCGGCCGCACTGGAGCGGGTGCGGTGCGGGCGCGGTGCGGGCGCGGTGTGGCGGCGATCGACGGTTCACAGTGCGTGCTGATTGCCCGCGTCAAGTGAAGCACATCGCTAATGGCGGGCCCCGACGCGGCCGCGACACTGGAGCGCTGCGTGCGAGCGGGCGCATGCGCGGCGCAGCGCGGGCGCGGGTCCGCGTTAAATCGTAAATGACGGTTCGCACGCCGCGACACGCGCCGAGTACCCGTGACGCGTCATTATAAAGCCATTTGCGCGTCGCGGCCACACGCACCGCGCCCGCACCCAGCCCGCGCCAGAGCGCGCGCCGCGCCCGCGCCCGCGCCCGCGCCAGCATCGCGCTGTCTCTGATATCTTCTCTACGGTAATAACGTTGTAATTTCATTATCCTTTTATGGTCATTTTATGTTCATGCGAGTCGAGCGCGCGCGCTGATGCGGCGCGGCGGGCGGGGCCGGCGGGGCGGTCGCGGCGGGGTGTGCTGCGGGGTGAGTGGCAGGCGAACACGTAAAACTATCAATGAATACCTGCTCACAACTTTACTTTTTTCACGACTAGTGCCAGCGCATACACCCGTTAGCCCGTCGCCGGCGAGTTGTTAGTTGTCCCCGATAACATCAGCACGACTCTTCCGCAGACAATGAGCTGCCATCGCATCCGCGTGCCGGCTACTCGCAGCGGCTCCGCGGCGCACGAGGAGCTGGCGCCAGCTGCGTTTACAACGAGTGAAACATCTCACCGTTAGCTTCACTTCCTCACCGTTAGCTTCACTTCCAACGCACGGCGCGCGATTCCTGATTTAAGGTTACCACTGGAGCTGAGTTCGCCAGCTCGCCAGTCCGCCTCGCATGTGCTCAGGTTTAAGTCGCGCAGAGTGGACACGAAGAGGCGCGGTGTGGCGCGGCGCGGTGCGGTGCGCCCGGTCGTTCCTCGCCAATTATACAATTGTCCAGCGCATGGGAAGGCGCGGGTAATTGGTGCGCGGAATCGCACCGCACCGCACCGCACCGCACCGCACCGCACCGCACCGCACCGCACCGCACCGCACCGCACCGCACCGCACCGCACCGCACCGCACCGCACCGCACCGCACCGCACCACGTCCAATTACACGTGTGAACTTCACGCGACAATTGCATTGCATCTCAAACAAAAACATAACAAAGCATTATTTTATCCGGAGATGTATTCGTGCAGCGTACAGTGTGCAGTGTGCACTACGCAGCGTGCACAGTACACTGTGCAGTGTGCACGCTGGAACTGTTTTTGAAGATTTATTCCTTTAATTATTTATTATCCGGCGACAGGGAATTGCGCAGGTCATCGCTCAGCTCGTCTCGCTCGCGAATGTAACCGCGCTGAATAACATTTGTTTTCATTGCGAGCAATTGGATCGGTCCCAAGTAACGCGCACCCCGCGCGTCCGGCCCGCGCCCGGCCCGCGCCCGGCCCGCGTCCGGCCAGCGCCCGGCCCGCGCCCGGCCCGCGCCCGGCCCGCGCCCGGCGACCTGGCGGCCCCACCGCGTATTATTCAAAGGAGCTGCCGCACGGCGCCCGCGCCCCCAAGACCAATAAGCGCAGACAACGGCATGCACTAATCCCGTTATCCCCAGGGGTCCCTCCCACCACTCATGAACCCACAGTCGGCGACAACAACCACGTCACCACACACACTTCGGACACTACCAACACGCTCCGAATCACCGCATCACGCCGCTCTCGCTTCAGAACGCGGCGCCACAGGTACTCACACACCGCGTACACTACGTACACCCGCGATCAGGGGCGGTCCTCACCGCCCAGAGATTCCGATGCAGGCGAAGGTAGTCGGGGAACGGGTCCGCGCCCGCCCTCGACGACCGAGTAGATTCGCCAGAATAACCAATAACCAGACACACGTCATTAAAAACTCCGCCGTCGGATAACTACACTACAAGTAGTACACTTTTTGTAAACAGGCCGTGGATCCAGGTCCACGCGCCCAATGCCAGGTAAGCTGTAATAGTACAATGGCTTGCAGCGTTGACGTCATCATGAATCCAGCGCCCGCGCCCATTGAGTGAAGTCTATTCAAGACCAACTCGGAAACTTACCATCAGTGTTTCGAAATCTGTTTCGCTTCCGGGAAAGTCCATCTCCAGTTCTGTGTACGTACCTATGATGGTTCCACCTGCAATCTTGGGGACAAATCGTGGTGGGCATATTCTAATGAAAAACTAAACAGAATTTTACTGGTGGTAGTGTCTCTGTTGCTACAGACCATCTAGGTAGGTACCACCGCAGCGCCTATTGCAGCCGACACACAGTACTGTGCGAACATTACAGTGATCCGGTTTGAAGGACCGATAGCTATCACTGGTGGTAGTGTCTCTGTTGCTACAGACCGTCTAGGTAGGTACCACCGCAGCGCCTATTGCAGCCGACACACAGTACTGTGCGAACATTACAGTGATCCGGTTTGAAGGACCGATAGCTATCACTGGTGGTAGTGTCTCTGTTGGTACAGACCGTCTAGGTAGGTACCACCGCAGCGCCTATTGCAGCCGACAGACAGTACTGTGCGAACATTACAGTGATCCGGTTTGAAGGACCGATAGCTATCACTGGTGGTAGTGTCTCTGTTGGTACAGACCGTCTAGGTAGGTACCACCGCAGCGCCTATTGCAGCCGACACACAGTACTGTGCGAACATTACAGTGATCCGGTTTGAAGGACCGATAGCTATCACTGGTGGTAGTGTCTCTGTTGGTACAGACCGTCTAGGTAGGTACCACCGCAGCGCCTATTGCAGCCGACACACAGTACTGTGCGAACATTGCAGTGATCCGGTTTGAAGGACCGATAGCTATCACTGGTGGTAGTGTCTCTGTTGGTACAGACCGTCTAGGTAGGTACCACCGCAGCGCCTATTGCAGCCGACAGACAGTACTGTGCGAACATTACAGTGATCCGGTTTGAAGGACCGATAGCTATCACTGGTGGTAGTGTCTCTGTTGCTACAGACCGTCTAGGTAGGTACCACCGCAGCGCCTATTGCAGCCGACAGACAGTACTGTGCGAACATTACAGTGATCCGGTTTGAAGGACCGATAGCTATCACTGGTGGTAGTGTCTCTGTTGGTACAGACCGTCTAGGTAGGTACCACCGCAGCGCCTATTGCAGCCGACACACAGTACTGTGCGAACATTACAGTGATCCGGTTTGAAGGACCGATAGCTATCACTGGTGGCAGTGTCTCCGTTGCTACAGACCGTCTAGGTAGGTACCACCGCAGCGCCTATTGCAGCCGACACAGTACTGTGCGAACATTACAGTGATCCGGTTTGAAGGACCGATAGCTATCACTGGTGGTAGTGTCTCTGTTGCTACAGACCGTCTAGGTAGGTACCACCGCAGCGCCTATTGCAGCCGACACACAGTACTGTGCGAACATTACAGTGATCCGGTTTGAAGGACCGATAGCTATCACTGGTGGCAGTGTCTCTGTTGCTACAGACCGTCTAGGTAGGTACCACCGCAGCGCCTATTGCAGCCGACACACAGTACTGTGCGAACATTACAGTGATCCGGTTTGAAGGACCGATAGCTATCACTGGTGGTAGTGTCTCTGTTGCTACAGACCGTGCAGGTAGGTACCACCGCAGCGCCTATTGCAGTCGACACACAGTACTGTGCGAACATTACAGTGATCCGGTTTGAAGGACCGATAGCTATCACTGGTGGTAGTGTCTCCGTTGCTACAGACCGTCTAGGTAGGTACCACCGCAGCGCCTATTGCAGCCGACACACAGTACTGTGCGAACATTACAGTGATCCGGTTTGAAGGACCGATAGCTATCACTGGTGGTAGTGTCTCTGTTGCTACAGACCGTCTAGGTAGGTACCACCGCAGCGCCTATTGCAGCCGACACACAGTACTGTGCGAACATTACAGTGATCCGGTTTGAAGGACCGATAGCTATCACTGGTGGTAGTGTCTCTGTTGCTACAGACCGTCTAGGTAGGTACCACCGCAGCGCCTATTGCAGCCGACACACAGTACTGTGCGAACATTACAGTGATCCGGTTTGAAGGACCGATAGCTATCACTGGTGGTAGTGTCTCTGTTGCTACAGACCGTCTAGGTAGGTACCACCGCAGCGCCTATTGCAGCCGACAGACAGTACTGTGCGAACATTGCAGTGATCCGGTTTGAAGGACCGATAGCTATCACTGGTGGTAGTGTCTCTGTTGCTACAGACCGTCTAGGTAGGTACCACCGCAGCGCCTATTGCAGCCGACACACAGTACTGTGCGAACATTACAGTGATCCGGTTTGAAGGACCGATAGCTATCACTGGTGGTAGTGTCTCTGTTGCTACAGACCGTCTAGGTAGGTACCACCGCAGCGCCTATTGCAGCCGACACACAGCACTGTGCGAACATTACAGTGATCCGGTTTGAAGGACCGATAGCTATCACTGGTGGTAGTGTCTCTGTTGCTACAGACCGTCTAGGTAGGTACCACCGCAGCGCCTATTGCAGCCGACAGACGGCACCGCGCCGGCGACGTGCTGTTGCGAAGCACTTGGGACGGTCGCCGCGTCTGCATCCGGGTGCGCGTGCGCGTACGGGTGCGCGGTGCGCAGGCGCGCCGGCTGACACAATGCCCGGGTGTGAAGCGCGCGGCGGAACTAGTTAGCGCTGTCGGCGCCGCAGCGGTGCCGCTGTCGCGTGGTAGCGGCTTATCGCGTCGCCGCGCGGTGCCGCTATCGCGCCATCTGCGTGAAATATTCCACCTTCGCTACAATGGCCTGCTCATTTGCCAGCGGGCGGCAGGCCGCCCCGCGCGGCGCACGCGCACTATTTGAATGCGGCGGTGCGGCGGTGCGGCGGTGCGGCGGCGCGGCGGCGCTGCGGCGGGGCGGCGGCGCGCGCGCGATACCATCGCCTTGTTAGCGCTATCAGATGCGCGCGGTAATTGGCACCATTCATACCCGCGGATGTAAATGTTCCTTATCAATTTTTCGTATTCCGCGCGAGAAATGATCGCTTTAACAGATCGAGCGCGCGCTTTGTTTGTGCGAATATCTGATCGCGTTTATTCGAAGGCTCCGGTCGTGCTCAGTTTCGCGTTGCGGTGGCTGCGTGGCGGCTGCGGGGCGGCTGCGGGGCCGCTGTGAGGTTGCTGCGGGGCCGCTGCGGGCGGCGCGAGCCCCGGCAGCGCCGTGCGGGTCACCCTGCGGAGTATTTTCCGTCGACGCAAAACTTTTGTTACGACGCCACGCACGAAACGTATCGATTTAGAGGTCTGCAGTGACACACTTCGAGAGCCTCCGTGGGTTGGCTGTGCAGGAGGTGCAGGAGCGGATCGTCTGCGATCTTCAAAGAGCCGCGGCGGCGCCACGTCCGCGCTGTAATTTGTGGGAATTAAAAAAGATGCCGCTAATTGGTGACTCCCGCTCGGCTCCCACGCGAATCAAATCGTACGCAACCGTCGCAACGGCGCGCCGCTTGTGAGTAATACGGTCACCGGCTCCAAATAAGGTTTGTAAGTACCGCAGGCAGTCGAGAGAATATTCTCTCTTGGCTCCCATAGCCTTGGTGATGGATTCGTTGGGATCCGTAGCATGCAGTGAGCGCGGCGCGTGCGCATGCGCAGCGCGTTTCAAGCTGCGACTGTGCACTTGGAGCGGTGCCGCGCGGTGGCGACGCTGCAACCCGGAAATGGTTATTCGCAGCATTACTTTACTTTGCGAATGTTACTGCCGGCGGTCACGGTGCAGGCGCGCGCGGTGCGGCCAGGTGCGGCGCGGTGCGGCGCTGGCTTTATTGCGCGCGACTGCATCAGATTTATGTCAATTTAATGACGCGGATTCCGCGAAATAATAAACGGAGCCGCGCGCACGCGGGCGCACGCGAGCGGCGCTAAGCAGCGATAAAGCGGCCCGGACACGGAAACTGTTTCAGTCGCATTAGCATACATTAGCGCGGCGGGCGCAGCCGCCCCACGGCCTCTCCCCGGCCGCCACCCGGAACCACGCGGCACCGCGCGGCACCACGCGGCACCACGCGGCGGTACCTTTCAACTTATCATCGCTCGCTAATTAATTTTAAAAATTAAAATTCAAACCTTAAAGATTGCGGAACCGCTGCTCGGCGGCGGCGGAGCTCGTGGAGCAATGCTCCGATGTCGTTTCGTTCTGCCGGCGAGGTTCCGCGCACAGTGGGTTGGCAGCCGGGCCGGGGTGGGTTGGTTTGCGGGCCGGGGCGGGGTGTACATGCGCACTGCCACTTTTTCATTACAGCATTAACCGTGACTGTACGACTGCTGCGCCCCGGGCCCGGGCCAGTGCCATATCCGATGCCTATGTACCGTTCCTCATATGTGTGTTTTTTTTTTGTACAAACACACAGAGCACCAGTTGCACCGCCACTATGCAACATCCGCGAAATATCGGTGTGTGCGGAGCATACGGTTGCTGCCCACGGGAGCGCGGAAGTACGGCTACAGCATTGTGAGACTAGTTGACGGTGACCTGATGTTTATTGTCCCGCCGTATCGCGAAGGATAGAGAGAGCGGTGAAGCGCATAACATCCTGTACCTCTGTGACCTCACTAAAGCCGCAAAGGGAAAGACAAGCCTGTCTCCGCTGCGTACCGGCAGACATCTCACGGAGCTCACCTGAAGCGGTCACTTCGAGCCGGCTCTACTTGTCGGAACGGCTGGATAGGTTCCTCTTAGCTTCACCTTGTGTGACCAAACCACGGCTACTAAACCCCACCGCCACAACAAGGCGGAAACCTATTCGGGGGAGAAGGGAACACCTGCCGGTTCAGCCCGCTCCCGCTCACGTCGCTCACGTGTCGCCATCGTCGCGGGGTCGGGACGCGCGGCCTGCTCGCGAGACCTCATGCGCCGATTGTGTTGCAGGAGATGCGCATCTCGCGCGCGTCGCCGGTTCCCACGCGATTGCGGTGCGACATCGCCCTGACATCAATATGCACGGCGCTCGGCATCGTGCGGCGACGTGAGCCTCGTCATCACGTCGGCGTGACGCGTCCGGGCTGCGCCGTTACAACGGCTTGTCGGCAGAGCGACGTCCCGCCGTCGGTGTGTCGGTGCGTCGGTGTGTCGGTTACCGCTTCCCGTTTCCCGCCATCACCACCGCGGGCCCGCCGGAGAAGCTCTCGTCCGTGTCAAAGCTGAACTGTTCTTTTCATGTTTGCGATCGGGTGCTGCGCCTCATCACGAGCTTCGCGGCGGGTTCCGCTCGGATCTCACGGGGCCCCGATGCGGCTCCGCTCGCCGAGCTGTGCGGGGGTACAATCGTTGTTTACAAACAACTTAAACAACATATACAACCGGGAGGAGTCGCGATGGTGCGCGTGCTGCGGCCGCTGCCTCACGGCGCCGCCTATTCGGTGCATGCCGCTTTCAATTTGTTTTCACAATTTAACATAAAAAAAAAACCAGAAATAACAACAAATGATAATAATTTATGAAACTAAAACTGGAAATGAATGCAACAGGGACGACACTTGATAGTCCGGTGCAGTCCAATAATAGTGGAGGCGCATCGCCACGGCAGGATGAGATGAGAAGGATTGAGTTTTCGTAATCGTCCCGCGTGAGCCGGGCGGCGGGCCGCGGGCGGGCGCGTGCTTGCTATGCTGCGCGCGCGCCGCACACCTGCGCCACACCTGACCCGCATGCAATATTACTTCGCTTCTCTCAACTGTCAGTCATTCCTGCTGGCCGATTGTGTGCGATGGATGACGTCACGTGCGCGCGTCCCTGCCGCCCCGCCGCCGTCCTCCCGACGCGGTGCTGCACTTCTCGGGATGCATCCTTGGTGTGCATCGACCGCCGCCTCATTTGTTGGTTTCGAATTATCATCGGACGACATCTCAACTTTGAGCAGTCCATAAAGTCTAGACGAAAAAACATCAGAGAGGATATTCGAAGTCCCCGCTAGAATACGGTGGAACTTCACACCCTGCGCAGCTTCCAGCCTCGTGCAGATTGTACTCGGCTCGGTTGGGGCACGCCGTACGCTTAATCGGTGACCAGAAGCTCACGAATACTGCGACTTGATCACCGGCGCAGCGTAGCTAGACCCTATCCAGTGCATTTGGGAGAGTGCGCGGGGGACGCACCGCTTGATACCGCGGCGGAAGTGCAGGCACGCGGCGGACATGCGCCCTTTACGTCTATTTAATAAACAGTTTACATGTAAATGTAAACGTAAACACCGTCTCTGGGCAGCTACCGTCGCAGCACCAATTGTTCCTGGCAAACGGTACTGTGCAAATACTACTGTGGTCTGGTCTGAAGGTTGCTGTAGCTAATGTAAATACTGGAGTAATGAGACTTAACATCCTTTACCCCAAAGGTCGAACGCAATGTGGTGCAGTGTATAACATCTTAACTAACGTCACGTTGTTACGGGCGGGCACAGCACTCGCTATCAAGTGACCATCCCCCTCCTTTCGTCCCTTAATTGTATAAAAAAAATGTCTTGCTCCCTGTCTTGTATAGGCTTGGCACCGGCGTCTATTGACGATGAGCGTAATTTGGAGCATTGAACTAACACTTGGCTTTAATGTCACGTGGTATTTAAAGACAATAGGGTGTGGGGTGGTGAAGCGGGCTCGCCGGCAACACTCCGGCTCTCGTGTGCTGACCAGACGGAACACAGCGGTGCTGTTATGCTAAAGCGGTAAATTTATAATAGGGGATGGAAATACGATCGCTAACCAGGCGAGCTCTCAAAACAGCGTTACCGCCGGCACAAACTTCAAAGTATTTAGCCGTAGAACCAAACCGGGGAAGGCCTTATGGCGAGGCAAGTGCGCTGCCACTGAGCCGCGGGGACGGAGTGCATTGCAAGTGGTCGTGATTCACAACCAGTAGGCCACGTGCGGGGCGGGATGGCGCGCCGGGTGCACCTGGTGCGGGGGCCGGGCCGGCGCGGGAAGCAGCGGCGGCAGACAGGAGCGCCAGGTGCGCGGCCGAGGAGCTTCCTTCCCCGAAGGCGCACTTGTCATGCGTCGCTGTGACGCCTCCATTGTAATGGCGCACGCGCCGCTCATACTGATGCCGCGCGTCCCAGTGCCTGCAAGCGTCCGGGTGTCCGTGTGTCCGGCACCATCGCGCTGATTCATTTCTCGGCATTTCAATGGGTGACCGGACGCCGGCTGCTGGAGCCAACCGGCATGATATGATCACGTCACACGCGCTCGTTGCAGAAGTGATAACATAGCGTGCCTAAGCGTGATACACTGCTCGTGAGGCCACCTCGCCCACCTCACACGCGTCGTGTCTAATCAAAGAGGCGCTGGGGGAGGAGCTGGTGGACCGCGTGACTTCCACGAGGTGAATTAATTAGATCCACCTGTTCGTGGAACAGAACGCGTGACTTCAATCCAAACGATTCACATATCGTCGTGAATAGTTTTGAGAAATCCAAGGCCAGAGCGACAAGTGAGTGAGCGTATCGCGACACGGGCTGGTGACGGCGCGGGGTGGTGACGGCGCGGGCCGGTGCCGGCACGGGGTGATGGTGCTCGGGCCAGTGGCGGCGCGGGCTGGTGACGGTGCGGGGTGGTGGTGTTCGGACCGGTGGCGGCGCGGGGTGGTGGTGTTCGGGCCGGTGGCGGCGCGGACCGGTGGCGGCAGGGAACGGTGGTGCTCGGACCGGTGACGGCGCGGGCTGGTGGTACCGAAGCGCGCACACACATAATTATAACCGTTAACTGTAATGCTGTATATGAGCCGCCTACGCAACGCGTCGCGTCCTGCGCCTATGTCGATCTACGACCTAGTATTAAAGTACTGAGGGTGGCTGTAGTTGTGGTGGTGATGGTGGTAGAGGGAATCCTAAAGTTGTGCGTTGCGATAACATAGTTGCACTTTTCGCGGTGCGGTGGTGTTCGCGTCTTTCGCTGTTGTAAAAGCTTTTTTCTCCTGTGGAGGGGTGGCCGCTCGTGGGCAACGGTCGCGGCCAAGGCCGGACAGCCGTTGCCTCCTGACCTTTACCGCGCACTGGCCTTCACCTTCACGGCCACACGAGCCGCGCCCACTCGCCTGCTCGCGTTTGCTCATTTTTTACCGCTAGGGATAACTGTGCACCGGCCGCGCTTACAGTTACTCGCCCCCGGCGCTGGTGTATACGCAAGTAAACACCAGCGTTATGCTTGCCGACTCCTTGCGCTGAAGCAAGAAGTCACTGTGCAGCACAAGAAACTGCCAGACGAATGATATTACCGGACGATACAATGTAAGGGTCTGGCGGCTCGGCGAGGTCACATGCTATAGAACCCGAGCGGGTGACCAGGCGGAAGAGTCGGAGAGAGGCGCACAGAGAGGCCGGCGCGGAGGCGTGGCGGTCAGCTCGCACTTCTGCGCCGAGGCCGCGCTGTGAATATTCGATAAGCGGCGAGAGCGGCGGGAGCGGCCAGCGGCGCGAATGGAGCGAGATGATTGCATTAGTCTGCAGGCGGCCGATAGCGCACCGCCAGCGCTACCCCCATCCCGTACCCAACCCCCGCTACGCTCGCTACGCCCGCTACACACACTACACACGTTATACACGCACACAGCCCTCTAGTCTTTCCTTACATTTACTTTTCCAAATCATCCAGCGGAAGGTAACAGGTTACGTTCCGTTAACGAACTGCAGCAGCACGGCGCTCGGCTGACGCTGCAGCGGGGCCGAGCGTCGCGCTGCAGAGCTGTCGAGCTAGCGAGCTGTGGGGCCACAGGCACGTCAATAATTGGTTTTTTGTTAGAGTGCTCCAGCTAGTGTTTGCATAAAACGTGTCGAAAGATATTACTAAGATAACGCGATCGGACATGTTTATACATTTGTATGGATCAATCAGGTGTCACACATGTTCAGTGACCATTTTACTTTTGTTCCAACTGTCCATTTATTAAAGTTGATCGCGTTGCCGCCGCCCGTCGCCCGCAGCCCGCCGCCTGTCGCGCTATTCTCGCAGCTAGGGCCCCCGGCGCACGGCACAGTTTCGCGTGGGGCCGCGCGGGGCCGCGTGGGTCCGGGTGGGGACGGGTGGGGCCGCGCGGAGCCCGTGAGATTTTCTCGCCTGGAAATTCTAATGCGCCGCGAGACTGCGATAAAAAACCCGCCGTCAGGAAAACGTGCATACATTAGTGAGCGAGACGGCGGCTACGCCCCGCCCCCACCGGCGCCGCAGCCGCCGCCCACCGACGACGGTCATCGGCCGACGGTCACCGCTCAGCTAGTGGTACAGTTATAGAAAAGGTTGGGCAAAAATTGAGTTATTTCTAAACGTTGAATGTATTGCAGACGCACTGCCCGCGCCCGCCCGCGCCCGCCCGCGCCCACCCGTACATACAATGGAGGTAGACGTAAACATACATTTATATAGTGTTGTATCCGCCGGCAGCGCTCGAGCAGCGCCCGCGCCTGGCTGCACTACCCGCCCTCGCGGCTGCGGCGGCTGCTGCGGGCGGGATGCGGCCCGCGCGCGCCTCTGCAGCACGTGCGCCCGCCGCCATGCTACGCAGGTAATTTGTACATACGCAGGCATGTGAATGCACGCACGCACGTGCATAATGCGATGCCAGCAATTGTTTTCCTACGAGGATGTTATTGCTGGAGTCGGCTGCGCGTGCTATGGCGTGCTGCAGCCGACAGGGTGCCACACGGAGCCAACTGGCTTTATTGCGATAGCTTTATAACTGAGAGAGATGTGGTAGCTACTAGTGATGAGCCTAATGTTACTGGAAAACCAAAACATCAAGAACAGCTCACAGCGGCTCACTACTCGATGCACGGCGCGCCATGCTGACTGTACTTCCGGCAACATATTCGCGCGGATCCGTTACAATTGCAATCATCAATTAAAGAATGTAATCACATCAGCAGCGGGGTTTTCGCGACCGCGACCGCACCTCCGGCAGCGGCTGAAAACTAGGGTTGCACCTCCAGAAGCTGATTAATCCATTCAGCTACGGACTCTTGTACCATTGCAGCACACGCACACGCACACGCACAAGCACACGCGCATGTCTATACTGTACAATGTGTCGAAGCAGGTACTGATCTTATATAAGCCAAGTTCTTATGTTTTGTTAGTGTGAGTGCGTGCGTGCGTGTGTGCGTGCGTGCGTGCGTGCGCGCGTGCGTGCGTGCGTGCGTGCGCGCGTGCGTGCACGCTTGTTCTATTTTGACCAAAAGAAACGACTTGTCCATCTATCCGTTTTGGTGTTGGTCTTTCATACTTGGTTTTGGTTTCATTTATTCGATCTGGTACTTGAGTTGTTTTTTTTTTAAATATGACAACGTAACAAATTGTGATCATGTCTCGACGGGGCAGGTCTAATGAGATGTAAATGTTGCAACTGTCCAGTACCCAAGTTTGAATACTTTACCTATAGCAGCTGATGATGTATTGTTCCCTGGTGGTAAAGCTCTATGGGCGAAGGTCGTCTAAGTAGGTATCACAGGAAAGCCTGCTCCTGCGGCTAGGTCGCGGTGTGCAAACGACACTCTTGTAGATCCTATTTTTAAAACAGTGGTAGGGTTCTGCTGTTTAACATTCAGTGTTGAAACGTACTGAACGAGCAGACGGGGAACTCCAGATGTAAATAATTATTGCACTTGCAGAAGAACAGCACTTTTTCAAGTTATAATAAATATTTGAACTCATCATCTAAAAGCAATTTAAACTTTTTTGTCAAGTCTTGCATAAAAGGTCTGTCTTAGTTCTAGTCTTGGTCTTGATCATGTAAAACTAGTCTAACTCTCGGTCTTGACCTTGCTTCGTCGCAAGACTAAAGACTGAAAAATTAAGATAAATTTCACTCATCACTAGTAGTTACCTACACGCCTAGACGTGATGAAGAGTGATCCTCGCCTGCAGCAGTTTACTCGGCAAGTTAACTGTGTCCGAAGCGGCTTCGACTGCTGCAGTACACGAGTTCCGAGCGCAGCAGCACACAGCACATGCAGTAGACGCTCAGCGCCGTGCTGCACGCGTGCAGCTGTCACACGTGGAGTGCATGCTATTGTATTGTTTAATTACGGTTTGAATTAGTTACCATGTAAAGCTTGCCGCCGTGGATCACACCGAAACTTATTGATACAAAACTGTCACTTATTATCTGGTGAAATTGAAATTATTTCCTCTCCGTTCCGGACATCGAACATGACAGCTTGACAACGCGGTCGCAAAACGTTACCACGCGCGGGCCCGATGTGGGCGTGGGCGTACAGCGAGTGCTGGGAGCGGAGCAACCGCAACAGTCACCTGTGTAGTTCGAATAATCGAGTGGTTGTTACGCCACATTGGCTGGTGACCTTTATGACCAGACACGTGTCGGTTGAACGCTGCGCTTATGTGGGGCGCAGCGCGAGGACGGAGCGGGGGCGGTGTGGCGGTGCCGGTGGATCTCCGCAAATAAAAAAACCTGGTCGTAAATCTGCATGCAGCGGCGGTGACCAGGTGCGGGGGCGGCAGCTGCCGCGCGACGACGGCCGGCCGGGCTCTCCTGACCCACATTATACGCACATTGTGTCGCGCCGCGGGACCCCGTCCCGGCGCCCCCGGGTCAGGCGGCACAATAGCGTGGGGTTCGAATACCGTTGGAGCGCACACCCTCGCACCCGACTTGTGATCGCAACAAATCACTGGATGTGGCCGGGCGCTCCATCCGGCTCCGGGCCCCGCTGCTCCCGCTCCGCCGGGGCCCGAGCGGTGGCTGCGACGTTCCTTCAATCACCAATTTTTAATTGTGCCGGAGTATTTTTTTTACTTTGTACACGGACACCTCCAGCGGCCGACAGGTCTACTTGCCGGCACAGTGCTTGGAGCTGACCTTCCGACCAACCAAACCAACTTTCATCATCATAGTTTCAGCTTATTCTTGTTCGCTGCTGATCATCCAAAAAATATAGAAACAACCTTAATGAAACATTCTCTACATAGAACGCGACCGAACGAAAGAAAACATATTAATAGAAGAAGACGTCCTCTAAATAATAGTACAATGGTATACTGCGGATGACGAGCGTCAGCATCCGTCTACGAGTAGATGTATTTAAAATGAGTCTACACACGCAGGAGGAGGCCGCGCGAGGAAAGTATACGACGTATGCAGCGTCAACGGCGAGCTGCGACGCGGTGGAGGGGCGCAGGATCTGCCACGCGACAGCCTCGCAGCCCGCAGCACCTAACTAATGAAGCGATACAACCGGCGGGTCCCCCCGCGAGGTCCCCGCCGCGAGGTCCCCACCGCGAGGTCCATGCCGCGAGGTCCCCGCCGCGGGGCACGCGCACACGACGCTGTGGACATTTTAAAAGATAGCACATAGGTTAGTGCTGCGGCCGGCTCTGGGCCTGACGCTGGTCTTGACGCTGCGGCCGGCGCTGGGCCTAGCGCTGGGCCCAGCGCTGGATACAAAAGCACTAAAAATTATGCCTTTAAAAAAAAAAAACTAATTAGTCAAACATTATTTAGTAAAATTTTATTTAAAAAAAAGGAAAAAAACCACTGCGAGCAGCGAACACGGTCGTAAGTTGTTCGTGGAGCTGGTGCAGCGCCAGTGGAAGTTGCACGGAGTGGAGAGTGAAGCATGTATCCGGCAGTCACTCCGTTATAGATAAAACAGCGGCCACTTTGGCGAAAGTGGGGCAAAATGGGCATGTCAGTAGTTTACATAACAATTGGAAAATGACCATGAAAACGTTTTGATCCATTCGGGAACAGCTGCCGTTCACAAATAATTCCCGATGTTCGGCACACACCAGCTCACTGAAAGAAACGTAATCAGTCGTGTACTCATTGGTCACTGAGTCGCGACGACACTGTACCGATTTTGAAGATGTCAGCAACGGAACCAGTTTAAGTCGGCAGAAGGTGCGCCGTCAGCTTTCAAGAAGGCTGCAGAAGAGGTGACGAAAGCGGACTGGATTGTGTTCTGAAAGTTGGTTCAGCCACTCAGGTTTTGTACAGACGCCGGTCGCAGTTCTTTAAATAGGTTTATTTAAAAAAGTACCTGCCGGAGGGACACGCGGCTCCCAAAGCACCTCCTACTCCTCCGATCAGTCCGCCAACGGTGTTACAGATTGTTGTCCAGCACGACACCCTGGCCGTGCTGGAAGGAATGTTTATAGAAAATGTTGCGACAGCAACGATTGTAAAATTGGAGGAATATGAAATAATATAAGATCTGTTGTTGTTTCGGGTTATTCAGTGTGCAATTACTGCTTAGTGGATGCGTGTGTGACTTGAGGCGATGAGCTCATGGTGCTGCAGTGTGCATCGTCTTAACTAACGCCACATGGCTATCTGTGGGCGTACCACTTGCCACGAGCTCCCCCGCAGGTTCCACCCGCCGCGGTGTTTCTTTCGATAAAAACTAGGGTGACAAATAGCAAAACCTGACACGTCATATTGTAGATATTGATAAAGTGACAATAGGTGCAGCACAGCACAGCACAGTACAGTGCAGCACAGCATAACATAGTCGACGAGCACGCGGGGGTGACCTGAGACCATAGGTAGGGTAAGGATTAAATTGATACAGGGAATATAAATAATTGAAATGATACGTGAAAAGTATAAAGTACGCATAATTTACTAGTAATATTACCGCGTGGTGATTTGGAGACGAGCGGCGAGCTGGGGGATGAAGCGCTGCAGCCAGGAATACGTTTGTTGTGGTCGGTGCGGGCGGCGTACACACGGGCGCAAGATCAAGGTCGGCGCGCGGGGAGAGCGGGCCGAATCGGGAGAGCGGGGAGAGCGGAGCGAGCGGGGCGAGCGGGCAGAGCGGGGCGAGCGGCGTGCACAGCAGGCTGGCCACCGGTCAAGCAGGAGGTCGCCAATTTGTTCCAAGTTCATCATTTTACCCCGACTCGATGTAGCGGTGTGCACGCCGTCCATGTGCGGCAGCGCGGCGGTGACAAACTTTATACTCTTTATTTTCATCTGAGCAGTCTTCAAAATTATGGTTGCCCCCAGCGGCTCACGCCCGCGCCGGTGCCAGTGCGAACGGGGGCACGGTGTCCCGTTGCCGGCTGCTGGCACCGTGGCGCGCGCGCCCGCGGGTGCTGCGCGCTGCTGCAGCGTGATACTGCACTGCTGTGTCATTAAGGTTATCAAACGCCTGAGCTCAAATAAGAGTAATTTTCAAATTCAACTTCTTGAGCTGACCGGAGAGCTCGGCGGGGAGCTCTGCGAGGAGGGCGGCGAGGGGACAGCTCGCAGGCTGCAGCAGCCCGCTGGTGTGTAGGCGGCGTGGGGAGTGGGAGTGGGCGCAGGGGCGAGTGGTTGTATGTAAAGCGCGAGGAAAATCCATAACGGGCCGCGGAAAACCCTTTTAATATACGGCACGTAAATAGGAGCGGGCGTCGGGCGTCGGGCGTCGGGCGGCGGCGCGGCGGTGGGGCGGTGGGGCGGTGTGGCGGGGTGGCGCGGCGGCGGGCGGTGGGCGGCAGCCGGCCATTGGCGGCGCGCGCCCCGCCCCCGCGCCGCACAAAAACGTAAGGAAAAAAGCGCGGGCCGCGCGGCAGTGCCTCGCTCGCGCGCTTCCAGGGCGGACGTCTCTGCTCGGAGAGACGGCGCGACCCAGCTCCGGCGGCCGCGGCCGCGCCATGCCCGCGCTGGCGCTGCGCGACACGCGCGACCAGCCGCTTGACTGCTCGCTGCGCCTGCGCGCGCCACCCGCCTGGCCGCCCGCCCGCCCGCCGCCCGCCCACGGTCAGTAGCGGCGCACCGTGTGCGCGTGCCCACCTGTCCCGCTCGTGCTCTGTGTCTATCTGTCTGTTTGTATGAACTGTCCGTTAGTTAAGCGTTCTCTGTCACGTTGTTGCAAACGCACACGGAAACAGTAAGTAGAGCTTTGTGTTGTCCGCGCGGCCGGCGGACTGTCCGGCTCTGCCCGCCCCATCCGCTCAGCCCGCTCTCCGCCCGCTCGGCACGCTCTCCAACTTGTTTGCGAGTAGAACTTTGAGAGAGAGGTCCGGAGAGGCGCCGCCGGCCACCGGGTGCGTCGGCGGAACGGCGCGCGGCGCGGCCCGCGGGACCTCGCACTTCGCCGGTCGTAAGTAATGTTCACGAGGCAATATTTGTTTGGCAATAACCACCCTCACCTCCGGCACATGACGACGTGTCAACAAGCCACCGGGCAGCGCCCGGCGCGGGGCCGCCCGAGGGTTGCGTCCCCTCCGCCGATATTAACTCTCTCCGCGGCGGGGCTTTGTCGCGCTCCCGCTGCAAAACGGTTCCTTTGACACGCCCCGAGTGCACTTCATCTCTTTATTGAGAGGTGGAGAGGTGCAGAGGTCCGGGCCGCGACATTCAATTTATTATATTAAAGTGCCGCTGTGTAAATGTAATGGCTCCCCGCCCGAGCTCGACTGCTCTGGTCACCGTGCCGTGTCCCGCACCCGCGCGTATCCAGATTCACTTCTTCCGGGGCGAGGAACATCCGCCTGACGAACGAATACAAGTTAAGTTTATAAGTGAGACCTGCGGCGGGAGCCGGCCGCCTGGCCTGCGGATGCAAGCCTGCTCATTCTTGTGTCTTCCTTTCTGTATTAGCGGTGGATTTTTAGAGAAGTTGGAAGTGCTGGTGCTGGTGCTGCCCGCCTCGCTCTCTTGTGTTTACATTGTCAATGAAGTGGAAGATAATAGTTCATTGTCATTGGTAAAGCTGTAACTGCTCCGTGGGCGGTGGCCGCACTAGCTGATTTCTACTGCTGAAAGTTTATTAAAAGTTGTTTCCGGTTCGTTGACCACCGGAAATGTCAAATTGTGATTAAAAAAGATATTACTAGATTGTGTTTCAAACCTAAACGTTACCATATCGTATTCGCGCAACCAGATTAGATCTTTGTCCCTCGGAACGCGCCTTCCGCCGAGGAACTTCCGCTCGAAACTCGGAGTGTTTGTCTGGTTTCTGTGACCGCACCGCAGCCGTGCACCACGAGCACTGCCAGTCCTAAAGTAATCACCTCTCGGACGATCATAAACAATAAGGGATGCGCGTGCGAGCCGCGCCTCGCCTCCTCACCTCCTCACCTGTCAGGTTGTTCACCGATAAATTGGTCGCATCGTTGGAGGTTCGCGTAGCAACGGGTACACGGACCTCGCAACAAATTTGATAATTCATAGAGCCCAGTAGTGGGCGTGGCGAACTAGTCGCGCGTCATCGCGGCATTCATCTTTTATTTAATTACTATACGCTACTACTACAAGAATACAAGCATTTCTTTCTTCGCATATAAACATCAGTTAATCCAGGAAACGAGCAGCTTCCTCCACCCGTACTAGTTCCCACCTTGTGGCGTGGGGACTTAACAGTAGTGGCTTGGTCACCCACGATGAAGCTAATAGGAACCTACCAGACCAGCTCGAAGTGGCCACTCTAGGTGAGCTCCGTGGGGTCGTCTCGAAAGTGTACTGATGGGCTGTGGAGGAGAGCTTGCACTGCCTTTCGCATCCGTGATGAAGTCACAGAGAGATATTCGCATGTCCTCCTATGCTCCGTGACCGTATAACGGTTGGCAGCTCAGCCCAAAAACGGATTCGTAGCAGAGAGTTGAGAGCGTTTTCTTTCTTGGCTTCTCTTTGGGTGACGGGTTCGACAGTATATGTTTCGGTGCGCTCTTGCAGAAGTGGAAGGGTGAGGGGCTTTCCGTCCGAGATAGAGCTGCACGGTGCAGCTGACTTTGGTGAGGTCGTGGAAGTGTGCGAAAACGTTCCCGTGGACTAAACGTAAAGCGACAATGGTGGATCATCGTCAGGATCTAAGTCGCTGCAAGTCTGACATAATCTATCTTTGGCCCCGCGTTCCCCCAACGGGTTCCCGCCTTGTTGTGGCGGAGGGGCTTGGTAGCCGTGGACCGACACACCGTGAAGCGAAGTAGAACCCATCATGCCGTCCCGCGGTGAAGCGCTGGCTAAAGCGGCCGCACCAGGTTCGAGCACTGCTAGGATAACTGGAGCTCACCGGAGCGGCCGGGGCCTGCAGGTGCGGCTTGATTCTGCCTTTTGTGGCCAGGCTGCAGGGGCGGTTTTATACTGCCCCTTGCAGCCGAAGTGGAGTCGCGGAGGTCGCTTGGCTCCCATGGCCTCAGGGCGACGGGTTTGCAGAAATCCGTTACCCGCGCGACGGCAGGAGGTCGAGGAGGGGGCGCGCTGCATGTGTCGGTGTGCCCCCACAGAGATGGAAAGGGAGGGTTCATCCCTCCCTCCCGAGGTCGGGTTACGCAAGCGGCCAGCGTCGGCGGGGTCGCGGATGGTGCATAAGCGTTCCCGTAACCCCGCCATCAGGTGAAAAATCTTTGGCCCCGCGTGGGCAAGTATGCGAATGCAGTTCGCCAAAGGCAAAAAAAAGGCAATGAACATCTCGTCGTTACTATTGCAGACAAACACTGCACGTAGTAGGGAGGCGGCGATAAAGAACTGCTGACGAAGTATTAAAGTAAAAAACTATTACTGCTAGTAGTACTGTTGCCTGGTGGTAAGTCTCTGTTGCCAGAAACTGTACCATATATATATAGGTACCACCGCAATGTTACAAACGGCAATATCAGATGTTGGCGGCTGCTGCTGCGGCGGGGCTCAAGCCGCTGACGGGTTTACATTTGAGTAGCTGGAATGAATCCATCGTGTGGTGTTTGTCTGCAAAACGCTGCAATGGTCGGCACGAGCGGGCGATTAACGACAGCTCGGAGTCGTCGAGTAACTTGTCCAACAGCTTGCACAGAAGAGCGCGACACGCACCGTGCGCCTGTCGGACAGCTGCGCAGGGTTGTGGTCTTCACGTCGCTCTGGATCAGGAGCTCGTTGTTTTGATTTATTGTAGTAAAAATAATTGAAGCATAATGCATGCGATGGTATGAATGTCACCGCTCATTTGCAATATGAGCTGCAGTGATAAGTGCCGGCGCCGGCTCTACTGCACTGACATGCAGCAACAACATTTAATTTTTACCGAAAGACGATGCGCTGCTTCACATCCACCAAGTAACAGATTCCAAGCTAAGTAAATGTTTGATAACTTATAACACCGACGGCGCCCCAACACCGCGCACGCGGCGTGCACGCAACGCATCCGTGACGGCGTGGCGGCGTGGCGGCATCGTTACTGGCCAATCATCTCCTAATGAAATGACACCGTGCGCTAACGATGCGCCCGCGCACGCGCCCCCGCGCCCGCGCCCGCGCCCGCCTGGGAGCGGTGTGAACTTTGGCGCGCGGTGACGGCCGATTATGTTTTTATACAAAATTTCAATGACCTTTCGCCGCGGCGCGGCTTCCGGTCATTCGATGGCAGGGGGCCAACGCATGAGGTCAGCGAGACTCCCGGCCGCATCAATCAAACGCTAGCTAGGATACGCACACGGCGTCGCATTGCAATTCTCGAGAAAATACGATACATACCTTCACACCAATAATTGCATTACCCATGGCTTCCGGCGGACGGTCTGTGGAAGGTCTCTTGTCCGATCTTTTATTTTATGTTGCGATTTGTGAGAACGGGGGTCCATTGGTGGGATCCGGTAGGGTCCGGTGGGTCCGGTCAGGACATATTACGTTGAAATAAAAACTTGCAAACGGCCGGCGACAACCGGCAAAGGAACGGGCAATCTTACCACATCACATTCATTGGAACGTACAAAGAACTTGCAGAAGGAGCCGAGTGGCCCTACATGATGTGATTGTGGAACAGCAGACGCAAAGTTCACTGCGTGTACTCACCGCGGATATACGGTGCACTGGCTGGGTGAAAAACCACCAGCTCGGTTCACGCGAGCGGAGTGTTTTGCGGAACGTGGGTCAAGAGTCAGCGTGGGGGTCGCCGGATCAACTGCAGCAGTGCAACAGCATGCACGAGCCAAGTATTAAGACACGTCTGAGATCTGGATACAAGTGGAGGAAGTTAATTTTATTGTTAAATAATTTAAATAAGAATATTATGTCCAGAATATCCTTACGGTTATGTAAAGTTGTCCTGAGGAAGTTGTGTCTACCTGCACACAGAGACCTTCCGGCGGCTGCGCCAACGCGAATAAAATATCATGCAAACGCAATCAAACAGATCACACGAGCCTGTGTACTGTGCGTTAGGACTGAGGGGGTGGCTCTGGCGTAGTGACGATCAAGAGAGATCAAGACTCAAGCAACCTCGGCATTGGCTTTGGTCTTGTCTGTTCGGTGTTGGTCTTGGTTTTGCGTATTCAGTGTCACATTAAATAATTTGCTCTTACTCGAGTCGCCCCCGGGGCTGAACTTCGGGAAGGTACCGGGCGGCGCGCAGCCCGCCGCCCGGTGCGGGGTTAGCGCGGTGCCGGCAGCGGGAGCGGCAGCGGAAGCGGACCGGCACACTAACGTAACACTCGCACCATTTGTAATGTAAATAAACACCTTACTCAGCTCTTGGCCGCGCCGCGGTGTGAACGTGCAGCGCGGAGCCGAGCGCGTGCAACACGTGCAGCGGCGCGGCATCGATCCCCGTGCGTCCCCCGCCCCGCGCCCCGCGTCGTTACATACGCGGCGCGCCGCCGGAGGTGCGCGCGGCGGCGGGGCTGTACGGCGGCCTGGCGGGGTTCGCGGGGTGTAGGTAGGGTGCCGGGGAGCATGGTGCGGGGAGCGCCGCACGCAATTAGCTGCCCGCGGTCAATCACTCCGCCCGCGTCTCTTGCGAGCGGCGGTATTCCTGCGCAGCCTCCGCGACGTTTCGGCAAACGCAGAATGTTGTGTCGCGCCGCACGCGCTGCACGCGCCGCACGAGCCGCACGCGCCGCCGGCAGCGGCGTGCTGCACGCTGGCGAGCGTCGGCGCGCGCAGCGCGTGTGCACCACGGAGGTACTCCTTGTCTTATGTGATGAAATGATTTTTGACAATGCAACAATAATTGCGTTATTAATTACTGAAGAATATATTTCTAATGAGGAGGAGCACAAACCGAATAATATTCACTTAGTGAATGGCGCTGCTGATAATGCAGAAATAATTAGGGAGTCGCAGCGGACGCGGGGTGATTACGTCGCCGGCGCCGTACGACGTTAGTACGGGAACAGATGGCCGCTGGCTGGCGCGGCCCGGCGACGTCTCCGCGATACGCGCAAATGCTGCGTCAGGTCGCGCAGCCGGGCGACGGCAGGGCGACGGCAGGGCGACGGCGGGGCGACGGCTGCAGCGGCGCCCGCCCTGAATTGTTAACTAAATGTTTTCAACTCCAATAAAGCTTCATGGAGTCCTAAGCTTTTTTCAAGCATTCAATTTAGGGGCACGGGTGAGTTAACAGCGGCCAAGCGAGGAGGCGGAGGGCGGCGGAGGGCACGGGCCCTCGCGCTTTCAAATTGGATTTAAACATTGCGAATTACCTCTCTTTGATTCGCGGGTTAGCCAAATGGGGACGATTTATGGAGCGGCCGGTCCCCCGGGAGCGGCTGGGGCGCGCGGTGCGGGGGTGGGGCGCGGCGCGGCGCGGCCGGCTCGTTTATTTCCCTATCCTTTTAATGCGCTGCTATCTCCGGGGCCCGATCGCGGCTGAATGAGAATTCTTTCGGTGCAGCCATTACTTATCGCTTTGATGTCGCCCGCCGCCCGCCGCCCGCCGCTCGCCGCCCGCCCGGGAAGCTGAATGTTGTCGAGTTCAACAGATTCGATACACGACCACTTGCATATTGTGCATCACGTGAAACGACCACCAGCTCCCGCGGCACGGCGACCGGCCCGCCCTGCCGCATCTAGTGCTGCCGTTCGGTTCAGCCCCAGACGGGCCGGCGAACTAACACTGACAATTCCATTGGTCAACTTCGAACTTCTCTGTTCAAATAAATTTTACCACAAATTTTGTGAGCTTCCGTCGGCGCCCGCAGCCGAGCACAGCTTCTGGTGACGCCGTGACGCAATCGTATGTTGTAATTTATATATTAACCAGTGACTAGATACTAACGGCGTGCTTGCTTCGTGGTATAGCACGGACAGGTTGTCGAGCAGGTTACCGGACAGGTTGCCAAGCAGGTTGCCGAGCAGGTTGCCGGACACGTCTCAGGGTGCGTCTCATTACTATCAAATGGATATTTTTAAAGAAAAACTACGTGTAATGTAATGCATCCCGTGAGAGATCACTAGACCCACTGCAGTGTGGGGGCATGGGTGCGGTACGGCCTCATGCAGCACGGTATCTCTCTAACACGATAAGAAAATTGCAAAAACCTGTGTTTCGATACTGTATATACCGCTGCAGCCGCCTGAAGGAAACTAAAAGGTGGGAGGCGCAAACGCAGCAAGTGGCGACGAATGGGGAAATCATTTTAAGAACATAGCGTTTATTATACTGCTGCCGGCAAAAAGACGAGATGAGCAGGATGCCTACTTGTCCCATCAGTAATTTCATTAGCTACAGTGGCCTTAAAACCGGAACACACTAATGTTAGCACAGTACTGTCTGTCGTCTGCAATAACAGACGCTGCGGTGGTACCTATCTAGATGGTTTCCGTTAACAGACACCTCTCACCTGAAAGGTCTATATAGCTGATGTATCATTTACCGGCAGGTGCAAACAGTCCGACTCCCCCCCCCCCATCCGCCCACGGCTCGTGTTGTGACACGCGGCGGCAGCGTGTCGGTTGCAGTTCGAGTCCGTCGCGACCCTGAAGTATAAATCCGCGCGATGCACGTGCTGCATGTCCCGCGCATCGCGCGCACCTGTGCGGGACACTCGCCGGAGTTACCGGGCTCGCAGGGGCGGGGGTGCGAGAGCCGATGAGGGGCTCCACTCGCCCTCTTTGTTTTGCATTCTTTAAGTTCGTTTTTTTAACTTACGCCCCCTTTAACGTTTTATTAGCAAATTGAGCAATTAGTTTCGTCCGTCGCAAACGCACACAGACTAGTTAATGCTAATTATAATCAGCGCACCCCCGAAGCACATCCCCCGCCCCTCGTTTAATTTGTATCGTAAAACAATTGAAATTTCATGCAAATGAATAATAATAAAAAAAATCATAGTCAGCTGAAGATGGACGCGGACGACAGGAAGTCGCGCGCGGGGGTTGATGAGGGTTTCCTATTCGCCTTGCGCCCACGTAATGAAGTCCGACGTAGCTTCATCGCTCTTCCTGATAAGGCGACAGCTCTTGTAGCTTAAGTGCTTATTTTCAATTGCCGCTTTTGCACCGCTCGCCGCCGCACGCCGCCGCACGCCGCCGCACGCCGAAAATTATGTTTCATACACAGAAATGTTTTTTCAAATTTATCGTTTTTCTAAATTAGAACCTGCTGAAACATCCTGTTTAGTGGTGCATTTTAAATATGGACTTGTAGGTTCCAGGAGACGGTACATCAGAAACCTCGTACGGCGAAAACTACAAAGCGGGATGTTTCTCTTCCCATGACCTTCGATTTATATTTGTGCTAATTTGGCTGTGTGGCACCGGTCGCGGGGGTGCGATCGCCGACCAAAACAACAATTCCAAAGAGTACCATTGATTATTCCATTGGCGCCACCAGCTCATCAAATCTTAACTCCGTAGCTCTAAACATTGGAGTTAAAGTGATTTAAAGCTTGCTCTATTCAATCGTCACTATCACTTAATTCTGAATCCAATTGAGTAATATCACAAAATTCGTCACTTCCGGTTTCCTCCCAACTCTCTGAAACAGTTTAATTCACCGCTAAAATAGTATTTCCCGTTATTTTAACCCATTACAAGTGCCGTCGCCTAAATTCAGGACCTGAAGAAGGAAAGCACATTTATAATACTCTCGTTACTTTTCTTCCTCGTTATTATTCGGGGATTATCTCAAAATCGCCGGAAGTCGTTGCGAGCTTCAAATGTATCTTCTGATAACTACCACTTGGAAGTATTGCATTACTGGTAATGATATCTGATCATCAAACGAACGGCAATATTGCAGGACTGGAAGAAAAATTGATTTATAGATATGCTGTTCTCTTACAAATCATAACGTCCGAAGAGTACATCATTACTCAGAAATTTGAAGAGTACTCCATGAATACTGCCGGAAGTGTGTGGGATTCTACAGTTGGTACCATCGCAGCTCTTATTTCTGTCGCCAAACAGTGGTCCGCAAACATACTGAGCTCCGGCTTGGAGGGAGTTGTAGCTGGTGCAACTACTGGGGTAACGAGACTTACATTATATATTTCGGGAGACGAGCGCAACGTGGTGCAGTGTATATTATCCTGACTAGCGCCACGTTGTTATGGGTGGGCGTGTCACTTACCATCAAGAGAACGTCCCGCCCGTCTCGTTCAATAAAAAAAATGAACGATGTACATGAGGTTATGAGAAAACACCTGAACACCTACTGAAAGGCGCACTGGCTGCGTCACACGCCCGCATCACCTGAATACGAGACGGAGTCAAAGAAGACTTTATCTTGTTGGCAGATGTGGTTAAACGAGGATCTGGAACTACGATCGGTGGAAACAAAGTCAGGAAGGTCTTGGTGAACCCGGGGAGAGCCTCAAGTATTACAGACCTGGACGGAAAATTGATTTATAGATTTTCTGTTTCTTTATGAGGCACGAGCACTGAAGAGTATGTCAATATCCAGGAGCATGATGACGTGGATCGATACCGCAAAATGGTCTATGACATTTTACAGTTGGTGCTGTATACCCTCACCAGGACTTTAGTTACTGGTGCACGGCTCGGAAATCATTAGCAAGTAAGGCAAAAGTACCAGTTGGTAATTTATCAGGATAAGCATCAGAAGGGTTTCCTCCGATTGAGAGAACGCAGTTCAAAAAATGTGCTGGAGGAAGTAACGAGGATATTTTAAATATGTCTTTCTCGATTTGAATCTTTTTCTTCTCACAAATCAGCGGGAAATGTGGAAAACGTGCCTATTACTTAAGCATATCACTTAGAAACATGTTCCAACAGGCTCACAAGTAAATCTCAACACATTTAAAAGTAGTTGTGCAGCACTGCACGTGTGAGAGCGTTCTTTCCGAGTGGTGTGTCCCGCCGCACCGCTGCACCGCTGCACCGCTGCACCGCCGCACCGCCGCACCGCCGCACCGCCGCACCGCCGCACCGCCGCCACTTGTTTCCTGTCATTACAACGTAACGTCATTGTTGCAGTGTCGGGCCGCGGTGACGTCAGCGGCTTCTTCAACACGCAGATGGTGCTCGACCTGAACGGTAAGTGCACGGGCCCGCTGCGGCCCGCGGTTGCGAACCTGCTGGACGCGCGGCCCGCCGCCAGCGCCTCCGCACTGATTACGCTTTGAGATCTGTTGGAGTTTATTGCTCCGCTGACATATTGATTGCAACGTTTACGATGTACGGCTCAGGAACCCAGGGTGCGCCCGGGGGTGCGCGCGGGGTGGGCGCGGGGCGGACGGGCACGTTCATTCACTGGCCGCCACAACTCCGTGCCGATTAATTACATCTCGACACAACAATCCACCCGCCCCGTTCTACTTAAACTCCCCTCTCCCTGTTATCCCACTTCTTCCAGCCAGCCCCCTCGCCAGCACCCCTGCTCAGCCTTCGTCGCGCCTTTCCAAAGTGCAGTTTCTAAACAATGTTCTAATAAAATTTGTAGAGGTTCGCGGTTGTGCGACATACGGCTGCACACGGCGACACGCGGAAACACATAGCTACACACGGCGCCACGCGGAAACACATAGCTACACACGACGCCACACGGTGACACACGGCTGCACACGGCGACACGCGGAGACACATAACTACACACGGCGCCACACGGTGACACACGGCTACAGACGGCGATACACGGTGACACACGGCTGCACACGGCGACACGCGGAGACACATAACTACACACGGCGCCACACGGTGACACATAGCTACACACGGCGCCACACGGTGACACAGGGCTACACACGGCGATACACGGTGGCACTCGGCTGCACACAGCTGCACACGTCGGCACACGACTATACACGGCGGCACACGGCTACATACAATTGCACACGGCGATACATGGTGATACACGGCTACATACAGCTACACACGGCGATACACGGAGATTTACGGCTACACACGGCGATACACAGCGATACACGGTGATACACAGCTACACATCGCGATACACGGTGATACACGGTTACACACAGCGGTAATGGCGACATACGGCAACATACGGCTACAGCGGAGATACACGGCGACACACGGCTACACGCGGCAATACACAGCAACACATAGCGACACACGGCGACATACAGCTACACGCGGAGATACATGGCGACACATGGCTACACGCGGCGTCATACGGCTACACGCAGGATACACGGCGACACATAGCAACACACGGCGACATATGGCTACACGCGAAGATACACGGCAACACATGGCGGCACACGTCGACATACGGCTACACCCGGAGATACACGGCGACATGCGGCTACACGGGGCAATACACAGCAACACATAGCGACACACGGCGACATACGGTTACACGCGGAGATACACGGCGACATACGGCTACACGCGGCGTCATACGGCTACACGCAGGATACAAGGCGACACATAGCAACACACGGCGACATGCGGCTACACGTGGCAATACACAGCGATACATGGCGACACACGGCGACATAAAGCTACACGCAGCGATACACAGCGACACATGGCGAGACACGGCGACATACGGCTACAAGCGGAGATACACGGCGACACATGGCGGCACACGTCGACATACGGCTACACGCGGAGATACACGGCGACACATGGCGGCACACGTCGACATACGGCTACACGCGGAGATACACAGCGACATATGGCGAGACACGGCGACATACGGCTACACACGGCGATACACGGTGACACACGGCTGCACACGGCGACACGCGGAGACACATAACTACACACGGCGCCACACGGTGACACACGGTGACACACGGCTACACACGGCGATACACGGTGACACACGGCTGCACACGACGACACGCGGAGACACATAGCTACACACGGCGCCACACGGTGACACAGGGCTACACACGGCGATACACGGTGGCACTCGGCTGCACACAGCTGCACACGTCTGCACACGTCGGCACACGACTACACACGGCGGCACACGGCTACATACAATTGCACACGGCGATACATGGTGATACACGGCTACATACAGCTACACACGGCGATACATGGAGATATACGGCTACACACGGCGATACACAGCGATACACGGTGATACACAGCTACACATCGCGATACACGGTGATACACGGTTACACACAGCGGTAATGGCGACATACGGCTACAGCGGAGATACACGGCGACACACGGCTACACGCGGCAATACACAGCAACACATAGCGAGACACGGCGACATACAGCTACACGCGGAGATACATGGCGACACATGGCTACACGCGGCGTCATACGGCTACACGCAGGATACACGGCGACACATAGCAACACACGGCGACATATGGCTACACGCAGAGATACACGGCGACACACGGAGATATACGGCGACACACGGCGGCACACGTCGACATACGGCTACACGCGGAGATACACGGCGACACACGGAGATATACGGCGACACATGGCGGCACACGTCGACATACGGCTACACGCGGAGATGCACGGCGACACGCGGAGATACACGGCGACACATGGCGGCACACGTCGACATACGGCTACACGCGGAGATACACGTCGACATGCGGAGATACACGGCGACACATGGCGGCACATGTCGACATACGGCTACATGCGGAGATACACGGCGATACGCGGAGATACACGGTGACACATGGCAGCACACGTGGACATACGGCTACACGCGGAGATACACGGCGACATGCGGCTACACGTGGCAACACATAGCCGCATGTCGCCGTGTATCTGCTACATACAATTGCACATATGTGTATGGGCTACATACAATTGCACATAGCGATACATGGCGACACACGGCGACATAAAGCTACACGCAGCGATACACAGCGACACATGGCGAGACACGGCGACATACGGCTACAAGCGGAGATACACGGCGACACATGGCGGCACACGTCGACATACGGCTACACGCGGAGATACACGGCGACACATGGCGGCACACGTCGACATACGGCTACACGCGGAGATACACGGCGACACATGGCGACACACGTCGACATACGGCTACACGCGGAGATACACGGCGACACATGGCGGCACACGTCGACATACGGCTACACGCGGAGATACACAGCGACACATGGCGAGACACGGCGACATACGGCTACACACGGCGATACACGGTGACACACGGCTGCACACGACGACACGCGGAGACACATAGCTACACACGGCGCCACACGGTGACACAGGGCTACACACGGCGATACACGGTGGCACTCGGCTGCACACAGCTGCACACGTCTGCACACGTCGGCACACGACTACACACGGCGGCACACGGCTACATACAATTGCACACGGCGATACATGGTGATACACGGCTACATACAGCTACACACGGCGATATACGGCTACACACGGCGATACACAGCGATACACGGTGATACACAGCTACACATCGCGATACACGGTGATACACGGTTACACACAGCGGTAATGGCGACATACGGCTACAGCGGAGATACACGGCGACACACGGCTACACGCGGCAATACACAGCAACACATAGCGAGACACGGCGACATACGGCTACATGTGGAGATACACGACGACACGCGGAGATACACGGTGACACATGGCGGCACACGTCGACATACGGCTACACGCGGAGATACACGACGACACGCGGAGATACACGGCGACACATGGCGGCACACGTCGACATACGGCTACACGCGGAGATACACGGCGACACATGGCGGCAACGTCGACATACGGCTACATGTGGAGATACACGACGACACGCGGAGATACACGGTGACACATGGCGGCACACGTCGACATACGGCTACACGCGGAGATACACGACGACACGCGGAGATACACGGCGACACATGGCGGCACACGTCGACATACGGCTACACGCGGAGATACACGACGACACGCGGAGATACACGGTGACACATGGCGGCAACGTCGACATACGGCTACACGCGGAGATACACGACGACACGCGGAGATACACGGCGACACAGTTTTGCTCACAATTTTCGTCTAGAATAGTTTTTATCCGATTTAATTACGCGATTGGCGGCGGTAGTGGCGGCAGGGGGGAGGCTGACAGGAGCGCGACGGCCGAGAGGGGTACAGTGGCGGGGCGGGCGAGGGGCTAGTGACGGCCTCGCCGGCGGCGTTTTTGCCGCGCGCGTGTTTCACGGAACTCAGCGGCGGCCATTGTAACCGGCTCCCGACGATCTTATTCAAATCACAGCCCAAAAAACCAACGCGGGGCCGCGCGTTCCCGACGGTGCACTCGGACCACGCAGGGGCCTGCCGGTCGCATTGCCGGTCGCATTGCCGGTCGTATTGCCGGTCGTATTGCCGGGACTGCAGGTCGCACTGCGGCAGCGAGACACTGGCGATTTATCCTCCACTTCCCGTGGCGGCGGCGCGTGATGCTCGCTGACAATCGTTAGCTTCGGTGCACTCCGCTGCCGCACCGGCGTGTCCGCGCGCCGGCGGGGCTGCGCGTGCGCAATGTTTCCGCACCGCTCACGTGCTGTAACTGCGTTACAACATCATTGCAGTGATTACTGTGTACAACTTTACTGGCAATCTTAACAACTGTTACAAAGTGACGGAGTCTCGCGCCCCGCGCCACGCGCCCCGCACCACGCGCCCCGCGCCCCGCGCCCCGCGCCCCGCGCCCCGCACGACCACACTTTTCCGCAACTAATCAAATAAATTAAAATGATCATTTTTTACTCAGGCGAGAGCACGTTATCTCCGCGCTAACACGAGATTGGCCGCGAGATAATGGTCAATATGAAAAAGTGAGGTCGAAGTACATTTAATTAGATGCGGCGGGCGGCGGGCGGCGGGTGGCGGGCGGCGCGGTAGCTTCAGGTGAACGTTAACTAGTCGACTGTTTCCAGTAAAAGTGCTCCGCATTTTGACGAAACATTCAAAATTAGAAAATGATTTGTCGCGGTCGGCTTAATAAATTCGATTAGGAGCAGCCAGCGCGAGCAGCGCGCGGCGGCGGCGGCGGCGCGTCACGCACGCGCACCCGCGTCGCGCCCGCTGCATGACCGCGACGTGACCGCGACGTCACGTCGCGCGCGCCCTCGCCCGCTGCCGCGTGATAGATTACCCATCGCCGCGGCGACGCGCGCGCCTCGTTCATTAACGTCGTCGCTACAATTTGACAAAACAAGTGCGCGCTCGCTAACCGCTCCGCCGCACCGCCGCCGCACCGCCGCCGCACCGCCGCACCCTGGCGCGCCCCCCGCCCCGCGCGGCGCATCGCGCTCGGTGGGTACTGGTCGACGTGCAACGGTGACCACAGCCCGCAAGCCAGCTGCACCCGAAGCGTTCATGAACACTGAGCCCGTGCCGTGAAAGCTAATTATGTGCCAGTACGATGAAAATGAATACTGTGACTGAATAATCTCCTTGCCACCGGTTGCGGCTGCATGGCACCGCATTCGTTTCTGCTCGTTCCACGCTAACGTCCGCTCGAGTGGCGAGTGGCGAGTGGCGAGTGGCGAGTGGCGAGCGGGCAGTGGACGGCGGGCGGGCAACACGAGCCCGTAGCGGCAGGCAAGTTGTCCCTGATGCTGCGAGTGTCGACGCGCATTCAACACATCGGCTTGTAAAAAGCGGTATCACGGTAAATTTGAAAACGGCTTCTGGTTTTTTTCCCTGGCGAGACGCGCGGAGCGGAACCGCCGCCCGCCGCCCGCCGCCCGCCGTCATCCATTTCTCGGAATATTGAATACAGGGATACGATAATTTAAAATTTCCGAAATCGGTGCACATCGACCATAGACGTTGTCTGCCACCCTCAGCACCCGCCCGCCGGGTCCGCGCGGCGTACCTGCGCCCGCACAACAATACATTTGCATACGTCGTGGGGAACTGCATCGGATTTTTTGCAAGGTTCTGTGGAATCGCTGGCCGCCGGGGCTGCGGCGCGCGCCGTGCCGTGCGCCGACAATGGGTTCCGCCCGGTGGAGTGCATCCGCAAAAAATTCTTCTAAATGATCCATTCTGTGGAGCGCGGCAGAGATTTGCTCATCGGGTGGGTTGCGACCCCCGCCCCGCTATTCATCCCCTGCAAACTCTTTGCAATTACGGAGCAACGATGTGCCGGGTCCGTCGCACGGGGTTTGTCGATTACTTAGCAATTAATATTATGCAGAACCTTAATCTCATTTAATTATAAAGTATCCCACGACGTGATGCTTAGTAGCTGCAGGTACCCGCCGGCTGCGCAGCGTCCGCCCGGAACCGACGGACGGACATTTTCTAAATTGTTTACTGTGCGGCTGCGGCGTGCACGTTCAACTGAATGAGGTATAGCGCCGTCACGTCGATGTCACGCCACGTCACGTCACGTTACGGCACGTCACGGCGCGCCGTACATAACTGTAATATGTCGCAAAGCGGGACAATTTATCGAGCATTAATAATAAAGGTCGGCACTAGGTCCGGTGATGCCGAGCACGCTGACCACGCCGAGCACCTCGGCCGACACCGTGCACCGCGCGGGACACGCTGCGCCAACGTTAGTCATACGAATAATTATATGCAGTAAACTGAGGCGACCGCAGCGCGCCCGCTGCTGCGGACAGCGGCGCGACGGCCGGGGTCTAGCTTCTGCTAACGATGCCATTACTAAATAATCAATTAATGCACAATCAAAATCCTCCTTTCTTCCTCACGTAACTTACTCCACTCCCCCGCCCCCGCCCCGCTGCTTATGGCGTTCGTCCTACGTTCGTATTCATTTACTACACCATTCATTTTGCTCACGCGGCAGTTCGACAATGACGTGTTATAAAACAATGTCCAGATGAAAGCAGTGGGCAGGGGGGGGGGAGAGGGAGTAAAAGCGTAAATAGTGGGGCGAGGTGCAAATGTCGCGAGGACCGTTAACTAGCCCCGCGCCCGCGCCCGCACCGCGCCCGCACCGCACCCGCCGAGTGCCGGCTGATGCCCAGTGGTTATTAGCTCGCAGCGCGAACACTAGAGCGGCGGCCAAACTGTGTCAATGTAATGTGTCAATAATATGTCTAAAACTAGAGCCGCGTTGACGAAAGGGTAATGTGGAAATCCGGTGACTCCACCAGTGGGCACCGCCATGCCCATCCCCCCCCGCAATGCTCCCTTTACCCCGTGTTGAACCCCTTCGATATGTTGCGGCGCGTGAAATAAGAATCGTGCGTTATGAAGCGGACTTCATTCCGTCCGGCAACACGTAACCCCGTAACCCGATCACAACTAACGAACTTTCATCGTGTTGGCGCACCGCCACCGGGCCGGCCCGGTACGGCCGGGGCGGTCCCGTGCGTGTGAATGAACGGTGACCGCTCGTCTCTCGCATTACGGTAACTCGTTAGGCCTGGAAGAGAGAAGTAGTAGGTATCTACAAAAAGTAAACGAGTACACGGTAACAGCATTAAGTTCTACTTTCCGACCCTGCGCTGCTCCGGACACAAGCACCCCCGGCCGCCTGACGCGGGGTGCTCCGGACTCCCGTTGTTTACCATTATACCAACTTGTTCACCGCCCGCCGGACCCCGCGCGCCTCTCTGCCGGTGAAAGCGTTCACAAAAACCTTACCTGCGCTGAAAACCAAACGATCCGTGACTTTCTAATTTTATGCGCGTGCGTCGGCCGGTCGCAACGAAATTGTAAGAAGGCACAAGACAAAAGCAATAATTGCACAACCCGGGACCGCGCGGCTGCTGCGTACTACCTCCACGACTCGGCCAACGCGACCAGTGCTCACTTAATAGCAGTGCTAGGAGTCCATAGATAGGCGCAGCAATCACGCGCACGTGCAAACACCCTCGCCTGCGACGAGCTTTACCGCTTCCGCGCGCCCCTCCTAACTATTGCATCGGATAGTGTTTCCGGCGCGAACATTCGAGCGCGCGGGCCAGCGTCTCCGCCGGCGGACACCTGCGTGTGCTCCGATTTATCTGGCGTCAAGCTGCGCTTCGCAGCGTTACCTTAGTTTCGTGCTGTTCCACCAAGTGCCGTACTGACGGCCGGCGCTGGGAGAGCAGTGGCGCCGCGCGTTGCCCAGCAGCCGTTAACTAAATATTGTCACTTTTATAACATTATGACTTTGAATACACCTTTATTTATGTGAATGTAAATTATGTTGAAAGAATGGATGAAAGAAGATTAATGAAAGAGGTACACAAGGTAAGAATGGCTGGACATATCGGTGCAGGTCGACCTAGGCGGACATGTTGCGATCGAATCGAAGATGTCGTAAGGACAGGCCGGGTCAGGAGTACTCGCAACCGACGAGCATGCATGAAGACGCTCATGAAAGTGAAGGAAGCGAGAGAGAGGGTCTCTGCCTACGCCATTGGGAACGAGGCGTGATAACTTTTATATTTTAAGTAATGTTAGTTGAGTACAAGTCTCCAAATGGTCCATTCACCTCCTAACATAGGCGTAATCAAAGTAAGGACGTGCGCCAAGCCGAGCCCGCTATCCGTGCGCACCGTGACCACTCTCCCGCGATCGCTTCACACCGCTTTAAATTAATTGGTATAAGGGCCGCCGCGCCGCTACCTCGCTAACCCGCCAACTGGCCAACCCGCCAACTCGCCAACCCGCCAACCCGCCAACCTGCCAACCCGCGAACCGCCGACTGCAAGCAATTTGACGACGGCTCGTACATACGTAAATTGTTTCACTTGAGATGCTCCGACGCAAGAACGCGCTCGGCTTCCGGCGCGGTGCGGTGCGGTGCGGCGCGGCGCGGTGCGGCGCGCGGCTCGTTTATAATTTGCCTATTAATGCGTTCTGCGAACGCCGCACATATCACGCGAGTAACGGTGCGCGGGGGTGAGTGACATCACTTGATATTTGTAGGCTCTAAAGTTCGCGTGTGCGTGCGCGGTGCACCTGCTGCACGCCGCGCACTCGCACCCCGGTCGGGTCAAGGCCGTCGCTCACCCTCACCTCTCCCGCTCCGCACACCGCGCCTCGCCAGCACACCTACAACGCCATCATCAAGCTAAGTGAAATATTAAAGTTCTTGTGAACCAAACCTTATATATCTATTTACAAATCAGTGTGCAGTAACTTGATCGCGTTGCTCGCGCCGCACTAGCGGCCGGTCGGCGTGCGGCGTGCGGCGTGCGGCGTGCGGCGTGCGGCGCGCAGCGTGCGGCGCGCGGACACAAATTAATTAAGGAAAACAATACATTGCTCAGTGTAAGCAGCACGAGCCGGCGGCAGAGCTCGCGTCGCCGCGGGTCCACACGCTGCGCGCCGCTGGCTCCGTGTGCCGCAGACGTGCGATCGTTGTCCGCAAACCGTACCCGCGCCGTACCCGCGCCGTACCCGCGCCGTACCCGCGCCGTACCCGCGCCGTACCCGCGCCGTACCCGCGCCGTATCCGCGCCGCCCCGCTGCCGTACCGCGCTCCTATTCTCTACTTAAACAAAAACGTAATCAAATATCATAAAAATTTCTCCCGCGTTTACTTTCTGGACATTGAACCTTGTGGAGTAAGTATAGAATGTTTGCTGCTTAGGCTACTGCCGTCGGACCACTGCTGTGTGCTGCGTGCTGTGTGCTGCGTGCTGCGTGCTGCGAGCTTGTGGCCCCCGATCCGGTGTCATTACCTGCGCACGCGGACGATATTTATTGCGATCTAATATTTTAGTTAAACTAGCTAATCGACAAGACATTGTGATTTAGTGTGCCCACCCTTCCGGCCCCTCGAGGGCCACTTGTTGCCGAGTCGGGAGATCGGTGCTGTGCCTCTCGCGATATAAATGATATATGATGTTACGTATAAAGGATAAAATTATTTAAAGAGTTTCATAACTCGTGTACTGTCAGCTCTTCTGACCAATAGAAATAAGATAATAACGGATATTGTATTTTTTTTATTAATTAAATTAACGACAACGACACATCACGCCTTAGCTCAGAGAGTAAAGGGTCGAGCTCGAACAGCTACGAGGAAAACGGAACTCGGCTGCTGCCGCGGCGCTAATCAGGATGCCGGAATCAGCTTAATAAAGAGTTCAGAACCGCCCCCGGGCAATGCCGCGCGTCGACCAGCTGCTGCACCCGGAGCACAGGTACTCGTACCAAATCAAACACAATTTATAAACACTTGTGAACCGATTCACTCGTTCACTTGGACGTGTAAGTCGACTGCTACCGAGCCCGACGTGCAACAGTGTAATATTAATTGTGTGACATGGACGCCGTGGTCCTCGGCGCGTGACCCGCGCGCTCGCAGCGAGCGACACCTTAGCTGGACGGTCATTCCAACAAATAATAGTAGTTTTGGTAATCGCTAAACACTAGTATTCAAATCGATTCAATAAAAATGGCTAAAACATAATGAAATTAATAAAAAAAAACTAACGTACCTATTAAGAAGTAGAACTTTAGTGTTGTGTTCCGACGGCTGGCGACGATGTGCACACTGTGCTTGAGCTGGTAGCTGTTGTCCCAATAAGTACAAAGTAAGCAACTGTGCTTTAGAACGCAGACCAAGGTACGGGTAACGGCGGTTGCAGCTCCAGCCGATCTCCAGAGATCCAGTGGCTGCGCAGTTACAACTGAACAACTCGATACATATATGTGCTAGTTTCCCGCTTTTCTCAGTGAATATGCGCCGCCGGCGTGATGGAAGGAATTATTACGATCGCCTGAAACTTACGAGCTTAACGTACAGCTGTCGGAACATATCTTATAACAATTTCAATTATTGTTTCAAAAGCTCAATAAATAATAGCACCGAAATGAAACAAATTAGTGAATTAGCATCGAAATGAGATAAAACCTGGAACAAAAAATAACATCGAAATGAGAGAAAACATCGATCAAGAAATAGCATTGAAATGAGACAAAACATTGAACAAGAAATAGCCTTGAAATGAGACAAAACATTTAATAAGAAATAGCATTGAAATAAAAAAAAATCTAAAAAGAAACAACATTGAAATGAGAAAAACATCTAACAAGAAATTGCATCGAAATGGGACAAAACATCGATAAGAAATAGCATCGGAATGAGACAAAACATTGAATAAGAAATAGCATCGAAATGAGATAAAACCTGGAATAAGAAATAACATCGAAATGAGAGAAAACATCGAACAAGAAATAGCATCGAAATGAGACAAAACATCGATAAGAAATAGCATCGGAATGAGACAAAACATTGAATAAGAAATAGCATCGAAATGAGAGAAAACATCGAACAAGAAATAGCATTGAAATGAGATAAAACCTGGAATAAGAAATAACATCGAAATGAGAGAAAACATCGAACAAGAAATAGCATCGAAATGAGACAAAACATCGGTAAGAAATAGCATCGGAATGAGACAAAACATTGAATAAGAAATAGCATCGAAATGAGATAAAACCTGGAGTAAGAAATAACATCGAAATGAGAGAAAACATCGAACAAGAAATAGCATTGAAATGAGACAAAACATCGAAGAAAAGCACAGAAATAAGATAAGAAAACATTAAAAATGCACTTAACGTTTAAAGCAGCCGCCCCGTGTGCACGTGTGTACGAGTGCACGTGTGTACTTGTGTACATGTTTCGCACGGTCGCTTTATTAGTTTATTAATATTATTTGTTATTATGTATCATTATTGTCATGTACAGATTTGGTTTCCTTTTATATACCCATTGTGATTCTTCGCAAAGGCTCCACGTTATAGGAGAGGGGGTGGGTGCAAGTGCATAGGAACAAGAAGCTGCAACATGGAGCCGAAAGGAGTGTAGATTCCGCATACACTTCTACGATTGGATTCGACGCCTTGATTCGGTGGTGCCAACGATTGTTGGTGTTATCCCCTGTTGACTATTATTCCAATTATTTTAATTTGTTTGGTGCGGGTGGTCCCCCGCGTCCCCCACTCCGTGAACGTACGAGTCCGTAATGCTGATGCTTTCCCACTGCGACCGGGTTCCGGGTGAGCTCGCTGGCTAATTAGGTGGCTGGGGCTACGAGACACAACTTATGGATGTCCTCTCGCTACGTAATGAAATAAATGAGTAATAATTCATCTGAGTACCTACACTGCACATCGAGCCGGCCCTGGCCCTGGTCCTGGCCCGTGCAGCCATTGCGCCGCCCCACCTTCCCCTATCATACAGCAATCGAATTGAATTTGTTGTCCTAATAACGTTTACGAGTGCTAGTGTTCGCGCTGCGTTCAGTTCTCGTGCGAGTTCGTGTGCACTAGTGTGCGCTGGTGTGCACTAGTGTGCGCTGGTGTGCACTAGTGTGCGCTGGTGTGCACTAGTTGTGCGCTAGTGTGCGCTGCTGTGCACTAGTGTGCGCTGCTGTGCACTAGTGTGCGCTAGTGTGCGCTGGTGTGCGTATTTACCTTCGTGGTGTGTGTTATAAATAAAATATGTATGTACCAATTACATTATTTAAATAATATTTTCCATAAATCGTTCAATTCCCTCACCAGCGTGCGTTTCCATCCATTACAATCATTATTTCGTAATCGCATTAGATGTTAATTTTTAATTGTTTATTTATTTGCTTGTACGTTGGGGCTGGCCGGTTGCTGTAGAAAGTCTGCTGCGGTTGCGGTTGCTTTCAAGAAATATTTCAAACAAATTCTGTATTACGGCCAGCAAAGCACGAGGAGAACAGCCGCTATGTATATATATGTGTATACATGTATACGTATGTGTATATATATATATATATATATGTGTGTGTGTGTGTATAGAGGTTACGAGCAGACAGTACATTTGCAAGGACTCAAGAGGCCTTCTATGCAGTTATTTTCGTTTTTAGGACATAACGCGTTGCGCTCTTTCCACTTCTTACATATACATTAAAAAATGATTTGCAGAACCAGGACTTGGGCCATTGCTGCAAACAGTGCGCTTCGAATTTTAACCATCAAAGTAAATTTGCAAATTCTCGCAGTGACCTGTTCTGCTTGGGGACACCATGGCAATCTCTGATCGAGTGGAATACCCAATTATTTGTATGAACCTTATTTATAATTGGACAGTTAAAGAAAGCATTTGTAATTTAAAGAATGTAATGAATCTTTATATTTTAAATGGCTGCAAATTGCTATATTTACTAAATATATGGAATTTGTTTTAGTTGTATTTATAGTTAAAAACGATTTTTAACCAAGCACCAAATCTATCGGCACCAAACCCTTTTCAGTACTTTATTGTCATGAGGGGTAGTGATGTGGAAGTCATTTATGTTTGTTGTTTAAAAATAGTGTGGCACCGGGGACGCCGCAGCCACCCTGTGCTACGCCGCAGGATAATCCAGCGTCTACTATTGCGGACGTAATCCTTAAAGATACTAAGTTCCTTTAACATAAAGATGTCTAAGGAATTTTTATTTCAGTAAGCATCCTCTCCTTTAGATAAACCGCGTTTGTAGAAACCCAAATCGGCGCGGCGAGAAAATATTAAATTTATTTAAATATTTCATCATCGCCATCATCAGCTATTGGTCGTCATGGTGATGACTGGAGTCGACTGGACATAGGCACATATTTGAGTTTAATAATTTTTTTAAGATCTTCGATAGAGCTGGTGAAACTGAAACCGGTGTGTAATTGTTTACACCGTATCTGTTACTCACCCTCGCGGGCAGGCGCGGTAACACGAGCAGATTGTTTCAGAGCAACAGGAGTCTTACCAGTTCTTAAACAAGGATTGGCCACTTGTGTCATAAAGGGTGCAACTTCCCGTTTTATAAATTTCACATAACGAGTTGAAATGTTGTCCAACCCTGGCGCACTGTCCATATTTAAATTGGTAACGACGAGTACCAGTGTCCAAGTCAACTGATCGACGGCGTGCAGGTAAATGTGTACGGCAACTCTTTGCACGACAATCAGGATTTGGTAAACGGATGTTTGCTGCGAGTTTGTTCCCGCTTTAGCAAAATATTTATTTACTCGTGTAAAGTTAGCCGTCCCCTCCATGTACTCCACATTCGATGCAACGAAGTGCACTACTTGCTCTGATTTCATTAGCGCATCCAGTAACTTTAATATTTTCCACAATCATTTGTTATTTTATAACGAATTTACGAAGAAGCTGCTGCCCAATTTTCTTTTAAGGTTTTTTGAGAAACTGTTACAGTAGTTCCGGTTTCGTGTATATCTGACGTTTTCTATTTTATTATTAGACTCAGGGTCATACCAACAAGCTCCCCCGTGGCCTCCACCTGGTAATTCTGGGATATTTTTCATTTAAAATGTAGACTCTCTGATATAATGTTGTGGAACTTCCTAATTTCTCTCCGACACAGATATACATTGCCGCTCTGCGTTCGGTCCGCTTTCCAACATCTCTATTATCTTTTGGTTTTGTTCAGATTTTTCAATGTTGGCGGTGAAATTCTTTTAAATTGCATGCGTTTTTTTTAATTCCTCCTATAACGATTTCAAGATATTCGGAAACACATTTTGCATCTCTTTACGGCATTTTGAGAGTCCGTTGTAAAATAGTCGCCGGTTCTTGCCTCACAATGCCTCCTAAAATTAGGCGGAGTGGTATTAGACTGGCCAGGCTGATGTAGTTACTTATCAAAGTGTGATCTCTTTAGCAAACTGCTGTACAGTTAGCAAACGTAGATTGGTTCAGCGGCAGTTACAATGCGCTGGAATTCCAGACTTAGCAAACGTCGATGAGCTACAAGCGCGCAACAAGATCAACGGCAGCGGTATTATCCAGGAGAATGACCCTGCGAGCCCGGCATTCCCGGAGTTAACTTTGATCAGAGCGGGACAGATGCGCCCGCGCACTGCCATAAACCGATCAGGATAAGAAAGCATCAATTAAGAAGCTGTTACCAATCCTCGGTGGCCGGAGTTATGAGCAAATAATACTGCATTTAATAATACTTTCATACTTCTGATTAATTAATAATATGCACGCACTGATGCAAGGACAGGGCATACCTAGCGGTGGGAGCCGATGCAAGGCAACGTACGGTGACGCACGAGGACGCATTGCGACGCACTGCGACGCACAGCTACGTACAGCGACGCATGAGGACGCAAAGTGACTCACAACGACGCACGAGAACGCACGATGACGCACAACGATGCACGAGGACGCACGGCAACACACAGCTACGCACAGCGATGCAAACGACGCACGAGGTCGCACGGTGACGCACAACGATGCACGAGGACGCACGGCAACACACAGCTACGCACGGCGACGCAAAACGTCGCACGAGGACGCACGGTGACGCACAACGATGCACGAGGACGCCCGGTGACGCAAAACGACGCACGAGAACGCACGATGACGCACATCGATGCACGAGGACGCACGACAACACACAGCTACGCACAGCGATGCATAACGACGCACGAGGTCGCACGGTGACGCATAACGATGCACGAGGACGCACGGCGACGCATGAGGCTACAAAGCGACTCACAACGACGCACTGCGACGCACGGCGACTCACGGCGACTCACGAGAACGCAATGCGACGCACTGTGACGCACGGCGACTCACGGCGACGCACAGTGACGCAAAACGACGCACGAGGACGCACGGTGACGCAAAACGACGCACGAGAACGCACGATGACGCACATCGATGCACGAGGACGCACGGCAACAGACAGCTACGCACAGCGATGCATAACGACGCACGAGGTCGCACGGTGACGCACAACGATGCACGAGGACGCACGGCGACGCATGAGGCTACAAAGCGACTCACAACGACGCACTGCGACGCACGGCGACTCACGGCGACGCACGAGAACGCAATGCGACGCACTGCGACGCACGAGGACGCACGGCGAAGCTACTGGCGGAATGTGCACTGCTATTGTCTCACTTGGATATTTTAATGAACGTTTTTGAATTTAAAATAATATAAATTTATGGAAAGCTTACAAAAATCTTGTGAACACCTTGCGGCACTCCGGGGGCAGAGCAAGTAATAATAACAAAGATAGGGAATAAAAAAATAAAATAAATAATACACAGTCCACTTAGTGTTCCCACAGCTGGGTGCCGGCTTAGGCATGCGCATTGCCCAGCGCGAGCTGAACGTGCCGCCCCTCCTCTGGCGGCTTCTCTGTATGAAGTGATAGAACCGCGAGTATGCGCACGATGCGATGCCCTGGTGCCGGTGCAGTGCGCGTCGTGCACGTCGTCCGGTCGTAGTGGTTGTTTAGTGCCGTCGACGGTGCGTGTGCGTGACAACCGGCGCGGGGCCTGCACACGGAGCTGACGCGTGCGTCCGTCTCGTCCCGTCCCATCTCGTCCCGCCCGGACACGGTGCACCCGCGACATGTACTTGTGCGCCAACGCGTCCGCTGCCAAATGTCTTCGCCGAGCTCTCTGCGACGCAATACTTATTCCGTTCCGTTGTGCTGTAATTCCATTAGCTCGCACGCGCTGCGCCGGGGGTGCACTCCGCCACCCCCGCCATCCTCGGCGCCCCGGCCCGCACCCGCGCAACTATTCCGCTTATCTGAATTTTAAATTGCGCCCCCGTCGACCCGCCGCGGCCCGCGCCGCATTCCTAGCAGCCTCGCCAACCCATCCGTGAAAACCCAATCAGCTGGCTATTTTTGTACCGCGCCGGCATTTGACAGTCGATTTCACTTCAACTTCTAAAAATGCGTATAATTTCTATACGAACGTTTTGTGGCTGCGCGGGCGAGCGGGCGCGGGCGAGCGGGCGCGGGCGAGCGGGCGCGGGCGAGCGGGCGCGGGCGAGCGGGCGCGGGCGACCGAGCGCGCTGCCCGCAATGCTGGAACGGAAGTTGACAGAGCGCGGGTCCGTGGGTATCGTTAGTGCTATTCATATACGACTTCTGTAGAAAGGGCAGTCAGTGGGCCGCATTCACCGGGCGGTGAAGCACGAGCTGTAGAGTGGGGGGAGTGGGGGGGGGGAGTTTGTTGGGGAGTCGTCCACACTAATCTGCTGTATTGTATTTCCGAAATAATCGGCGCTCGCCGACTGTACTGCGCCGGCTCGGAGATGCAGCCGCGCGCTAATTAAATCCGGTGACTGGGACAAACAAATACACAGGAGCCGCGGCGGGCCCGTGCGCCGGCGTCGGTCTGCGTGCTGAGCGGACCATGAACGCCGCGCGCTTTTGACTCGGGCATGTCGTACATCTGGCCACAAAGCTTCACGGCCGCCCAAAAGGCAGGCTCCTTCCGCTGAACACGTTTATCCGGCGTTTGCTTGAGTTTCTGAAGGCGACTAAAAGGGCCTTGGAGTTTCGCGGGCCTTGAGGGTGGGGACCGTGTTGAGGGTTTTATAGAAAATGTTAGTGTAACCCATGGTCTTCCAGTCTCGCAGTGCGCAGACAACGATTGATCTAGAGACACAGCAACCCAAGAGAGTGAGAATAATGTCAGTGCTGCTCAGTGGGCCGGAGTCTACTCGTGCATCCGTCCCGTCCACGAAGAAATCGTGGGATATAACTTAACCTAACCTAACCTGCTCCGCAATTGATAGCATCGGTGTGGAAAAGGAAACGATGTTCATATAGCTGCACCAGGGATACGTGTCGGGGGCACCGGTGCACGCCGGCGGGAGTGTCCTGGCTATGTTTTGGAATGAGCCGCTAACCAGTGTGCTTTGGAATAGAAACTTTATGTTCCAGAGTTGAGTAAACCTCCCCGTCCCCTCTCCCCCATTCGTAACACACACGCACACACACACACACACACCCCGCCACCCCTCCCCAACGCTCGGGGACAATATTTAAATGAGTGCAATTTACGAGCGATAGCATCGCGCCGGCGACGCGCTAATTGCTAATTGTGGTCACCGCTCCGCCGCGCCGCAGTGACTCCGTGACTCCGATCCACGGTGCTGGTAGCTTCCGGTGCGATAAAGTTTTAAACAATAAACGACGCCGCCATACACGCGCACAACAGCGCAGGTTCGTATGCTGCATCTAGTACCGAGTGCGGCGGCGGGGGATAGGGGCGTGGGGTGCAACACGGGGCAGCCCTTGCATCCCGCCTGTAACAGGATATCCCGCGTTGCTTTGTTTTGGGCGCGATTAAATATCATAAGCGGAATTAGCAGCGCGACGCAGGTGCGCGCGCGCTGCCCGCCGCCGCCGGCGCACTCCGCGGTGCAGAAGCACAACGGAATCGTTTGCTAAGATTTCACCAGAAACGGCCCAGCTTAACAGTAATCACAGATTAGTTAGGCGGTGCGGGGCGGTGCGGGTAGGTGCGGGGCGATGCGCGGCCGCGCGCGGGGGGCAGGTGAGGGCCGCATTGTGGCAGACAGACGGAGCCACTCCGCAAATCTCGTTAGTCGAATATGCACTCCAATCTAAGACGGAATCGAATTTGCGCCCTTCGCGACCCTGCGCTCGCCCCCGCTGCTGATGGATTATTTGTGAAGTGGCCGCCTTTGAAATCTCTCACGCGTTAAAATGGAGGTAATCTCGGCGCCCGGCCCTCTGAACCTGCCTAAAGCGCCCTCCCCCGCGTCCGCCGCCGCCGCTCTGTTTACCGAGTCGCCCCGCGGCCGCTGCCAGCACAGCCCCCGCGCAGCGACCCCCGCGCAGCGACACAGCTTGCCTCCTCTGCAACAAACCGCCACAACCGTTTTAGAAAAAATATCATAAATCCTGAGAAAATTCGATCGCAAGCTGCACCGCGGGTTTACATCTTCTGAGTAAAAAGTGTGTCAGGGGGCCGCGGCAGGTCCCCCCTGCGCCCCCCGCGCGACTCCCCGGCGCGGGCAAATTCGCTTCTTTAAAGTAAACCGGAGGACGCAAACAATGCGTGACCCACTTCCCCGCCGTGGGAAGGAATAACGACCGCGTCTCCGCCAAAAGCGCGCGATTTGTGCAATAAAAAACGCATCACAACCCCCTCGCCCCCTCACAAACACACGCACCCCGCACCCGCTACACCGCCGCGCCGCTAAAAAACGCGCGGCGAAAGCTTTGTTCGGCGGGAAGTTGAAATTTCAAACTCGGAAGGGTGAGATTTATGTCTAAAATAACGGTTTTCGCAAAAAAACTGACGGCGATCAGCTGCGCTACCGGCCTCGCCCCGCGCACCCCGCGCACCCCGCGAACCCCGCGAACCCATCGCGCCGCTGAAACTTGTGTTGATCACGATTTCAGTCCGCAGCCGCGACTCCACTTGTACATACACACGTATATACACGTATATGTATGTATGTATGTATGTATGTATGTATGTATGTATGTATGTATGTATACGGACACACGTGGATACATTCATTTAGTACATTAACTGTTGCCCGTAATATAGAATTCACTTGAAATTGATCTCAAACATTACTTCAGAACAACCGCAACTGCAAATGACTTTTCTACTGCAACCGTTACTATGGCAACCGTATAAATAACATCGCATGAAGGATCTGAGAAATTCAAAAAGTAAATGGCCTATAACCATCTACAGAACATTCCGCGTCGATGCTCATCATGAAGTGTCGATAGGTTCTCCAGTTCTCACGCAACCGGCGACTGGCGCACAAGCGCGACGCATTGCCGTTGCACGCGCGCGCGCACACGCGCAACGTACATGTGCGCGCGCAACGCGTGTATACTGTTTGTGTTTACGTGCTTCCCTGTGAAAGGTTGAGGCACGCACGGGGCTGGCGTGCTCCGTGATCAGTGATTCCCGAACCGGGAGTCGATCCTGTACATAGTTACACTTACCAGTCAGGCAGCCGGGGTTAGCTTCGCAGCGAGGTGTTTGGTTCCAGGTTCAACACACGTAGCCAGCCTGTATTTATTTATTTATTTATTTATTTATTTACATGCACACGTATACAAATATAAATGCGAAGGCAGTACTTATTCCGACGTGGAGTTTGTTCCAGTGCGTCTGCGGCTTGTAGATTTTATCATAGTGACGTAGTGACGGACTACCCCACGCGCTGGGGGTGGTCCCGGGAACAAAACTTATGCTACACGTAAACATTGCACAGATTACTACTGAAACGAGGAAGAAAATCACGAGCACAAGTTTGAACGCACGGCGCTAGCACTGCGCAGGTCGATGTCCTCGGACACGCTTCTCGCTTAGTGTCACCGTACCAACCTGGCGATGTGCAGCAGGAAGTGCACCCCACTCTAACTGCAGCAACGGCGGAGCAGTAGTAGCAGCATTCGGAACAACGAGGCGGAATTTTGAATAGGGTTTTGAGGTGAGGTCTACATTCTACATCGGATGAGAGGACAAAGGAGGATCCAACTCACAAGTACAACGAACGTGAAGGACACAGAGGAAGCAGAGAATGCGGGTGTTCCTGCGGAGACGGATTGGGAGCTACTTGAGCTGCTTCTGGTTCATAGAAATATGCTTAAACTTTTTGAATCTAAAAACAGCGTAAGCACGGATTTTGCGGGTGTTCAAGTTGCCTCTGCTGCTGCAGCTGCATCCACAAAGCAGGTGAAGTTGTAGGTTGGCCGGGACGAGCGGGCAACGGACTGTGTCAAGACAAATGTTGCATGCATCGGCAAACGCTCTGCAGACATGCTAATGAATGCATGCACGTGTTGTTGCTTACCTTCTTAAGTGTCGTGCGCAGCGAGCGCGCCGGATGCGACCGGACGTCCGGCGCGTCCGGCGGCTAACACGCTGCCTGTTCGGCGTCCGTTTGTACGGAGCAGTCGGCGGACAGCGAGCGTAATATGCTGTTCTCTCCCACACGTGGGCGGGCGGCAAATCTGCTAGGGCTGGACGGACTGCGTGGATGTTTAGTGGTGAGCACGCGGCGGGCGGCGGGCGGCGACCCCGCCACGACCCGCACTCGCACCGCTCCCCTCTTCCCCACCGGCCCGCCTCGCCGCTGCCCCTCGGCGCCCCGCGCCACGTCACGCGACGTAAAAAATCACGATTCACGAGCGAAAGGGTGCATGAGAGTACAATGCGCCGCAACCCTTGCACACGTGCGCGCGCGCGCGTGCGCAGGCGCGCGTGCGTGTGTGTACGTGTGTGAGTGACGCAACTTTTATTCGCCGCCGACATCTGCTCGACTTTCGCTAACAATCAATGGCGATTTGATATGCCTCGCGTATATACCGCTCGTACATAAGTAGCAGCGGTGCGCCGGGGGTAAGGTCGGCGGGTAAGGGAGTGGGGGCGGCGGTGGTGGCGGTGAGGAGCAGATATCGCCAAGATTACAGATGGTGTTACCTGTTAGCTCTTTAACATTTGATACAATATAATTGAAACAAAATGAATATGGGCACATATAAATTCTGATGATGTAAGCGTTAGAAAGCCACAGCGACTGTTACAGCTCATCTGATACTGGGCTCGTGGACCCGGACCCACGGCCTGTTAAAATAGACATAGATATAAGTTTATGAAAAAAAAATATTTTTCTTTTTTCTGAAAAAATGCATAGAGATGAGCAGTGCGGCCCATTGGGCGCGTGTGCCTGCTGTCTCGGGCCCAACAGAGACATCATTACCTCATAAAGGGCCTTCTGTACAGCCAAATCGTAATGATCAGTTCTTTTGATCATTCAGTTCCATGGTCCATAAGCCGGAATTTGTATCAACTTTAGCAACTTGTCCGAAAATAAAACCGATATCATGTAGACCAGGTGCATTTTCTCATTCATTGAATTCAAAAGTATCTCTTTATATCCTCGTTGACTTTCTCTCTCCTTCTACTGTCAACAGGTATTTATAGTAAGCTTTACTTCGCCAGCGTGCTGCGCTCCGTAGGTCATGTCTAATCCTGAGCATAATGGAGACACCCGATACTTTTTTTATTGCTGCATATGGAAATCCATGTTCTTGTAAAATCATACTGCGGATGACAGGACCGGCGACACCTGCTGCACGGGCCGTAACAACCCCACTCAGACTGCTGTAGAGGAAAATCGAAAGAAACTTGCGTCAGAAATTGAGGTAACTCTTGATCATGCGTCCGAATGGAGTCGCCTCAATTTAGTTTAGTTGAATCCATCCGAGACGCAAGTTTGCGCGTCCACCGCTAAGAAAACTCCGGTTATTGTAGCTCCTCAGTTCCAGAATACGAGTACATCTCTGACCATCTCAAGAAGCATTGGGATTTTAGGCGCCGAAATCTCCAGTGACGTGCAGTACCGAGGACACTTGGAAGACAAGGCAGAGCTGGCATCTAAAAACCTTGGTGTAATTAAATACTACAATGCAGGGCAAAGGTTGTTGCTACATAAAGCATAAGTCCGGTCTTATATGGAGTATTGCTCTCATCTTTGGGCGAGAGCACCTGGATGTCAGCTAGAATCTTTTGACTCGGTGCAAAACAGAGCTGTCAGAATTATCGACGGCCCTTTGCTAACAGACGGTATTGAACCTCTTGGTTTTAGGAGAGATTTTGCATCCTTATGTGTCTTCTATCACTTCCATAAGGGTATGTGTTCTGATAAACTGTTTGACATGATGCCCACGGCCACATTTCACTAGGCACGAGGAGCCATCGTTTGTAGAGGTTTTATATGGAGAGATTTGGGCCATTTCTCACCACGCTAGCCCAATGCGAGTTGGTGCAAACTACAGCCTCGTTTGTTGATCAGAATGGTGCACCACGAGCTGGTGAGGTTGGCTTGGATCCCGCGAGATGTTGTGCGAGAATCTTTACACCATGGCCCTCTGTTTACAATTACGTAAATTTATAAAATACTAGTCCGACAAGCAGCCGGCAGCGCGCGCACCATCGGCACCAGCAGCCGGCCAGTTCTATACATTTCATTTCACGCAGGGGTCGCAGTACATGTAGCCATGGCCGCGACGTATCCAGCGACGAGGCTCATTCCTGTAAAGTGCACGGAAGCCAGCGCCAACGTACTGGATATTTACCAACCAACAAATGACCTCGCGCGGTAAACACCAAGAATCCATTTATTTTTGTATTTTAAAGATTTCCGAAATCGTTACAGTCGCCCCAAATGACTGCGCCATACGCGAGCACCGCCAGGACCTGCCAGGACCCGCCCCACACCCCCACACCCACCCTCCTGCGCGCGCCTTCCGGTTACTATGTTGACCATAAACAATACCATTGAACCTTATGTTCGGTACTTTACAATGTTTTCTTGTTACGCATTCTTCTTTATCGGTTCGGCTGTTGTCTATGCTCCTGGCACGAGCTGAGACACCTCCCGACTCTCACTCTCCAGCAGGTACCCGAGCGCGGACCTCGGGCTGCGAACCGTCGGCGCGGCCCGGCTCGGAACCTGCTTCTTTACAATTAGTGGTAACTCTCGCGGACCACCTCCTATCTAGGATTAGGTTTTACTAGAAGCAGTCATTGCAAGGCTCGTTTGAAACTGGTTCTGTTGCTACTGCGGCGTGAGCCGGTCCAACTAGGATGCTGTCAATATCTGCGCGCCCCGCATCCTTCCGATTCAATCGTACACCAGTAATTAAAAAAAAAATTAATTCGGTTTGAAACAAAATTGACAGTAACGAGGGAACAAGCGCCGCGTGCCGAGCGCGCTTCCGAGCTGATGGTATAGTACGGACCGCGACCAGAATAACATATTACATGGATGGAGCCCGAAGAGTGCGCGGGGGTGGCGGACCCTCATCCGGGACCTCGCAGCAATTAGATTTACGCTGCGTGTGCTCCGGGCAAACAGTGCCGCGCCGCCCGCCGCCCGCCGCCCCTGATGTTGCCGTTCGCGTCTCGTGCGCCTTCACGTATTCATAAACCCTTCATCCGACCACTCTCCCCGCCCGACGAGTTGCTTCAGGGAGCGATCGTGGATTCCGCGGAAAAATTTCACTACTGGCCGTAAGAAGTGCTGCACGCCACACGCCGCACGCCGCACGCCGCACGCCGCACGCCGCACGCGCGTGCTCGTTAATAATTAAGGGGTTCGCCGCGTGCGCGCCATTTATCAAAGGGTTTTAAATTAGAGCCGCTATGTGCCGATACCAACGGTGACACAAATCCGGCAACCCTTTCGCGCCGCCCTACCCCCCGCCCCGCTCGCACCGCGCGACCCGCGCGACTCGCGCCGCGCCCAATCGCGCGCTACCCTATTTACATATCATCTACATCTACATAGCGCCGCGCACCCCTACACGTACCCCTACCCCTGCGCCGTGCCTACTCGGCGCCCGCGGCTTTAATCTGCATATAGACATTTATCATGTAAATATATTCGCAACGCGAGGGGCGGGCGCGTACTAACGAGGTATAACCCTTTCACGGCGAAGTATTGCAGGGCTCCCCCGGCGACTGCTCTGACGACTGCTCCGGCTGCTGCAGCGCGCCGCCGCCCGCACGCCCGCGCTCTGCATACCGTCGCGCCTGCAGCTGCAGCGCCCGATATTGATTAGCGACTCGCGACACCCCGACTCCTCCGAAACCCGCCCCCCTCCGCCCCGCGCGCACACACATACCTTCCCGCCCGCTGACCGCCCTGACGACGCGGCCCCCGCGCGGCCCACGCGCGCCCTCGTAATGAGCTCTGCTTTGGTCATTACGGGATAACAACGTAAATAATAAGCTCGGTGCCCCTGGTGCATCAGCATTTGGCGCCGCGTGCCCATGTACTAAGTCCTGGTTTGTTTTGCCAATATAATTATGTACAAAATTTTGTTATATGTAACCTTGCGTCATCATCATCAGCCAATAGACGTCGACTGCTGGACTAGATTCCCGCATTGATCGGATAGGGATTCATAGAGGGGAATTGAGCTATTTCCCACCACGCCGGTCCAAAGCAGTTCGGTGGGAGGCAGAGTCTCGTTTGTTAATTATCAGGGTGTATCACGAGCAGGTCACGTTGGCTTGGGTCGCGCGAGATGCAGGAATCCTTGGACCCCTGACCGTAACCTTATGTACATAGCCTCAATATCTTTTATTATTTTATTTCATTACACTCATTATCATTATTTATTCCTCACGCCGCTGGCCGGGCCACCTCATGTCATCATTACTCCAACATGGAGTAAGTGACAACTTTAATTAACATTAAGTAAATGACTAAAGCCCACCCGCGAGTGCTGGACGACAACTGAAGGAAACTAAAGCTAGTCTGAACGTTTCACTCACCCAATATCCAGAGTGCGCGCGCGAGCCGCGGGTAGCTTGCGTCCAGGTGTAGCAACGAGTGGTTGAGTTACTCAAACTAAATAACGAATAGCTTTGTGCAGCCATTCCGAATTCCTCCGTATCCACCGGGCGGCGGGCGGCAGGCGGCGGGCGGCGGGCGGCGAGCGGCGAGCGGCGGCGCTCATACTTAACGACAGGTCGATGTGTCCCTAAACCGCAGCAACGGCCTGCTGCAGCACTGCCTGCCCCGGCACGGCCGCGTGCTGTTCGTGCACTCCGATCGATCCGACTGCAACCTGGAGATGCACGCACAAGCAACAGCAACGCCCGACCGCATGCGCCATATTGTTGTTATTCAACGACAAAACAAACGGAATCTTTTTAACATGCGCTTGTCTGTAGCTAATGAGAAACATTGAGGGGGCTGGGTGCAAGGGTGCAGGCGCGGCGACTCCTCTGCCGCCCGTTGCAGCCACCAGCAGTCGCTCGATGCAGCGATAAGCGCAATCAATGCGCCGCTGCAATTGTGCCCATTTAATTACATTATGTATTAATAGGGGAGGGTGAAGCCCCCCCCCACATCCTCCCTAAACAAACCCCCATCACCCGCCGCCCGCTGCGCGCCCGGAGCCCCGCTCTCTCCCGGCGACATGAAGTTTTTACAATTTAAAGTTCACGAGGTTTGTAATAAATATATAAACAATAGCTGTGTCGCACAGGCGCACGGGCGCACGGGCGCACGGGCGCACGGGCGCACTTGTGGAAGTTAATTACAGTTGTACTACGAGCGTGTAGCCGCGTAGCGCTGCGACGGCGTGGTGGCGTGGCGGCGTGGTGGTGAGGTGGTGAGGTGGCGTGGTGGCGTGTTGTCGTGGCGGCGTGGTGGTGAGGTGGCGTGGTGGCGTGTTTTCGTGGCGGCGTGGCGGCGTGGTGGTGAGGTGGCGTGGTGGCGTGGTGGCGTGTTGTCGTAGCGGCGTGGTGTCGTGGCGGCGTGGCGGCGTGGTGGCGTGTTGTCATGGCGACGTGGTGTCGTAGCGGCGTTGCGGCGTGGTGGTGAGGTGGCGTGGTGGCGTGTTGTCGTGGCGGCGTGGTGTCGTGGCGGCGTGGCGGCGTGGTGGCGTGTTGTCATGGCGACGTGGTGTCGTAGCGGCGTTGCGGCGTGGTGGTGAGGTGGCGTGGTGGCGTGTTGTCGTGGCGGCGTGGTAGCGGGGTGGCGTGGTGGCGTGTTGTCGTGGCGGTGTGGTGTCGTGGCGGCGTGGTAGCGTGGCGGAGTGCACCCGCACGCTCTTGGCAATAAACAGACTTGCACACAAACCACAAGGTGCTAAATGTCAGGCGAGGAGTCTCACCGCGCAGCTCACTCGCGAAACGATCTGAACATTAAGAGGTGCGGACGCATTGCCGCTCATCGCACGAGCTCGTGGCTGCGGCAGCCCCGCGCCTCGCACGCTGCGTTATTAGCTCTCGCCGAAGAGGGGCCGCCGGGGCCGCTCGGGGCGCGTTAACATAGTTTGCCCTGCACGGGCACAAAGGCGAACCAATATGTTATTCAAAGTGGCAATACCCGGCGCCTGAGCAAACAGAGCCCGCGCCCGCGCCCGCGCCCGCCCGCGCCGGCCCGCGCCCGCCCGGCGCGCTCCGGGTGCGGTGCTGGGCGGCGGCGCGCTCAAAGCGGCCGGCCACCGCGGCCCGCATTAATGCCCCCCGCGCCCGCTGTTTACTCACATTAGCATCACAAAGATGCGCGGGGACGGAGACCTCTCGACCACCTCTCGGACCTCTCTTGGACTCCACTTCAAATTGAAATTTTAGATCGACGGGGATATTCTTGCAGTTATAATCACGAGAACGGTGTGGGAAATGGGGGTTAGAAGGGGACCTAGATCACGCAGTGAGTGTTAACCTATCGAAGGTATAGGTTAGCACTCACTGCGTGATCTAGGTCCCCTTTAAGGGCAACCGACGTCGCGATATTCGCTCGCCAGTGGACCAACGTGGGGTGGGGATGCCGCCACCGGTGCGTTGGATGAACCGCCGAGGTCTGTACAAGTGCTCTCGACGGCGCTCGAAGGCTTTACTGCAAATGACCGCCAGTGGACTGAACACCAAAAACACCAGCAACATACGTGAACTAGCTTTCCGTTTCGTGCGCTACTGACGAGAGCAATTTTTTCTTATTTAACGAACCCGATATCGGAATCCGCGCACCCCCAGCCGCCGCTCCCCTTTACCCTTATAAAAAACCAAACAGCTTTTAAACGAATATTGCGTTAAGCGAAAGCGAAAAAAATCAACATCTCAGGTAATCGAAATAATAGCGGGGTTCGCGAAAAAAATTCACTGAGGGCGGAAAAGAAACGGATTCGGACAAAAAAATGGAATTTTTAATTCGCCACGTGAGGGGTGAGGGGTGAGGGGTGCGCGGGGCGTCGGGCGAGCCGCGGTGCGAGAGAGGACGGGGTGTCGGGGTTTGGCGGGGCGGGCGCGAAGGCTGCGCTCGCCCGCAGTCGCGCTCCGCACGCCGCCGGCTGTGGATGTTGGAGTGCGCTGCTTGCCGTGAGTTTCGTGCCCGTCGCTCGCCGCCCGCCGCTCGCCGCTCGCCGCCCGCCGCCCGCCATGGTGCTATCCGCGTGCGTGCGCGCCGCCGCGCGGCCCTACTGCGCCGCCTACCGTGAGTAGTTGCAGTTCCCGCGACCAGCTCGCGGTCTCCTCTGTACGCACTGCCTACCAGCAGCCGTGCACTTGGCGCGCAGTGCGTGCGTTCACGCTGCTTACACCAAGGCCCAATGTTTTCTTTCTGTGCGTTTGTCCTTCGTGTCGCCTGACTTTGAATCTAAATAGGGTAAACTGATTTTGACGATACTGTCGCCACACATACCTGTCTCCAATTTTTTGTAGATTTTCACTCGTTTCTGAGTGTGTCCGGTCGTACGATAACGTCAACATCTAATACGGCGCGGAATTTTTAAGGCATCGTATTAATATTTTTACTAACCTTTCGTTGTAAACCTGGGCGGCGGCAAGGACATCCGGTCGTAGGTGCGTCACACTGAATATATATATATATATATAGGGACACCGCAGGCGACGGGAACGTTGTTGGACCGACACCGGGTCAGATCTCGAAGTCTGTCTGCGCCGTACCACTTGCACAGTAGCAACTCTCCACATTTTGCGTGTTACTGCGAGTTCGCTGCTCGAACGCCCAGTTTACCCAGTAAACTCCACTCTGCATAACATTAGCGTTACCAAGCTGCGAACATCTCGGGGGATGAAACTACAAATAGCATATCATAACAAATTGAATTCCGTCGACGTCGCCAGCATATACTTCATTACAATAATAAATCCATAACAAGCTGTGGGTTCGGGTCCACGAGGTCACTATCAGATGATCTGTAAGAGCAATCTAACGTTCAGCGCTTACCATCCTCAGAAAACCGAACGAATCTATACGCGGAAGTGAACCCGGCGGTACTTACACAAGTTTAGCTGTTTCCTATGCTCTACGTTTAATGCGTGATGGGCGCAGTGAGCGCGGTGGGCGCGGCGAGCGCGATGCGCCGAGCCCGCTCGTCAGCTCTCGGGAACTTCATACGTTCGCAAAAGGATTATTCAATCAAATGATAGAAAAGGAAAACTGACAATTCTTAAGCCATGAAATAAGTTTCGGAGAGCAAGCCGTCCCGCCGGCCGCCGCCCGCCGCCCGCCGCGGTAAAAACTCGCAAAAGATGACAATTCAATAAGCAAGAAGAATCGTCACAACGCATTTTTAGTTTTTTGCAAGATTTAGTTTTTGTAACGGAATTGAACCCGCGCACCTCGCGCCTGCCGACGGACGCGAACCTTTGCACCGGCGCGGCAGGTACGCGCCGCACCCCCGGCCCCCTACACAGTTCGTATTATATAAATCTCACACGAGCAAATCTATTTAAACAACTCACTTTCAAAATATATATTTCAACAATTCTCTCTTTGGGGCCGCACTGGCCGCGGCGGGCGGCGGGCGGCGGGCGGCGGGCGGCGGGCGGCGGCCGCGCACTCGTCTGCGTTGATTATCCAATTAATAAATACTTAATCTGTTTTGATAATTACTTAATCTGGTTACCGCCCGCTCCACGCACACACGCACGCACGCGCACGCACGCACACGCACGCGCACGCCGGCAGCGCGTCCGTGAAATCGTACACCTTCGGCAACCAACATTGTACTGCTGAGTAAAACAATTTAAATTTACTTGACCCGCCGGCCGCCGCCCGCCGCCCGCCGCCCGCCGCCCGCCAGCCCCAGTGAGCGCACGTTCTCTGTTTCTATATTATCATTATCATCATCATCAGCCGACAGACGGCCACTTCTGGACATAGACCTGCCCCAAAGATCTGCACATCGTTTGTTGGAATTCATTAAGGGAAATTGTTTCTTAGCCCATCACGCTGGCCAAGTGCGGGTTGGTGGTGGTCAGAGCTTCGCCTGTTATTCAGCAGGGTGCACCGCGTGCAAGTGACATTGACTTGGGTTCCAGAAGATGTTGGGCGGTTACATATATACGTATAAGTTACATATTGCCCTCATCGCTTATCATCCCTTTTCACATTATTTAACATAGTCACGGTACAAGGGCAGGCGCCGGTCGGATGTCGGGCGGGTGTCAGGCGGATGTCGGGCGGGTCTGGATCCGACGCACAGATCTCACAGTTTTACAGCTATTTGTTGTAACTAATGATAACTGTGCCTTGGCGGTGCCGTCGTACACTTTTGTAAGTGACCCCCGCAACCCCCGCAGCCCCCGCAGCGGCCCGCGGGGCTATGCGTTGATTGTTAATAGATACCAAACGCACCAACTCGAACCCGAACGCGAACCGAAAATTTAAATTGTCTCCGCGGAAAGTCCTCCGATGATGTCTTTCGCTACTAACTCGAGCTGGACGCGAGCTGCACGCCTGGGAGGGCGCGCGCACCCCCGTGTCTCTCCGGAGCCGGCGAGGGCGGGCGCGGGCCGGTGCGGGGGGCACGGGCCGGACGCCTCGCGGAGCTCAGACTCTTTTGTGGAGCGCTATCGCCGAATCAAATTAAAACGTTTCAATTCAATAGAGTCAAGATGAATTTTTAATCATTTATCATTCCACGATCTCGTTAACGCACCAGCAGAACGTGACGTCGCCTCCACCGGCTTCGCGTGCCCGCTTGGCTCCCGGACTGCGCACGCGCTCCTGTTGTCCTAAGCGGATTTCTTTACGCCGCGGTGTTGTCCTGGATGGGCGATGGTCCTAAATTGCAATAAACTTGATTCGGAGCCGTCAAGTGGCTGCACTGTGCACGCGCGGAGTCAGCACAGATAGTTTAACTATATTTATTCTCGTACGAGTATTTGCATAGTCGTCTGTATGCAATAAATTATTTGTCTGTTCCAGAGGAGTCCGGAGATCTCATCAAGTCGCCGTCGCCGCCGCCGAGCCACGGTACGTGTCCGCACACACGCATGTGCACACATATTTGCACACACCACACAACACACATACATACACAACACACACACACACACCACACACACACACGCATACACACACACACACACACACACACACACACACACACACACACACACACGCATACACACACCACACACACACACGCATACACACACCACACACACACACACACACGCATACACACACCACAGACACACACACACGCATACACACACCACAGACACACACACACGCATACACACACCACACACACACGCATACACACACCACACACACACGCATACACACACCACACACACACACGCATACACACACCACACACACACACGCATACACACACACACACACACACACACACGCATACACACACACACACACACACACACACACACACACACACACACACACACCCACACACACACACACACACACACACACACACACACACACACACACACACGCGCATACACACCACACACACACACGCGCATACACACCACACACACACACACACACACACACACACACACACACACACACACACACACACACACACACACACACACACACACACACACACACACAACACACACACACACACACACACACCACACACACCACACACACACACACACACACACCACACACACACCACACACACACGCATAAACACATACACATAAGCACGCGCACGTGCACTAGCACGTTCCACGCGCACTGCGCACGCGCGGGCAGGTGGCGAGTCCGCCGGCGCCGCGCACGCGCCGCGCACACCTCTCGATGCAAAAAATGGTTCACCCCTTTGAGTAATCCTTCAAAGAAGCGGTTAGCTTGCGATAATGGCATTTTTTTCTTGGCGTCCCCTCCCTAGCCCTCGCCGCGCCGCGTGCACCCCCCGGCGGCTCCTCAATATGCTTTTTGAACTTGTCCACGCACGGACTCCACCACTTCACACCGCCGTCCACCTGTCGGCTGTGCCACACTCACCACCACCACCCACTAACACCGCCCCCATCCCCCACCCCCCGAGCACCCACCCACCGCTGCACCTGCGGGCGCACGCGCGCCGCTTCCTCATAAGGCATGTAATTAATTCTAATTATAATTGTACGTCTGATTTTTACATTAATTAGTACTCGAGTCGTAATTATCTAAAACAATTGATGCCGTCGCCTGATAGTGCGCTTTATTGCGGGGCTTCTGATTAATTGCCTAAGTCGCGCCTCGGTCGCGCCGGGGCCGCGCCGGGGCCGCGCCGGGGCCGCGCCGGGGACTGCACGACTGCATTTACATACAATATCCGGCGCCCGTCTCCGCGCGATCCATCATATTTGTTTTCTCCCGAACCGGAAATTGGTAACGGCTCGGTGGTGCCGCCCGCGAACTCTCACACCGAAAGGGAGGTAAGTGCACATGCATGCGCGGTAAGTGTACTGCTTACGGTGGCACGCAGTGGCTGCGGTGTCAGTTCGATGTCAGTCACCCGGGCCCTGTTATCGCTGAATATCTTATGCTCCTGCAGCTTGTGTAGCACCATTTCCGGCGGCGGCACGTAAGCCAAATATTCAACTGTAATAAACAAATATGACATCAGCACGGGTCACCTTTTGCGCTGGAAACACCAGCGACCCGTTCTACCGAACTAGTTGTCGCGTCTGCCTGCCTACCTGTCTGCCTGTCTGCCTGTCTACCTGTCTACCTGTCTGCCTGTCTGCCTGCCTAGCCGCTGCGCCTCCCGTTTAAATTAAATAATACTCTCCCCCGTGAACTGCCACCCTACTTCCGACACGGTCAGTGCTTGGGGCTTGCGTGTCACCAACACCAACGATTGGCGATTGCTGCGGTATTTTCTATAATTATTCGGCAGCAGTACCTTCTCCCCTCCCTCCGCCCCTCCGCGACAGTGCGTCGGAGTGTTCCGGATACGGACGCACACGTTTGCAATTTGTTATAAAGTTTAATTATAGTTCAAGCAAGCAGCTGCTCGGGTGACCTGAAGATGCCGCTCGGCAGTCACTGGGAGTACGGTGAATGGCTTCCATCTGCTCCGGTCTGTTATCTCCGCACAGGGCTCCGTCTGGAGAGCTCCAGATGAGGAGCTCCTCCTGCAATGAGGGCGGCCCGTTTTGTTATTCTTTCGTTTATTTGTTAAGGCCAATCCACAGAGTAACTCATGTCGCACAGTAGTAAAGGCAGACACTAATAGTGTACATGTATCACTTTACTGCAACACATCCCCCCCTCCCCACTTGCATCAGTATCATCTTCAACGTTAGGGTTCCTGCTAGAACTTCATGTGTGCGATTACTCCTTTGCCTCTTCTTCTGCTAAGATCTCGCACAACTCTCCAATACTTGATCCGTGTAAGATCCGTGAACTGACCCGCGATCCCCTGATCTCTGAATGTCTCAATCACTCTGCTCGTGCGAACCGAGCTGGTGGTTGTTGACCCAGTCAGTGCGCAGTGCACAGTGCGCAGTGCACCCGCGGCGAGCACACGCATGTTATTCCTATATTTCAGTGAAGGTAATGTCGTGTGACTGGTTGTAGACCTAATGAATCAAATCACATATCAGCTTGGCACTATGCGCTGAACGTGAACCGACAGTGAGACAGTGTCGCAGTGTGCGTATCCGACCACAGAGGGCGCGGCGCAGCCCCCGCCCGGGGTGCGCTCCTTGCCCCGCTCATTGAATAAAACAAAGATATATTTACTCGACTTATAACTTTATATATATACACACACACACACACACGCACACACGCACACACACGCACATGTGTACATCGGGGTTTGCCTGCGTGATCGAATAAGAAATGAAGAGATCCGCAAGAGAAGTGAGGTCACCGACATAGACCAAAAGGTTGCTAGCCTCAAGTGGCAATGAGCAGGACACATCGCTCGAAGGGCTGACAGCCGATGGGGCACTAAGGTCCTCGAATGGCAACCGCATACCGCATAAATACATCCAGATATAAATAATTTACACGTACTGCTAGATACGCATAAATACGCATAAATACGCGTAAATACACATATTCCATACGTGTTTTCACTAAATTGTCTCGAAGATTTTCGGTCGAATCGTGCGATAGAGAGTTGAGCCATTCGGAGATGTCTCAGCCTCTTTCACAGAGCACAGCTTTGCGTCGCACGACTACTGCCAGCGCCACCAGCCAGTCCCGCTCGTCCCGCTCGTCCCGCTCGTCCCGCGAATCGTGTGTTGACTGTTGGCTTGCTCGTGTGGCGTGCTCAGAGTTAACTGTTCCACGATGAACTGTCGGCGATGTTTGCGCTCTTGAACCGAACCACTGGCGCCGAGTTAAAGCTATTTACCTGTTGCTAAAGGTTTACCGGTTTCCGGCTGGATAGCTACGAGTATAATGGCATAACGTTTGTTTGACAGCATTTTGAACTGATCTGACGGTTGGTTACGTTCCCACGACTTAGATCGATTAGTTTCGGAGGCACTGCCCCGCCGGTCCACGCGCTATGCAGGTGTTGACTGACATACAACTAAGTGCGCAGGTCTTAAGGCGTCGGTTGTGGCCGACTTGCGAAGAAGTCTCGTGATATTAATGAACTTCCGTAACCGGCCGGACAGTGTGTTGATTTGTTCCCTGAAGCTAAGATTTTTATCGATAATTATACCGAGATATTTGACTGAATCCTGTCTTTGTAATATCTCACATCTTCAAGACTTCAATTGGTCTAAATCTAGGTAAATGATGCAGTCGTTTTATAAATACGAATACAAACATTTAGTATTTTTGACATTTAGACTTACAAATTGTGGGGCCATCATACGGAAGTCTCCCTTAGACCGGATTGGGCATTCGCAAAAATCTGTCCACAAAAGAAACCTTCAAAGAGCACCACAGTGTTATCAGCGTAATGAATTACAATTTCACCTGTAATTGCGTGAATGTCATTAATGTACATTTTAAATAGAGTAGGGCCTAAAACACAACCTGGTGAGACTCCAAGGTGCACCACCAGTATGATTGCACGAGCATATATCCGTGTTACAAATTAATAACAACAGTTGTTTTTCGCTGGCGCCGTCTATGCATCCAACATTATTTCCTCCATCTTTAGCATGTCTCAACCAGTCGTGACAGTGGACTAGTGCACTTTGCAGTGTCCCGTGCATGGTGACGGAAGGTTGAAATGAATATTTTCGAGCTCTGGCCAATTAGTTCGTCCTTGTAAAAGATCGAATGCCAGAGTTGTCCTTTTTCGACGAAGCGGCGAACAGAACGTTCACATGGTGATAATTGGTACTCCTAACACCACAATTTGGAGCTCGTTTGAAAGGTGTATCTGATTGCACCACGTTGTGCCCGTCGCGTCAACACCGACATTACATTTCACATAGTATCCCTGTAATATCTCAACCTATCTAAACAGAACGTCTAATCAGAGGATGAAACAATCATTGCATGCTGCAACCGTGTCCAAGGCAGCTTCCACTAAGAAGTAAATATTTCCTATTTAGTTCTAGCTGCACGCGGCTCCAACTTTGCGTTACCAGTAACAATAGAACTACTCAGCATTCAGTTAAATGAAATGAAAATTTGCATTGCAGATGGGTCGGCGAGCGGCGAGGGCGAGGCGAGCGGCGACGAGCGGCCGCACTCCGCGCCCCCACCCGACCACCCGGCACACCCGACGCACCCGGCGCACCCCGCGCACCCGGCGCACTCCGCGCACGGGCCCGCCGCCAGCGCCGCCACCGCCGCGGTCCTGGTACATGTATACATTTATATAAATATATATATATATATATGTATATTGTGAGTAGTGCACGTTGCCCGTGGACATTCAATAAATGTGGAATGCAGCCAGACGTTTCAGTATTTGCGTTATGTTTGCAGAGCGCGGCGGGCGCAGGCAACGCTCTGGCGCAGCTGCAGCACCTGCTGCTGACGCAGCACGGCGCCCACTCGCTGCTACTGCACACGCAGGTCGGTCGGCAAGTTACTCCGTTACCGAACACGCTTCGCAAACGCTCGTCGTCCGGCTGCATGCGGCGCGCCGCGCTGGTTCCGCAGCCGGTCCAAAGTCCAGCTCGGCTCGATCACTGCAGATCGGACAGCTCTATCTGTCATATCGCTTTTCAATAGTTTTCCCTCATAAAATACCGGTCCACAGCGTGCGCTCGGGTCCGAGAAGCCTTTGGAATATCGTTTTATTGATGAAAACATCGCGCTATGCGACCTGCACCCTCTGTATCAGGACAATTACCAGACGTTGCGTTACTGCACAGGTGCAGCAGGCGGTGGCGCAGGCCGCGGCGCAACAGTTGCAGCAGCTGCAAGCGCGCGCCGGTATCGCGCCTCCCACCTCTGCAGGTTGGTCTTCAATGCTACATCCAGACGCCATGCACTACCGTATTCCAATTTCTTCCTGCAAGTGCGAATTAAATGTGTTCCCACCCACCAAGCGCCTCTCAGACCTGTACGGACCTGAACCGCTCTACTCATTACTTCTTATATTTTATCGGAACCTTTCGCATGTTTCCCAGTTATATGTACGTTTATATAATATCTAGTAAGGCAACACTAGTTACTAGTGCCTTGCAGGTCTCACCAGCTGCACGTTACTCTGGACGAGAATATATCCTTACTATCATATGAACGTCTTGCCCGTCACCCGTCGTCGCGAAGAATAAAAAATATGTATGGGATGGTGGCGGCGGCGTTCACCACTGATGTTGTATTACTGCATTTAACCGTGTACCACGCCGGCCGCGCGCAGCGTTCCGTTGCACAGAGACGCGCTCGCCGTCCCCGCGGCGCACGCCGCCCGGCGCTGCCGCCTTCCTGACGCCGCTCACGCCGCTCACACCGCTCACGCCGCTCACCCCGCTCACGCCGGGGACGCGCGCGCGCTCGCCCGGCGCGCCGCGCACGCCCCTGCATGCGCACGCGCACAAGCCGCGCGCGCTCGAGCCCGCCGCCGATGACACGGCCGACCTCGAGGAGCTCGAGCACTTCGCTAAGACCTTCAAGCAGCGCCGCATCAAACTCGGTGAGACGCGCTGGCACGCGCACACCGCCCGCCGCGGCTGTTCCTCGAAAACCATCACCACTCCTTTCCCTTTCCTTGCGTCGGTCACATCAATTCTCTTGTGTGTGTGCACTTTTGTCTGTTTGCGTTGAATTATGACTGGCTTCCTGTTTAAATCAACGTACATCCGGCCTCCAACTCAACGGTTGGGTGGAAGCCTTCCTGAAATTTTGAATTGAAATAGTTTTTCTACGATATCAGAAACTTTGTGACAACAATAGAACGGTCGCGTGCATGTGTCGCCGCCGAGCCGCCGAGCCGCCGAGCCGCTGGGCCGGCAGCGGAGCTCGATCACCATAGGCTGCCTGGCTGCGCGCCGCTGGCCCACACCCTAACCGCTTCAATGCGATCGTTTCGCTACCAGAGAGATACAGATTATTAAGTATAGGTGGTTGTGGTAGTGGTGGTGGTGATGATGGTGATGGTGGTGGTGGTGGAAGTGGAAATGGAAGTGGAAACAAACAAACTGACTAAATTAATAAACATCGGCAGGCTTCACACAGGGCGACGTGGGGCTGGCGATGGGCAAGTTGTACGGGAACGATTTCTCGCAGACGACGATATCGCGGTTCGAAGCTTTGAACCTGAGCTTCAAGAACATGTGCAAACTGAAGCCGCTGCTGCAGAAGTGGCTGGAGGACGCTGACTCGTCGCTGGCGGGGGGCGGGGCCGCGCCGGGCGCGGGCGCCGCGCTCGCCGAGGCGGTCGGCCGCCGCCGCAAGAAGCGTACCTCTATCGAGTCCGGCGTGCGTGTCGCCCTGGAGAAGGCCTTCCTGCACAACCCCAAGCCCACCAGTGAGGAGATCGCCGCGCTAGCCGACGCGCTCTGCATGGAGAAGGAGGTCGTGCGTGTCTGGTTCTGCAACCGCCGCCAGAAGGTGGGCACTTTCCTTACATTGCGATTGTCAAACGCAACTCTAGCTCAGACCCCTCAACGGGTTCCCGCCTTGTCGTGACGGAGGGGCTTAGTAACCGTGGCTTAGACACATGGTGAAGCGAAGAAGAACCCATCCGGCGGGTCCGCGGTCAAGGCCTGGCCCGATGCAGCCGCTCTACGTTAGAGCACCAGTTAGATAACTGGAGCTCACTGGAGCGGCCGGGGACTGCAGAGGCAACTTTATGCTGCCCTTTACCGCCATGCTGCAGGGGAGGTTTTATATTGCCCTCTGCAGCGGAGGGAGTACCCTCTGCGACTAACAACGGGTGGCGGCGGGCCCAACATCGGATCCGCCGCAGGGAGCCAGGAAGAATTTTCTCTCTTGGCTCTCATGGCCTCTAGGTAATGGGTTCGGAGGTATTTGTTACCCGCGCGACTACAAGAGGCCGAGGATGAGGCACGCTGCATGTTTTAGAGTGGCCCTGCGGAAGTGGAAATGGAGGGTTCATCTCTCCATCCCGAGGCGACCAGCCCCGGCGGGGTCGCGGATGGTGCGAAAGCGTTCCCGTAACCCCACCATGAGGCGTCGAGGACGAACATCGTAGGGGTTTTAGTCGGTGCAAGTCCGACTTAACCCGTCCTTGCCCCCGCGAGGGGTATGCGCAGGCATTTCCCCCACGATAATCGAAAACAAAAGCCCTAGCTCGGAGATCGTCGCCGGCGCCGTGGGGCCGGATGTGTACACACGTGCCCCGGACACTGCCACGAACGATAATTTCGCAGTATTTGGTTGACAGCGGATCTTGTTTACAGGAGAAGCGAATAAATCCTCCTGCGGGCGAGCCCGGATCCGCGGCGCCAGGTGGGGCGCTCCTGCCCGCGCTGCACACGCTGCCGCAGCACGGCACGCACGGCACGCTCGGCACGCTTGGCGCTCATGCGCACGGTCCGCACGCGCACGGCTCGCACGCGCACGGCTCGCACGCGCACGCGCTACAGGCGGCAGCGCTACAGCCGCTGGCGCTGTTGGCGCGTGCGCCGCCGCGCGACTGATACCCCGCACATATCCCTTTCCTGTAAATAGCCGCTGGCCGGTTGGCCGGCTGGCGGCGGACGGACTGCAGTGTTGTACATAGATATGTATATCGGCCTCGGCCCTAGTGAGTAAGTTTATATTACGTGAAGTTTATTTATGTCGGAGCCCATATCACTCAGCGCTCGGCGCGCGTAGCCTAAGGTGGATGTGTAGGAAACTATCTGTATGTTACAATAAAATGTCATAGATCATCACGCATTTCATTTTTTCCACACCCGTCCCCTCCTGGTGCAGTGTACGCTCGCGGCAGTGCAGTAACAGTGCTGTATGCGCGCGCATAGGTCCCATAAACACGCCGCGCATACGGGAACCGTCAATACGGAATATACCTTTTTATTAGTCCATTTGACGGCGTTTACAGAGGATATCGGGTTGGAGAGCTATTGGAATCGTTTGTTATGTATGTATGTGTGTATGTATGTATGTGTGTGTGTGTGTGTGTGCGTATGTGTGTGTGTGTGCTTATTAGATCCGCAAATAAACAAATTTTGGCCGTGAATGTAGGCCATGGGTCGCATTCCTTTAATCAGCGAACAATAAAAACGCGAATGACGGAAGCGCGAATGAAGTGCTTTTACTGTATTAACGTTGACAATTTTTTTTACTACATCTTTCTTCTGGATACATGTTAGTTCTGGAAACTCCCAAGGAATCCTGCTGGGCTACTATTAGGCCCGTTGCTTTTTATAATGCTTATAAATGAAAACAATAAATGCTTATTAAGGTCTTAAAATTTTTCGTCGGAGGCGTCATCCGACGCTAGTCACAAGAAGACCACAGGTGTCCATTAATTAAATCCGAATGTTGATAAATATTATCATCATCATCTGCCGATAGACGTCCACTGCTGGACCTAGCAAATATAAGCTGATAAATACCAAGCAAAACCCTTTTAAAGATGAATCCGCGCCGTTGAGTTCCTCTAGCAACCAAATATTTCCCAGGCGATGGGGTTCGCGACCCCACACCCGCGCCCGGCTGCTTTAATTAAAGCGGACAAGCAGTATCAGAGTGCTAATGTGATAAATTCAATTTCCTACGTTTCGGCCGCCGTGCATCAGCCATGGTCACGTGGGTTTGACGACGTAGCTATAACGGAGTAGCTGCGGCTTTATAATTATAACTAGCAGTCCGATATAAGCAGAATCAGCTCACCGAGTGGAATAGCGGTATGCTTGTTGTTTGATTTAATTTTATTAATAAAGGAATCCCACGGCGGTGCTGCCACCGGACCGTTTCTTCATTGAGTTAAAAGTATTTCAATTTCAATGGTCTCTCGAATGATCCTTGGTGAGACTCGGTATTGTTTTTTACGGATTTTTGACCTACCTAACGCAATGTTAACTTCTAATGCAGCGCTAATGCATGAAGTCATCTGTTTGAAGAAGCGCCGACATGAATATACGGTGCATCGCATGATCGACTAAGACGAGAACCGCGCGCGCGCCGCCATCTTGTGAACGCGGCGGGCAGCGCCCTCTTGTGCGCGCGGTAGAAAGCGCCATCTTGTGCGCGCTGCGGGAGGCGCTATTTTATAGACGCGGCGAGTGGCGCCTTGTGCGCGCGGTGGGAAGCGCCATCTTGTGCGCGCTGCGGGAGGCGCTATTTTATAGACGCGGCGAGTGGCGCCTTGTGCGCGCGGTGGGAAGCGCCATCTTGTGCGCGCGGTGGGAAGCGCCATATTGTGCGCGCTGCGGGAGGCGCTATTTTATAGACGCGGCGAGTGGCGCCTTGTGCGCGCGGTGGGAAGCGCCATCTTGTGCGCGCGGTGGGAAGCGCCATATTGTGCGCGCTGCGGGAGGCGCTATTTTATAGACGCGGCGAGTGGCGCCTTGTGCGCGCGATGGGAAGCGCCATCTTGTGCGTGCGGCGGGCAGCGCCATCTTGTGCGCGCTGCGGGAAGCGCCATATTGTGCGCGCTACGGGAGGCGTTATTTTATAGACGCGGCGAGTGTCGCCTTGTGAGCGCGGCGGGCAGTGCCATCTTGTGCGCACTGCGGGTTGCGCCTTGTGAGCGCGGCGGGAAGCTCCGGTGAGCGGATGAGCCGTGGCCGGGCCGCACCGCGCGCACTCGCCGGTGGGGGCTGTCGTTACTAAAGTTCATAAATCTAATTAATTTGTTCATAATAATAAACAAAATGTTTAAATTGCTTTGACAGTTAAAGGCACGCAGTTGCGCCTGTCGTTAATTGAGGTCGATAAATTAGTATTATAGCAAAACTGGAGCGCGGTGGACAGCATTAACGCATGTAAGCTTAGCGGTTTACAAATAGCGGATGTAAATGCGTCGCGTCGCACCCGCCCGCCGTGTGGCCCTGCTGCGGCAGCACAGCACATGGAACGAACCGAAACTGACTGTTGAATCGTTAGTAATATTTACGATTTTCTGATACATTATACATTTCATTTTGTATATCAATACTATTATATTTATGTATTATATTATTAACATACAAGTATTTTGTTTACCCGACTTCCCTCTGAACTTGTGATGCTAATTAATTAACGCTAATTAAAGAGATGTTTTTGTCCAATGTCGTATATGTTCGTGTTTCGGAAAGCGCGCGCGTGCGCCGACGGCACGCTGTGTAATGTATACATTTGAACAATTTTATATCACTTTAAGTTTTTTGTTAATCGCTTGAGTTTTGTACCTATATTTAACTACCGCAAGCTGTCTTCTTAGATTGAAGATGCAACTTGGAGAACTTATAGTAAATAAATAAAGGAATGCGCTATTGTAAGTAGATGTGAATAAAATGTGTGACTTGTAACCTCTGCTAACTGAAAAGTAAATAGCGCGATCGAAGGTTGCATCGGAGAGCGGCGCGCGCGGCGGCCGTTGCACCCGCGCGCGCCGCGCAGCGTCAGCGCCGGGGGGCGGCAGCGGGCAACGGGGAGCGGGCAGCAGGGTCGCGGCTCGGTGCGCGCTCACTGTTGTCTTATCACATTATCGCGCTGAGTGCGCGCAGAGCTCTCCACACATTCCCTCCTCACCGTCCCCGCCGCCACCGCCATCACGCCTCCCCGCCCCGCCTCGCGTCGCGCTGAGCTGCTCCGCACCGCATCGCGCTATCGGCTCCGCTATCAGTGCGCGATTAGATACGGCCGCGTGCACACCGCGCACCCCGCTCGACTTGCACACAGTTGGAGTACCAGCAACAGAACATAACCTAGTACTGAGTGCGGAGGAAGTGCGCAAACACTGACCGCGGACGAGCCGCCGCCGCGCAGTCGCCATGAGGAGCAAAGACCGCTTGGATGAGTTGCGTCAGGTGAGTGTGCCCGCGACGCGCCCCGCGCCCCTCGCTCCGCGCCCCTAGCCCCTTGCCCCGCGTGCTGACGAATGCCAATTTGTTACATTAGTCATTAACACGAACAACATGCGCACTGTACATGCAGGCAGGAAATGGCGGTCTGTGTAAAAAGATGCACATTAAGCTAAACGCATGTTAAATTCCGTCGCCGTCGTAAGTTTGACGCCCATTCATAGCAGTGTTGTACGCGACAGTTGGCGAGCGAGGCGGGCGTGTACCACGAGACGGTGCTGGTGCTGGCGCTGCCGGAGGAGCCGCCGCCCGCCGCCGTCGCGGAGCTGCTGCACGAGGTGAGGCAACCTCCGCGCACCTGATGCAGGCCAATCGTGTGCTTTTTGAAGCGGCGCGGACGCGGCAATCAGTTTTTTTTTTATTTTAAAGGCTGCTGAGATAAGTAGGTATTCTTTTCGGTTTAACGTGGGGGAAATGCCTGCGCATACCCGTCCTCGTCGAGGCAAGGACAGGTTATGTCGGACTTGCACCGACTACAACTCCCACGAAGTTCCTTCTCGTCGCTTAAGGCGGGGTAGCGGGAACGCTTTTGCACACATCCGCGACCCCGCCAGCGTTAGCGGCATGACGCAGTCCCACCTCGGGAGGAAGGGAATAACCCTCCCTTTCCACCTCTGTAGAGCCACGCCGGAACCCACAGCGCGCCCCGTCATCGACTTCCTGCAGTCGCGCGGGTAACGGATTCCCCAGAACCCGTCACCCAGAGGCCATGAGAGCCAAGAGAGAAAATTCTCTTGACTTCCTGCGGCAGATCCGAACTTGGGCCCGCCGCTATCCGTTAACGGCCGCGAAGGATAGGGAGAGCGAAACATCGCAATACCGATCCTCCTCTTCTCCCGCGGCCCCACCGCCGCCGCATCAGCGATGCGGCACCGCTTAGTCGTATAAGGAACATCCTTCGCGACTCCACCTCGGTTGCAGAGCGTAGCGTAAAGCCGCCCCGGCAATCCACCGGCACGTATCCGAGGTGAGCTTAACGGTGGAGCACTGAAGTTATAACCTGGAGAGGCCGCCTCGGGCCGGCCGGGTAGGTTCCTCTTCGCTTCACCGTGGGCGACCCAGCCATGGCTACTAAGCCCCTCCGCCACAACAAGGCAGGAACTTGTTGGGAGGACGCGGCGACCAGTGCGTTAGGTCCAGAGCGGATCGGAGACGATCGGTTGACACGCGCACAGGTTTCTGTATAACTTACCCACTTTGCCATCCGAGACAGGAAGTATGTCTTACAACAACCATTACGCTTAGTGGCGCGCGCGGCGGCCGACGCGACGTGGGCGCCGTTCATTGAACAGAATGCTGTGCGGCCTCGTTGTCCTCATTACGCTCAATAATTGAGGCGCGGCGGCTTCCTACTCCGACCCACTCCTCCGCCTCCCTGTCCCTCCGCCGGCAGCTCTCACCGCATCAGCGTCTCCGCCCCGCATGTCGCATACAAGCACGTAAACACTGTAAAACATTATTGTACCTAAGCAAATTATTTAATTAAACGGGACCGCCGGCCGCCATCACGCCGCCGGATGTACCAACGGACGCGCGCGAGCTGCGGGGTGGAGGGCGAGCGCGCTGTCGGAGCGCTCCGTGCACGCGCCGTACTCATTGTAACGGGAAGTAGGGCAGCCAGATTTTAGCTCAGCGCCAGCTCCAATCCAGTGCGTCATCTGTCCGCCGTGTTGCAGGTGGAGGCGATCAGCAGATGGATCGACGAGGTGAACGCCGACACACAGCTGATCCGCCGCCTGCACTCCGACCCCACCTATCACACCAACAATCGTGAGTAGAGTTTATCTCTACATTACTCCATCACTGCCCGACTATGTTTTACCAATGTTATCGGAGGCTGCGCCTGAGCCGGTGGCTCTAATGGACCTCGTCAGTGGCCGCTCAGCCGCAGCTCCTTCTTAGAACTCTATTAAAATATAATAAACTTAATGTGTTAACTATTTTTAAATTTCATTATCGTTTCCTTTTCGCCTGATGACGACGCAGCGCCGCGCACTCGTCGGCCTCTGATCTGACGGCCGGCGAGCCTCCGAGAGTCCAGCGAGGTGCAAGTGCTGCTGGAGTCTGCACCAAGCCAATATTATGATCGAGCTCAATGGATACGTGGGCGAGTTGCAGACGTGCAGGAGCAGCTGGACGCGGCAGTAACGCGCGCGCACGCCGCAGGCCTCAAGCTTTGTGGGGCGCTTCGCCAGCTGGAGGGGCGCGCGCGGGCGGGCTGCGCCGGCGGCGCTGTCGGTGCCGGCGGGCGCATCGCGCGCCTGCAGTACGCGGCCGCGCGGCGTCGGTACGCCGATGCCCTCTCCGAGCACGCGCGCCTCCTGCAGCTGCTGCGCGACGACCGCGCGCGTCTCTTGCATGAGCAGATCAAACTTAGTAAGTTCGATTGTTATGCTCCGCGTCCGTGAACATGTTGTACAATAACTTAGTTTGACCTGCGAACAATAAGATACGGTGTTCAGTCGAATTTTGAGATAGTCGTCGCCGTGGAGTCCCCAGCGTCGTCAGCCTCGCGCGCGTACCAACAAACTGCCACTTCGTTGCCCGGACATAATTAGGAGTAAACAAATTGTTAATCGAGTTCCGTTCACTGAACTCGCATTATTGATGCCATGGTTTCCGGTCGACGGACATGGCTGCAACGATGATTACTACGATCGTGACTATATTTAAGTGATGTGACATGGGGTAATGCAATGATGTCATCTTCGTGTTCACAGCGAACCTCACGATCTCGGAGGAAGAGTGCGAGCAGCTGCTGGATTCCAACAACGTTTCTCTCTTCGTAGATAACGTGAGCTCTCGCCCCTCCTCGTTTCCGTCGCCGCCGCCGCTTAAACAGGAGGCGGTCACAGAAACGACTACTTACTGGTAACCCGATCGCATGCAACAAAGTAACAACGGAGCAGCGCCGAAAGCCGGCCTCTCTCCCTACCGGATCTGCGGGTTCCGCGAGAGGAGTGCGCTGATGCGCATGCGCATGGTGTGTTACAGCTGCGCGCGGAGGGCGCGGAGGCGAGGCGCGCGCTGCGCGAGGCGGAGGCGCGTCGCGACGAGCTGGCCCGCGTGGAGGGCGCGCTGCGCGACGTGCACGACCTCTTCCTGCAGCTGTCGCACCTCGTCGCGCAGCAGGTGGGGCGCCCGGCTGCGTGTCGCGACATTTTGTTGCAAGTGTCCACATCGCGCTAGACACGGTGTGAAGTGTTGTCCTCTACTTGTCCTAGAACAGCAGCGGCTATGCGGCGGTGGTGTGGCGATGGAACGGTGGTAGTGCGGTGGCTTTTTCCATTTATTTCTAAATTTTCTCTTTTAGAGTCACAACAATGTCATTTTATACTAGTCATAAAATAATTTCTGACTTCAGAAAACATTTTTTGTTGTCTCAACTTCTGCGTAATCGCAACCATAGAAGGAAACCACCGATGGGATTTTGATAGATATTTCATCCCTGACAACAAAAAAGTACCTAACACTGCGGCGTTTGTTTCCGTCGCCGGGCAACACTCTGCAACAATCATCCTGTTACAAATTGCAGCATGTGATGTCACTAAAGGGTAGACACTCAACATCTTGCCATGGTTAGTGACGGGCGTACCGTCTACCATTCTACGACTGTCCCTCCGTCTCGCTCGCGATTGTGACAGTGTTCGAAATAAATAGAAAAACTTAAAAATTCGCAGCAAGAGCAAATCGACAGCGTGGAGCACTTCGCGCTGCAGGCCACGGAGCACGTGGGGGACGGCGGGCGCGAGCTGCTGCGCGGCACCGTCAGCCGCCGGCACGCCCGGAAGGTGCGCCCTGTGCTCCCCTCGGGCCCACTGCTCCGCGGGGGCAGCGAGAGCCTTACAATTTAAATTTAATCTTCGTTTAAATAGGATCAGTGTTGATGCTACACCTTCACATGCGGCCTCGACGATGAGCAGCGATTTCAGTAATTGGTAACTACCGCGGGCGGTAAATGTCCTCATCAGGCTCATGCGCGAAAGAAGAGATGTGAACATTATTTAACTTAACATGTCCTCTGCGAGCCGCGATGTTTAAAATGTTACCACATGCAAATTCCTGTTCAGGCAGTAGGTTCTGTCGCAACGTGAACATTTGTCTAGATTACCGGAATCGAGGCAGTCGCCTGTGCCTCTCACCCCCACCCATCTAATTCAATGGTATTGAATTTCAGAAGAAATTCGGCTTGATCATCTGCCTATCATCCGGATTCCTGGTAGTGTTGCTGGTGCTGGTGTACACGTAGCGCCGCGGCCGTCTCCGTTCCAGCAAAGTCATCGTTTCCTAGTCATATTTAAACATTAAATGCGTTACGAACAAAATATTTGTTCACTACATTATTTATATTTAAAATGTATAACAAAGGTGCGTTCAGGAAGTTCAGGAAATACAACCAACCTCTGCAGAGAGAAAGAAGATTACAAAGCATCACGACGATGGAGCAGGCGGCGCCGCGATTGGTGTACATCCAAGATTCATCTTCAATGCGGTGCCTGACGAGAGCACTGCGCCGCGAACGGGGCCGTGTGCTGCGTACCCTGGCTCCACAGAGCACTATGCATACCCTGAGTTAGGGTAGGCATTCGAGTAATGAACATTATGGGTCCTCCTACTCATTTGAGTATTTGATTGTTATAATTGTGGTTATTTTTACAGCATTTTGACTGACATTTTATTACAGCAGGATGGGTATAATAGAAATTGTCAATGAAATATAAGATTCTTCCAAAATACCTGAAAAAAAATAATTAACAGAGGATGAACCTCCCGTTAATTCACTGCTGTATTTTTAGATTTATGCGAGTTTTTTATTTTATCACCCATTATGGACAAAACTTTTGAGAACACTTGACTAACATTTTCCTAAAACCAGAGATTTTTATGTGAAATCTATATTATATTTCACATAAAATAGTATAATTTATGTAACATCAATGGAAGGGGGTGCAGGGATCGAACTGAGCGTATATTAAAAAACCAAAACTACCTACCCACTTACATTTATACTTACTAAGTAATAAACTACCCCACAAATTTATCTCTCTACACACTTAAGTACTAGGATATTTCTCCATTCACAGGATTTTTATTTCAGCTCCCTTATACGTACGTGGTATATGCGTGGAGAGGTTGGGGGAGGAGGTGGCGCGAGTAACAAATTAGTGATAAGTATTTCTGTAAACGGGTCTGCATCACCTACGTCAAGTTCTTCATCCGTTGCCACCACAACAGTGTTGTAAACGTACTTAATCGGCACCTGATCTAAATTAATCGGAGATTATTTTGCCTTACCCAGAATAGGACGGGAAAGAGAATACATCCCGGTGATATAGGAGCAAGAGGTATTAATTGATCCAGATGTCTTCTTCTCTCCACACCATCTGACATGCTTACTTTATAAGAAACTGACCCTGTTTTCATCACCGCTGTACCCTTAAGCCACTTACCTCCTCTTAGAGTATAATTGCATACAAGCTCAGGTTCCTCAATATTAGTTTCACCGTCATTGCCTTTGGAATTAACTATCTGTATCTTAGGAGATACATATGCAGTAAGGAGCGAAGCTCGGGAGCTACGATTGGACACAATGCATAGAGACGACCTCGTGGGTTATTGACCCAATAAGGTGACAGCTGGTGAAAATGATGATCTTGAATGATGACTACCGCATAGAGGACATGGGGTGTACAAAACTAGGCCACTAGCGATCACGAGTTTGTTGTAACTAGGAGCGCGCGTACTCCGCGGTTCTCATGACGGTCACCGCGCAATGGTTGGTGATCACTTACTGGCGCTCACCGGTGTGCTTGGTACAAACGCCAACAATCACAAACACAGTATTGAAATAAAATTTTGCTTAGAGGCGTATGGGCTCCATCTTTTTGCACCCTATGCGGTGCTGACGACACGTGTTTAATACAATAATTATTACAAAATATTTTAAATTCTACCGATAGGAAAGATGAACTATTATCCATAACTTATTGCGTTGGCAACCCAAACCGCGCGAAAACCGTGCAGGACGCGGAAATGGTAGTCGCAGCATCGGTGTGCCGCCTCGGGAGCACCTCTATCCATTTTAAATAGGCGTCTACAATTATAAGGTATTTTGGTCCCATATTCCGTAAATCCTGCATGCAAACGATGTCAAGAATCTAATGGTAATTCTCATGAATGAAGAGTCGTCTGTCGTGGGTTATCTCTAACCGAACGACAACCCTCACCTGAGCGACAGACTTCTCAATGTCTAAACCTAAGTCTATCAGTATATCTTGTTTCCTAGTAAAATACGGTTTCTCTTCATTACAATCAGTTGTATTCGGCCAACCGGACGTCACGTAACCAATATTTCCATGTATAACTCTATTCTTCAGTGTGTCCTTGCGGATGTCCTTAAAATTGACATACGTAACCACACGCGACAGTCTTGGACCAGCCGCGGACGCGTACGGACGCTGACAGAGAGCTCCGCACGAAAAAATTGACGCGAAGTTACGTAAATACATTTTGTAAAAGTTGTCTTCGATTTGCGCGCGCTATACATCGTCGTGCTGGTCTTCGCTTTGCGAGTCCAGTGCGATCGGACTTAATAACAAAAAGTTATTAAGTAAAAACAACAAAAAGTGAGGTTAAGTGACTTCCCAAGTGAACGCTGCGGAAAAGAGATCGCCGACCCCCTCTTTTTTCACTGGAAATAGTGCCCCCCAGGAGTCTCTCCAAACCTTCCAAAAATCAGATTTTTCTGGACAGGGGTTGTGGAGAAAATAGACTTTTCCCCAAAACCACGTGGCACGTGGTCAGAGATCCAGACGGTGCACGGGGAAACGGTTTACACCGTTTGAAAGAAGACGACGAGGCGAACTCGCGGCCACCTCGTGGTCATTAATCCGACCCTCGAGGAGCGAGTTAGAAAATTGCAAATCTACCCCTAACTTCGGTTCCAGATATTTCGCTAGCTGAAGCAGTGATCCCCATTTATTGGGGCTCGTTGGAGGCGCCGAAGGAAGACCAATCCAACAATACCCCACAAGCGGGGGGTTAATGTAGAAAAATCGTTTTTAAAAATTAATTAGTGGGGGACGCCGTGCCAGGGCCTAGTGACACCCCTGGGGGCATTGAGGGAGCACAGGTAGGTTAAAAAACTATTTGGCTGGATTAAAAAACTTCCCCTCTCCTCAAATATATAAAAAATTATAAAACTTTTGGAATATTTTTTGGATAATAAACAAAATACAGTTTTTTTTTTTTTTTTATTAACGTGTGTAACAAAATGTTAACAGATTGCATACCTCGTACCAATACTGGGCCGGTAGTGGGGTAGTGTCGGACTCCAACCGACTAAAAAGCTTCACACGGTATTCCATCACATCCGCAAGGAATGCACGAGGGTCAAGGGATAACGCTTTGGACAGTTCTTCCGCAATCCCCGTTCGGTGCCCGGATCGAACGGGCCCGCCTCGGGGAGCGATGTGAAGCGTCCCTCCCAATTGACAAATCCCTATCACTTAGCGGCGACGCGTCGGAATACGAGACGCGTCGCCAGGTACGCCCCAGGAACCCTTTCCAAGGGGGGCGCCGGACCGACGGCCCTTGTCGGTCGCGGCGCCAGGTTCCTCTGCCTAAGGAGGCAAGCGGCGGTCGTGTGCTCGGCTCCGCCCGTTGGCGACGAGCTGTCTGCGCACTGCGACCGCCTCCTGCCCCCTCGGCGTCCGCTCTCTGTGACGCTCGGTCTCTCGCTTCTGCGACATAATGATATCGCAGAATCGGGATACCGCGTCCCATGACGCCTCGCTTCTGACCATGATCCGTACCACGGCCGGTAGCGAGAGGTCAGTCCTTATTGCCGCTACGAGCGCGGCCCTATCCTCTCCTCATCGCGGGCAATCGTCCAAGGTGTGGGACGATGTGTCCACCGGGTGTCCACACTCGTCGCACGCCTCGTCCGTCCTAGCGCTACAGTGATGCTGGTGCAGATAGCTCCCAAAGCAACCGTGCCCCGTGAGTATCTGTACCAGGCGGAAGTTTAAAACTCCGCTGTCCCTATCCAAAACAAAATACAGTTGCAAAATTCAAAATTCTAACTTTGGCAAATTTTTCAAGGTTGAAAAATATTTTAAATAAATACCTTTTTATTTGGTTCATATTGAAAATTTTACCCTTAATCCACCAGCTTGTCTCTAAGGGCAGTTACGTCGATAACAAGGGTGGTCACGGACCGCAAATAAGTTATAAATACGGTGGAGCATAATTTGCTAGGGGGAAATAACGCTGTGCGAGGGAGGCTGGTATCCGGCCCCAACATACTAGTGAAATATTAGTGTTGTCTCCCAGTTAAACTAGGTAGCGGTACAGAAATAATAGGATTCTAAAAATATTTTTTATTAATTGTTTAAACAATTATATTATTTAGGAAGACAAATTGGGCATAGTACCACTACCTAGTTTCACATAGCGCTTCAGGCGGCACCGACTTGGCCGGCCCCCTCCAATGGGTTCTCGCCTTGTCGTGGCGGAGGGGCTTAGTAACCGTGGTCCGGTACACGGTGAAGCCAAGTGGAACCCATCCGGCCGGCCCGCGGCGAAGGGCTGGCCGAAGCGGCCGCTCCAGGTTCGAGCACCGGTTGGGATAACTGGGGCTCACCGGAGCGGCCGGGAGCCGCAGGAGCGGCTGTGTGCTGCCCTAGCGGCTGGCTGCAGGGGCGGTTTCATACCGCCCCTCGCAGCCGAGGTGGGGTCGCGGAGGGAGTACCCTCTGCGGCCAACCGGTGTCACACCGGCGATGCGGCGGCGGTGGGGCCGCGGGGAAAGAGGAGTTTCGGTATTGCGATGCGCCGTTCTCCCTATCCTCCGCGGCCGTTAACAGGTAGCGGCGGACCTAACATCTCTCCGCCGCGGGGAGCCGGGAGAGGTTTTCTCCCGTGGCTCCCATGGCCTCTGGGCGACAGGTTCGGGGGAACTGGTCGCCCGCACACGCATGAGGTCGGGGAGGGGGTGCGCTGCATGTTCCGGCGCGCCCTGGGAGGATTCAGCCCTCCCCCCGAGGGGGGCCGCGCAAGCGGCCAGCGCCGGCAGGGTCGCGGTTGTGTGCGTACCCACGTTCCCGTGACCCTGTCATCATGGCGATGAGGAGGAACATCGTGGGGGTTTTAGTCGGTGCAAGTTCGACATAACTCGTCCCCCACGTTAAACAAAAAAAAAAAAAAACGGACTTAGCCGGCAGAGCCATCGCTAAGCGCGGTGAAGTACCAGGCTCGCATAAACGCGAGGTGCGTGCGTCGACCACGGCAAATCGGATCGACACCGGTTGGATAATTCCAATTGGACTTTGCAAAAATATTGTAGTGGCGAAACATTGTATTGGCCACTATAATATTTTAATTTAATATTATATACTATTTATTAAATTATATATTTATCTATTTATTTATTAGATTATATATTAATAAGTATTTTTATATATAAAATTACTTATTTATTTATACTTTTAAAAATTTACTATGTAATCCGATTGGAAGGATCCAACTGGACCCATTAGTTGTAAGGGCCCTATTGCCTTTTTTTTTTTTTTTTTTTTTTTTTTTTTTTTTTTATTAACGTGTGTAACAAAATGCTAACGGATTGCACACCCCGTACCAATACTGGGCCGGTAGTGGGGTAGTGTCGGACTCCAACCGACTAAAAAGCTTCACACGGTATTCCATCACTTCCGCAAAGAAATGTACGAGGGTCACGGGATAACACTTGATAGTTCTTCCGCAACCCCCGCTCGGTGCCCGGATCGAACGGGCCCGCCTCGGGGAGGGATGTGAAGCATCCCTCCCAATTGTCAAAATCCCTATCACTAAGCGGCGACGCGTCGGAATACGAGACGCGTCGCCAGATACGCCCCAGGAACCCTTTCCAAGGGGGGCGCCGGACCAACGGCCCTTGTCAGTCGCGGCGCCAGGTTCCTCTGCCTAAGGAGGCAAGCGGCGGTCGTGCGCTCGGCTCCGCCCGTCGGCGACGAGCTGTCTGCGCACTGCGACCGCCTCCTGCCCCCTCGGCGCCCGCTCTCTGTGACGCTCGGTCTCCCGCTTCTGCGACATAATGATATCGCAGAATCGGGATACCGCGTCCCATGACGCTTCGCTTCCGACCATGGTCCGTACCACAGCCGGCAGCGAGAGGTCACTCCCTATCGCCGCAACGAGCGCGGCCCTATCCCCCCCAAATTGCGGGCAATCGGCCAAGGCGTGGGACGATGTGTCCACCGGGTGTCCACACTCGTCGCACGCCTCGTCCGTCCTACCACTACAGTGACGCTGGTGCAGATAGCTCCCGAAGCAACCGTGCCCCGTGAGTATCTGCACCAGGCGGAAGTTTAAAACTCCGCTGTCCCTATCCAACCAGTCCTCGAGGACCGGTCGGACGGCCTCCACGGTGAGGCGACCGTGCGTCGGGTCTCGGAGTCGCCGCTCCCATCGCCGACGCACGTCCAGGCGCCCCTCTCGGCGCCACCTTTCCTCCTCGTCCGGCGACGGACGCTCACCCCCCCGCTCGAGGGCGCACTTCCGCCGCCAGTAGATACGCGCCAGCGACTCCGCTTCGAGATCCCACGGCGGCGTTCCGGCGAGGACGCACGCCGCCTCGAAGGAGACGGTACGGTAACCGCGTACGACCCGTATGGCCATGACACGCTGCGGTGCTCGCAGCAGAGTCCGGCCGCGGGCCGACAGGTTCTCCGCCCATATGGGCGCCCCGTATAACGCCATAGAGCGCACCACTCCGGTGTAGAGTCGCCGGCATCCTACGCTCGGTCCGCCCAAATTGGGCAGAAGGCGGCTCAGGGACCCAGCCGCTCGAATGAGCTTCGGGCCCAGCTGCCGAAAGTGCTCGTCGAACCTCCACCGGCCGTCGAGGACGAGTCCCAAGTACTTCATGGAAGTACCGACGGCGATGGAAGTCCCACCGACTATCAGCTCCGCTCCCGGCGGAGGCGCTTTCCGAGCGCCGTGGAAGCATAGAGCCTCGCACTTGCCCAGCGCCACCTCCAACCCCAAGCGCCGAATGCGCGCGACGACTTGGGCTACGCCCGCAGTCGCCAACACGCGCGCCTCCCTAAAGGTGCGTCCGCGGGCCGTCACCAGGGTGTCGTCGGCGTAACAAGTCACGTCGACTCCTCCGAGGTTAGCCCCGCGCAGCACCGAGTCGTAACCGACGTTCCACAGGAGCGGTCCGAGGACCGAACCCTGTGGGACGCCGCACGACACGCCGTGCCGACACCACTCGTCTCGCGTCGGGTACCTCACGAAACGGTTCGAGAGGTACGTCCCGATCGTCCGCCTCAGGTAGACCGGGACCCCGAACTGGACCAGCGCAGCGGTGATCGTTTCCCACGGAAGGGTGTTGAACGCGTTGGCGATATCGAGCGACACCGCCAACACCACCTCTCCGCGAGACACCGCGTCGTCCGCTATGGCGCGCACCCGCGCTATAGCGTCGACGGTAGACCTGCTCCTGCGGAATCCGAACTGTGAGTCGCTCAGATCCGGTCCAGTCTCCTCCATGTGTCGAACGAGGCGTGCTGCGATAACGCGCTCGAAAAGCTTGCTCACCTCGTCCAACAACACTATGGGCCGATACGACGACGGCGAGTCGACCGGTTTCCCCCCCTTCTTGAGCAGGACCAGTTTCCCCGTCTTCCAAAGGCGCGGAAACCGACCCTGCTTCAAGGACGCCGTGAACAGCGCCCGCGTCCAGGGCTCCAGGGGACCCAAAGCTAGAGCCCACGCGCGGCCGGGTATACCGTCGGGCCCAGGAGCGGTGTCTCTGACACGCATCCTTTTAACGGCCGCCGACAGTTCCCCTTCGCTGACACCCGGGGCGTCGTCCGGTTCGAAGGAGTCTCCCTCCCCCACCCCTCGGCCGCCGCGGGACTGAGTCGCTGTCGAAGGCGACCCCTCGACGTCCCGCCGTGGGAACAGGGTGCAGATCGTCCGGTCGAGAAGTTCCGGTCGAAGGCTGCGAGTCAGAGGGGGTCTCCAAGGGCGCAGCTTTTGCCGCACCCTCATATACGGCTTCCCGAAAGGGTCGCCGTCCAATGACTCGAGCATCTCGACTTCGGAGGCCTTCTTCGCCTCGGCGATCGCGACCACCAGCTCCTTCACGTTGGCCCTGTGCGCCGCATACAGCCGCTCCTCCTCGGCCGTATCGCGCCTCCGTCGACGTCGGCACCTGTGGTACCGTCGCCGGCTCGCCACGCACGCCTTACGAAGCCGCGCTAGGTCCGCCGACCACCAGTACACACCGCGCCTAGGAGGCAGGGAGCGCACTCGAGGCATGCTCGCGTCGCACACTCGCGACACGGCCGCCGCCAGTCTCTCCGCTTCCTCCTCTACGTCTAACGCCGCCGCGGGCGTCCTAGACGCCCTCCCCTCGAGGACCCAGGCCTCGACCAGGGCCGCCTCCTCGAGGAGGTCGCGATCGAGACGCCTCAACGCCCACCGAGGGCCGTCCCCGACCAAGGGTCGACTAGGATCGCTCGGAGTGCCCGAGGCCGCCGAGACACTGAATCGGACGTACAAATGGTCCGACAGAGTCTCGACGCCCCCGAGCACTTCCCAATCCCCGATGCGGCGGGCCAGGGCGTCTCCAGCGAACGTAACGTCCACTATAGAGCCACCCCGTTTCCGCACGCACGTGTTCGTCATCCCCCTGTTGAGCACGACCAACCCGGCCCCGACCGCGAACTCCTCGAGCGCGGCGCCGCGTGCGCTCGTCGCCGGGCACCCCCACGCCTTCGACTTGGCGTTGAGATCTCCGGCGAAGAGAACGCGACCCGACCCGGTCCGGCCGATGAGAGCACCCACCTCGTCTAGCAGCCGCTCGAATTCGGCTAAGCTGCGATTCGGCGAGAAGTATGCTCCCACGACCAGGCCTATTGCCTTAGTTTTAAGATTTCTTGGTTGCTATTGCATTTAATTTTTAAGTTTTATTGATTGACAATTCCATTAGAATAGTGTTACCTTATTGCAGTAGTTTGTAAGTTTTAAACGTCATATTGCACTAGAATTAAGTTTTATAGTATTAGACGAGTTCCTCCTGTGTTATTCTCTCTCCCATCGCCATGATCCGCACTCTCCCTAAGAAGGCGGACGCGGGCGACGTGACCTTGCCCAGTGAGGCAGAAGACACGAGTAGAGGGAGCACGTCGCTCATAATTGAAGGAAGGAGAGGAGGTAGCGTTCGGAGGAGTGTGGGGGAGTGGGAAAAGGCGAGGGAGAAGAGGAAGACCTCACCCTGTAAAGTTACCCCCGCCACGAAGCCAAAGATAAGAGCCCCTACACCACAGGACAAGCTGGTGGAGGAGCGGCTGCCGGCGGCGGCGGGTGCCGCAGGACCCTCAAAAGAGGGAAAACCGGCGCCCGCCGACCGCGTTAAGGAGGCGCGAGCTTGCCTTAGGAAAGCCAAGCTCCACCTAGGCAACTCACGCAACCTCAAAAATGAAATAAAAGTGGAGGTGACCGTCGCGATAGACAGGCTCTACCAGCTTGTAAAGGAGGCCGAGACGGACAGGACACGAAAAAGTCCTGCTTTGGGGGGCCCTTGAGAAGGTGAGTGTAAAGCGCGGGACCGGGGGTCGTCAGGAGGATCCCGCGCGACCCCCGCCGCACCAGGGCAATCCGACCTCCTCCGCAAGAGGATGGAGGAAAATGGGCGACTCCTGGAAGTCAACAGTAAAGAGAAGTGCTTGGGAAGATCCGTGAGGCCCTCAACGCGGAGGAGGAGGGCGTCCGGATCGACAGGGTCCGTAAGGTCAGGGACAGCAAGGTCATAATCAGATGCGGCACAGAGTCCGAGCTGTCGAAAATGAGGGAGAGGCTGACCAAGGCAGGTTAGGGCCTGAATGTGGAGGACGTCAAGAGCCGAGACCCGCAGGTCATGCTTAGGGATGTTATGTCCCATAACAAGGATGAGGACATCCTGAAAGCACTCAGGACCCAGAACGGATATCTGCTGGGTGGCATCCCTGAGCGCAACCTGCAGGCCGAAGTCCGCTTCAAGCGGAGGGCGCGAAACTCGCTCGTGATCCATGTGGTCTTGCGAGTCTCGCCAAAGCTCTGGGCCCGCCTAACCGACGCGGGAATGATGCACGTGGACCTCCAGCGGGTCCGGGTGCAGGACCAGTCCCCACTGGAACAATGCACGCGCTACCTCGGCTACGGCCACAACAAACGGTTATGCACCAAGCGCGAAGATCGGAGCACCCATTGCAGTGGTCCGCACCTGAGGAGCGAGTGCCCGGACTGGCAAGCCGGGAAAGCTCCCGCCTGCCGGAACTGCCGGAAGGCCAAGGCAGACCGATGGGACCACGGGGCGTTTTTTTTTTTTTTTTCTTTTATCGTTTCCCCTGCGTGTTTTGGGTCAGGGCCTTTTACTTTCATTCAATTACCATCAGTTTTTGTATTTCTGATATCATCTACCTTTCCTTCTTTCATCCTTTCATCTTTCATCCTATACTTATCTGCCATTCTTTCTTATCTTTATCACTCTCCATTCCATTTCCTTCTTTCATCCGTCCTCTGAGAGTGAAGACGCCTTCTGAAGAGGGGGGGGAGCCTGAAACAAGCATACTCTGGAGCATTTTTTCTTTCTTCTTTCTTGCTTTTCTCATCTCCATTCCTTGCTTCCTTTTATTTCTTCTTTATTTCCTTTCTTACCTTTTATTCTCCCCCAACACTTTTCTCACCACTCTTCTGCAGTATTTGATAAATACTGCGCGACTTTCGTCTTCACCCATCAGAGAGGCAATGGTACCAGCATCTATCCTCCTACTCATCTCTTGCTCACAATCCATTCTTTCCCTTCCGTACAAGGGACAGGATGTGATGAATGTGCTCCACGGTCTGGTCCACCGTCGGGTCACAGAGGCACGCGGGACTCTCCTTGAGCCTAAACCTGTACAGGTACTCAGAGAATCCCCCGTGCCCAGTGAACATCTGGACCAGATCCGTGTCGAGCTCCAGCCGGCGAATACAGCGGTAAGCCGACGCGACGTCCGGGAAAAACTTCCTCGTTGTTGAGGCCGTTGTACCTTCCACGTACCTCCTGTTCCATTCGTCAAGCGTCCTCTGCCTGAGCTGACGCTTGACGAATGAGACGGGGCAATCCTCGTACACCGGTCTCCTTTTGTTCTTCAGGGCCGCTTCCTTGGCCAGTTGGTCCGCCCTTTCATTTCCCTCCATCCCCACGTGCGCCTTCACCCAATACAACCTGATTTCCGTCCCTTTCTCACGCGCTTTCAAAATATTCCCTTTTATCCGAAGCGCCAGGGGGTGGAGGGTGTCAGATCTTGCGACTGTTTCAAGGGCGGACCTCGAGTCGCTAAGTACGGCGCATTTCTGCGCCGACCCGCTGGCCGCGTACCCCGTCGCTTCCGCAATCGCCAGCAGCTCTGCCTGGTATACGGTGCAGAAGTTGCCCAACTTGAGTTTTTTGTTGGTAACCTCTGCGGCGTCCCGCATTACGCTGAACGCCGCACCCACCTTGTCGTCGATGCGGCTGCCGTCGGTGTAAATAGCCGAGTCGGCAGCCGAGGTGGCAAGTTGGACTTCCTCTGCACTTTCCCCCAGGCAGGAGAACTCCACACCAAACTGTTCAGACGGGTGTGGTAGTCTCAAGAAGCTCGCTGGTGCCTCCAGCTCTCGATCCCCTAGTACTTCCCGGGAGTGGCCGCGCTTTACCTCAAATAAAGTGGCTGCTTCTTGGACCCGAAGGTCCAGAGGAAGCAACCCGGCAAGTACCAGGGCCGAATGCAACGACGCGGTTCGGTGAGTTCGCGCAATTTTCTGCGCGAAGCCACGCTGAACCGCATTGAGCTGCCTTCGGACCAGCAGCTTCTTAGCCGCCGGCGCCCATGCACTCGCTGCATACAAAATTGTCGGCTCCAACACCGCCAGGTACATCGCTCTGATCACCTCGGAGTTCAACCCCCATGATACTTTCGCGGCTCTACACAGTTGACGATAGAGCCCTTAGGCCTTTTTGCTCACGTTCTTCACATGTGTGTTGAACGTGAGTCTATCGTCAACTGTGAGGCCAGGGACCACGGGGCGTTCGACGAGGAGTGCCCTGTCCGGAGAAGGTGGGAAGCCATATTGCGGGCGTCGGTAGCGT
>JARDWD010000551.1:0-56686 GCA_029034505.1 Ornithoptera priamus | reverse complement strand
CCCCCCTCGCCTTCCCCTCCATAACACTATCCATTCTTCGACCCATCCGCATCTAATACCTTCCCACCCTTTCCCTTTATATATTAGTTTTGTTTTTATTATTTTAGCTCGCGGATACCGGATCCGCGAGCCCTGAGTCCGATGAAGCTGCAATGGTTGTCAATAAAACTGCGGCGAGAACATCACCATAAAAAAAAAAAATCACAAACTTAAACACCACATGTTAGCACAGTTACGTATGGAGAGGAGTCTAGAAATAATCAAAACGACATACATCGCAGTGACAGAGCTTATGATACTATTATTTATACAAAGATAGCGCTTAAGCAGACGCTGCAGCAGAAGTAACCGTGCAGAGATTATATATATAATGTACTGTTTTGCATAAAGAATTTGTAAGCATCGTGCACACCTTTTTCAACCAAAAACACTACAAAACGAAGATCCGATATGTCCGAGTCTGAACTCGCCAAGATACAGGAAGTAGACGCCGGTCTTGCTACGTCTCCTTGGACTGTGAAGTTGCTCCCTTCAATATGGATTTCCAGCAGGCGTTCGGAAGTCATGGAAGCACTCGAATGAAGGATTGAACCGTAAACATCATCAAATAGAATAGATCCGCCATCGTGGAACACAAGTTGATAAATTTAACAAACTTTCATTAAGATTACCACCATTTGACGGATAGCTTTGAATCGCTAAAGGACTAGGCTACAACAAAATGGCGGCCATGCCAATGGACGCCATGCTTAACAAGATTGCGCGCTTCGCGCGTAAACAGTTCCCGGAAGCCTGGGAACAATTTATTACCTCTCCTCCCACCATTCCCCCAACGTCCGTGAATTTTGACACGGACAGCCCGGCGTCCCCGGACCCAACCCCCGCGACTCGCGCGCCGCCGAAAGCAAGGGTCCCCGTGGCAGGGCCTTCTATGCCCGTCCTGCTCGCCTCTTCTGACTTGGACTCGGACGTTAGCGGCAGCGACATGGAGGTGGAATCTCCACCATCCAAACATGCCGACGAGGGCTTGACCCTCGTCGTCAAGAAGCGCAAACGCGCTTCCAAACGCTCATCCGAGTCTAACTCGGACCGCGCCTCGCCGACGAGCACGCGGGCAAAAAAGGCCGCGCCTTCCGCGCATACAGGATAGGCTCAAAGCGTTCCTAGAGCACAGCGAAACTCTCGCTGCGCTGGAGGAAGACTTTAACTAACTCTCTCAGGACTCTGTCCGCGACTCTTGGTTCTCGTTTTTAATCCTCGATAATGGGTACCAAAATCCTGGGCAGAATTAAACCCCGCTCTCCAACTGTCGCGTACTTCAACGCGGACGACATCCACTCTCAAAATGAGCAAATATGCCTATTTCTCAGGAACCACGACGTCGACGTTATACTCATTCAGGAAACATTCCTCAAACCTTTTAATCGCGACCCGAAAAGCCACTCGGCCAGAAACTGTTTTGCCCGTCCCCGTTGCGTCAAATGCACCGGTGACCACGGCATCAAGGAGTGCCCGCGCACGCTTGAGTCCTCGGACCCGCCAAGCTGCTGCTTGCGCAAATCCGAGGGTCATCCGGCGAACTACCGCGGGTGCTCCAAAGCCCCGCGCAAGGGTGCGGTTGCGCCCCCCAAACCCCGAGTTACAACCTCGGGTATTCGGGGTTCGCGCCCTCTCCCCTCTCGCCGCGCTGGGTTGCAGAAGGTTGACAATTGTCAACCAGCTCCGATCCCTGCGGTATCGGCATGGGCAAAACCCTTGCCGACGACACAACGGCCGCATTGCCCTCGTTGCTCGCATCCCCCCCCATAGCCGCTCTCGAGGCGGATGTCTAAGACATCCCCCCGCTCACCTGGACACCGTCGTCCGAGTCCTTGTACACACCTTTGGGATCAGCACGGAGCTCCCCAAAGTACTAGGAAAAATCAAACCTGGCTCGTTGACCGTCGCGACCTTTAACGCGAACGGCATTCGTCACCAGAAGGAAGAAATCAGCGCATTTCTCCGACACCACGACGTCGACGTCATATTAGTTCAGGAAACATTCCTGAAACCATCCCACCACGACCCTAAAATTGCAAACTATCACCTCGTTAGGAACGACAGGCTGTCCGCTATGTACGGCGGCAACCTGATCTACTACAAGAGGTCACTGCACTGTGTCCCTCTTGAATGTCCTCAATTAAAAACTATCGAAGTCTCGGCGTGTAAGATAGGCCTCACGGGCCATCAACCCCTTGTTCTCGTCTCTTGCTACCTCTCACCATCCAAAAGGGTGGAGATGGAGGATATTAGGACCCTTCTCGATCTCGGTCTATCTGTTATGCTCGCTGGTGATTTCAACAGCAGGCACAGCGGCTGGGACCCCTTCGGCCAAAATCCAAACGGCCGTATTCCCTCAAAGTTAGCGGAAAAGCTAAACTTTGATATCATCGCTCCCTCTTCGCCGACGAGAATCCCTCCGCGGGAAGATCAAAGGCCCTCTGTCTTGGACATTGCAATCGTAAAGAATGTAGCTCTCCACCTCCGTTCGGTCCAGGTCATACATGACCTCGGATCTGATCATCTCCCGGTTCTTTTCAAGATGGGCCGGCGCACCGGTGAGGTCTCTCTGACCAAAACCGTCGTCGACTGGCGTAAACTTGAGGTCAAACTTAAGTCTACGAAGTCCCAGCACCTCGACGAGATACCGATAACGATCGAATCACCCGAAGTGGCAATTCGGGCGGTCGATTCGCTCTCTAAACATATCTCATCAGCCGTCGAAGAATCCACGAGGACGATACTCGAATTGGAACCTCAATTCGGAGCTCTTCCTCAGGACATTCGACGCCTGATCAGATCAAAAAATATCGCCTTGAGACTGTATGATAGGTACCGCTCCGAGGTGAATAGAGTAAATGCGCGCCGCCTTCAGAGGGCTGTCAAAGAGCGCGTCATAGAATACAGAGCCGACAGATGGGATTCTCTACTCGGCGACCTCGAGCCTTCTAAGGACGCTTTCTGGCGCCTAGCTCGAGGCCTCAAGTTAGAGAACCCTGGACTCATGCCACCCCTTGTCAAAGACGTCGACGCGTCGTCGTTGGCCTTCGAGGACGATGAAAAGGCCGAATGCTTGGCCGACAGTCTGGAGAACCAGTGCACACCATCATTTTCTACACCCGACTCCATTTACATAAAATTGGAGGAGGACTAGATCACACACAGAGTACACCCGCGAACAAAGGCGGGTCCGGGCCCGCCCTCGACGACAGACTAGATTCACCAAAAAAACCAAGAACCAGACACATATTCCGAAAATCCGCCGACGAATATCTTACACTCCACGTAGTACACATTTTTTTTAAACAAGCCGTAGATCCGGGTCCACCATCCCAGTGACAGATAAGCTGTAAGAGTCGCTTAACCCTTAAATGGACAATGTTGTTTTTAAACAACATACTAAACATCACAGATAAAATTATCTTTATTTTATTTTTTTGTTAATTTTGACAACTAGTTCTTATTCCTGAACGAATTTTGTACTTTTTTTAATGTTGGCACTATCCAATATTTTTATGCATTAAAAATAAATGAATGTCAAATGTCACTTTGAAGAAAACTTTTCTAGTGGCGCGAAACTAAGTTTTGAAGCTGTGTTCGGACTTTGATAAAATATAATGTAAGTATATAACATATTTTTATTTGCTTGATTATATCTTCAATTACATGTTCATGTTGTAAAACATTGAAAATTACTTGATGCTACTGTCGAATTACGCGAAATCTGGTATGTTGTAGGAAAACTACAATGCGCATTGCCTGCTAAATAAATGCATGTTTGGTGAAGGGTTTTTATTTTGCTTTTCAGCATGCCGCGATTACTAGAAAGCGAAATTACAAAGTATTTAGAAACTCTTGAAGCTTCAGAAGATGGCTTAGACGGCTCGGACTCCGAAGTAGAGGATGAAGGTCACTATTATCAAACAGCTCGAGATGTTCTTCGGGACCTTGAAAATAGTGATGAAGGTGAGAATGCCCAGTCTGATGAAGTGGATGCTGATCCTCCTCTCGTAATTGACAACGATCAAAATATGCCAGACCCTCCTATTTTGGAAGCCGGAGAAGCAGTACCCCAGAGTAGATCACAAGGGATTTCTAAGCGACCTCTGGTTTGGCGAAAACGGAATCTTGTTACTGCTGAAGACAGCCTTATTTTTAGGGGAGAAACTCAGATAACGGAAGCATTGATGTCTTGTAACACGCCGTATGATTTTTTTTCATTTTATTTTACATCAGATCTAAAAAAGCAAATTGTAGAACAAAGTAACTTATACGCGGCCCAGAAACAAATATCCAATCCTGAAATTATAAATGAAAATATCCTAAATAAATTCCTAGGCATTCTGATTTACACCTCAGTCATAAAATTTCCAAACACCAGGGCTTACTGGAGTGATAAATTTGGTTATGATCACATAAAAAATACGATGCCGTTAAAAAAATTTGAAAAAATAAGATCCACTCTCCATTTTGCCGACAATACGCTATGCTTACCCAAAGATCATCCAGACTATGACAGGCTATTCAAAATAAGACCTCTTGAGGAAATGCTCAACTGCCAGTTTGGAAAGGTTCCCTTAGACCAAAGGCTTTCCATAGACGAGCAGATGTGTGCAACCAAAATGAGCCATTACATAAAACAATACATGCCCAATAAACCCCACAAGTGGGGGTTCAAATTATATCTCATCTGCAGTCTACAAGGATATGCTCATAGATTTGAGGTTTACAGTGGAGGGAGCTCCAAAAATAACATCTTACCTGGTGAGCCAGATTTGGGAGAGTCTGGAAATACAGTCGTCAGGTTAGCTAGAATGGTACCACGCAATGTGAATCACATTATATACTTCGACAACTTCTATACTTCTGTGCCTCTCGTCACCTATTTAGCTAAGGAAGGAATTTTCTCACTGGGAACAGTAAGAGTAAACCGATTGAGAAACTGCAAATTGCCTGACAAAAACACTATAATGAAAAAGAACGTACCCAGAGGATTCTATGAGGAAAACGTGGCGACTGTGGATGATATTGACGTAAGTGCTGTTGTGTGGAAAGATAACAAGCCCGTTAACCTTCTTTCCACTTACGTAGGAGCAGAACCAGCAACCACAGTCACGCGCTTTGATAAATCGAAGAAAGAGAGAGTTGCTATTCCATGCCCCAAAGTCATCAAGGAGTACAATGCTCACATGGGGGGCGTGGACTTATTAGATTCATTTATAGGTCGTTATCACATCACAATGAAGAGCCGCAAGTGGACCATGCGCTTATTTTATCATTTCCTGGACCTCGCAGTTATAAATTCATGGGGTTTGTTCAAGAAGGTAAATAATATAAAAGGAAATGATCAACTTCTCAATTTGGGTACATTTAGACTAGAACTTGCCGAAACCCTCTGCAAATTGGGTCTACCTGCAAATGGCGCTAAACGTGGTCGACCTAGTGGGAGCACAATACAAAGAGAACTTGTAATGAAGAAGTTCCGAGGACCAGCTCAAGCAATTCCTTTGAAAGACGTCAGATTGGATCAGACATGTCATTGGGCAGTTTGGCTGGATAAGCAGCAGAGGTGCAAATTCCCGAAATGTTCAGGATTTACGTTCAAAATGTGCCAAAAATGTCGTGTATCTTTATGTGATACGAAAAAAAGCAATTGTTTTTATAAATATCATAATTTAGAATAAATAAACACATTTCAAAAACAATATCCACTCTTATTTTACCCATACTTGCAAAATGTCATTGAATGCGCAATGTAGTTTATAAACAACACTCACATTATTGCAAAAAAAAAATAGTAAATTCATGTCTAGATTTTTTTACTCATTTTTCCTAGACAGTAATACATGTCTATTACACAAATATATTTTTTTAAAACGTAAAAAAAAAATCGTCCATTTAAGGGTTAAGCTTGCAGCACCAACTTCATTACGAATCTAGAAAATACCAATGCTGATGTACTATATCGGCTTCCCATGAATCCAGTCCAGCCAGCAAGTGTTTTAAAACCTAATCAAGTCGGAGAAAGGGTAGCATCAATTCGAGAATTGGACAGAGATGTAATGGAGTTACTTATATCGCCATCTTCTTTTAACCTTGATGGAACAATCACACCCCCCTTTTCCCCGGTGCCGGCGAAGGAAGCTATGACTCCATCGCACTACTCGATGATCCATTACTGTTACCTGAATCAATTTGCCTCTTCCAGATCTCAATCGCGATAAAACCGCAATGATTCCATTTCATTTACGAGTACTCCTCCAGAATTGCAGTTACCTGATGATGATTACTCCACGTTCCTAAAATCAACGGCAACCACCAACGCAGCCAATACAACAAAAATAATCGAACGTAACGAGGAAATTTCAAAATCAAAATGCGAAACCATTATACTCCCAACTTCTATTGATCTCGACGAATCTAATCCATTCAAAATGTTCTAGATACTAAGTCTGATAGCACCGAAATCGTAGACAAAGGGACAACCCTAAATTCATTTTTATCATTTGAGCATGCCAACAAATTCTATTATTCAAGGTCCACTACTTCGATAAGTTTTCTTACAACGATATTTATAGGAGCCTCAAGGCGCTTAGGAATGAATTAGGGGTGAACCCTAATGGTGACGCTGTAACGGATACAGCGATAACAGAATCCAAAAATCCGTGTGATATGCATCAATTTGCTAAGATTTTAAACATGATTGTTTCTTTTTAACCATTCTGGAATAAAAATTCACATATATAAGAATACAATAGTATACTCCTCTCAGAGAAATCCCAGCGATACTAAAAGAAAATCACAACATTCCAATCGCCGCCAGTCGCAGTCACCTTGACACAAATAGAATGCTTCAAAAAATCCAAGAATTGTTCTATCAGAAAAACATGCGATGTGATATCGAACATTTCATTCAAGTGTTCACTGTCAACTCAATAAGGCACTTGGACAAACCAATCCGTGCAGCTATACCTACGCGAAGCACTAGCACTAGCACATCATCTACCGAACCTTGTTAAAGAATTTCACTAGATATTGTTGGACCTTCAGCCGAATCGGGTACAACCAAACTCAGGTTACTGCACACTGACAATACATGACCTAACAACATTCTCTTCGGCATACTCCATTCGAAGCACTACAGCCGAAGAAACCAGCGAATGATTACTTCAGTCCAATTCCGCATTCCAACGGTGACTGTCAATTTCTATCTCTCATTTCAAAATCCTTATTTTCTTAGTTTACCGAGTTTCACCTACCATATCTAAATTCCTTAATGGTGTTAGTTTTAAAGTTTGTATTTTTTTTTTAAAATGCCTTTACGTGTTTCCATATAACAGTGCGTTGTCATCCACAACCGCTTCACCCGTAAACACACGGGTGCTGAATATCATCAACGAAACGTATACCTGCCCAGCGACCTTAATCTCCCCTCCATAGAACAATTCATGCAAGATTGTGCTATCAACTGGTACGCATAAAACGAGTGCAGTGGTTATCACAAACTTAAACACCACATGTTAGCACAGTTACGTATGGAGAGGAGTCTAGAAATAATCAAAACGACATACATCGCAGTGACAGAGCTTATGATACTATTATTTATACAAAGATAGCGCTTAAGCAGACGCTGCAGCAGAAGTAACCGTGCAGAGATTATATATATAATGTACTGTTTTGCATAAAGAATTTGTAAGCATCGTGCATACCTTTTTTAACCAAAAACACTACAAAACGAAGATCCGATATGTCCGAGTCTGAACTCGCCAAGATACAGGAAGTAGACGCCGGTCTTGCTACGTCTCCTTGGACTGTGAAATTGCTCCCTTCAATATGGATTTCCAGCAGGCGTTCGGAAGTCATGGAAGCACTCGAATGAAGGATTGAACCGTAAACATCATCAAATAGAATAGATCCGCCATCGTGGAACACAAGTTGATAAATTTAACAAACTTTCATTAAGATTACCACCAATTGACGGATAGCTTCGAATCGCTAAAGGACCAAATCATTTAATCACCATGATCAACACTTGACATGAACTGATATGATGAGTAAATCCTTATTGAGGTTTTTGTCGACGCAGCGGTTGTTGCGCAGATAATATTAATTATACATCATCAAACAATAAATAAAAACACTTCAATGTATGTGTATATAACGATAATTCCCTAAAATATACAATGAATACAAGACATAGGTATATATAGATATATAGATGTGTCAGTCTACAATGATCTGGGTCTAACAATTAATTAAAAGAAAAATTAAAATCAATACTTTTATTCGTAGCATTTTAGTATAATTAATACTTTTACCACCATTTCGTAATGAGGTCTCTCTGAACGGAGAAGAAATGGCGAAAGAAACTCCTCAGGTATCCTCTTTTTTGTCAATATCATATGTAAATAGCGGATTACCGAACTATATTGGAGCTAAAGTATATAAACTAACTTGATTACACACAAAAATAGCTAAAGTAAAACATAACAATAACATAAGCACATTAGGGTTAATGTATCACACACAACGGACTAACATTTGACATCAATCTTACAGGTTAAGTGGTAATGAAACCGTAGCTGGTAAAGTTCTCCTTTAATGTGAAGATGACATCTAGTTTGCAAAATCACTAGCAGCAACGAAAGCACATCTCGCCTCGGAATCGAACCCAGGATCTCTGTTTCAAAGCAATTCTAAAGGACAGCTAAATATTAATAATATAATAATTAAAATGCACGCCTATGTACTACAGATTTTTACATAAATCGGTCACTATATATTCAAAATACATTAGCACACGAATGATCACTATGTAGATTTGAAAAACGGCAGGTTTGGTTTACACTACAACAGCATCCTGATTCTAATTATAATCTTCATAAGCCATTTACCATCCACCGCTTATAATGCAGGCCATATTACAAAAAAGATTAATTAAAAGTAATATATGTAATGCTAATTGGATGGGTTTGATGATAGGCATCCTCAATGTACAGAGATCAGTCAATAATAAATTGTGAAAACATGATAAAGTATAAATAAATAAATACTAGAAATCCTAAATAAACTTCACAAACTTTTTGATTATATATAATTCTTTAAAACGTTACGGCTCATATATCTAACGAATATGATATAATACTCAAAGAGGCTCAGGTTTGATTCCCATAGCTTTTGGTAATGGACAATGTACGGAAACAATCATGCTTCAAGACCATGAGATCTTTTAAACCACTATCTATATTGGATAAGCCAGCGGGTACATTTTGGGGGTTGTTTAATATTTTTTATATAATCTAACAGTTCTCATGTTCAGCAGTTTTTGTGTAAATATAGATGAAGCCGAATGGCTGTGACCACTGCAACAAGGACATATAATAAATAAAAAGAATATCCCTTTACGAACAATAAGTAAAATGGTTACCACTTATGAATCGAGGAAAAACTCTCCATAATCACCTCATTTGATGAGCCGGGATCAGTGTGACTGTAGAGGTTTAGCTCGTCATTCTCGATATGATCAGGACGGGTGTAGAATAATTTACTGCTCATCTGTTTCCATCCAAACGTGACATGGATTTCTATAAGAAAAGAGTAATCAAGTTGTTATTATTGTTGCGTTGTTTACCACCACAGACCATGTCACCATTTAATACAATATGGGACCATGGCTAAGCTCTAATCTATTTAATATAAAAAAATTTATACTAAATATTCTTTCTCTTGGATAATAAATTATTCACCCGTTAATGTGGCGTTAGGGTGATATACACAATACATTGCTATCATCGCCTTGGGTCAGTCAATGACATTGTGTCTCCTCACTCGATTCCAGTGATGTCTTGCAGCTAGTGAAGCCTGAAGCGACGAGCACAATGTGGTGCTGTTTATATCATCCACATAGCGCCACGTTATTATAAGCTGTCTCACACATCCTTTGTATAGTAACTTAACGCATGAACAATAGGAACTTACAATTCAATCACCACTCCATGTTGAAGAAGTACTATAAACCAGATTCAAGTCTTCCAATATCATCGGTCTAGGTCTATCCCATCGGTATATTACACCTATAAACAGTTCAAACTTGCTATATTATTCCAGTACTATATTTTTTTTTATGTATCTCATTATTAACTTCCACATGCTTAAATCAAAACATCCTTCCAAAAGGACAACTGTTAGCGATATAATACAGAGACTCCTAAATGAACTGTATAGCAGTACATGTAATATTGACACTAACCTATGCAACATACATAATGCCTAACGCAACAAATAATGACATCCGGGTTGAAGAGTTGAAGCTAGCGAAATTACTACAATAATCCACTTTTGTTTATCGCCGGGGAAATCTTAAAAGATACCCTGCATCTGGGGTGACAAGGTCATGTGGGACTTTTATCTACTAAAACCCCTCCGTGGTCTCTCTCAGTGCATTAGAAGGGGCTCCGGGATCTCCTACGGAGAACACCGGTGACATACTAGCCGACCATACATTCGCTGTCGTCCTAGGGCTCGATTAATGAGCCTTGAGAGCCTCCACCCTCAAGGCTCACGAATCCGAGATCCCTTGTCCGACAGGCAGGAAATGCCGTAGTCCTATTCTTGACAGCCCGATTCTACAGAGCCGAGACCTAACAACTCGGTATCTCAACACAATGTGCTGCAGTGTACGTCATCCTAATTAGAATCACAATGTTATGGACGGGCGTATTACTTACCATCAGGTGAATATCTTGCTTATCGTGTAGCTATATCGTATCGTCTAATAATCTTCAAGTACAGGTAATGTCAAAACTTAATAAGTACTTACTTCGAAGTGAGCAGGTTACATAATTATAGTCCATTTGACAAATATTTGGTGCTGCTTCATCCGTTTCGGTGGTTTATAGATGAATATCTGAAAACCACAATCAAATATTTATAACAAATTAAATCACAGTTTAAAAGCAAGCCCCGATAAACCCCAAGCAGTAGTTCTAATAAGAACTATTGTCATTGAAGATCACCAACTGGAGAGCCTTCAAAATAACTTTCTTTATGGACATTCTCAGAAACAGAAGAGTTCCCAAAGGAACTGTTGCTGACGTTCTCTCAAATTGATGGAAGTTCTCAAAAGAACTTTTTGTTATTGACACGCGAAGAACATATGATGATTCTTCACAGTTGACTTTCTCAGAAACACCAGGCCGTTCTCAAATATACTGCAACAGATAAGTTTTAAGAAACAGGAGAAAGTCCTCAAAAGAACTATTTGTTGGCGCCTGTAGAAACAAGGAACAATTCTGAAAAGAATTGTTCCATTGACGTTCTTAGAAACAGGAGACTGTTCTTAAAAGAACTTTTTGTTGGCGCCTGTAGAAACAGGGAAAAATTCTGAAAAGAATTGTTCCACTGACGTTCTTAGAAACAGGAGATAGTTCTCAAAAGAACTTCTCGTTGACGCCTGTAGAAACAAAGAACAATTCTGAATAGAATTGTTCCATTGACGTTCTTAGAAACAGGAAATAGTTCTCAAAAGAACTTCTCGTTGACGCATGTAGAAACAAGGAACAATTCTGAAAAGAATTGTTCCATTGACGTTCTTAGAAACAGGAGATAGTTCTCAAAAGAACTTCTCGTTGACGCCTGTAGAAACAAAGAACAATTCTGAAAAGAATTGTTCCATTGACGTTCTTAGAAACAAGAGATAGTTCTCAAAAGAACTTCTCGTTGACGCATGTAGAAACAAGGAACAATTCTGAAAAGAATTGTTCCATTGACGTTCTTAGAAACAGGAAATAGTTCTCAAAAGAACTTCTCGTTGACGCATGTAGAAACAAGGAACAATTCTGAAAAGAATTGTTCCATTGACGTTCTTAGAAACAGGAGATAGTTCTCAAAAGAACTTCTCGTTGACGCCTGTAGAAACAAAGAACAATTCTGAAAAGAATTGTTCCATTGACGTTCTTAGAAACAGGAGATAGTTCTCAAAAGAACTTCTCGTTGACGCCTGTAGAAACAAAGAACAATTCTGAAAAGAATTGTTCCATTGACGTTCTTAGAAACAGGAGATAGTTCTCAAAAGAACTTCTCGTTGACGCCTGTAGAAACAAAGAACAATTCTGAAAAGAATTGTTCCATTGACGTTCTTAGAAACAGGAGATAGTTCTCAAAAGAACTTATGCATGGAGATAACTTTCTTCTTAGCAATATATATGTTTCAACCAAAAGCTGGTGATCAGATCGTGGTAACAGCTTACTGGACACTACTTCCGTTCTGTACGTTAAAACATTGCAGCAAATTTAGAAGGTTAGCCAAATTTGGTAATTTTAAGAACAAGAAGCAGTAACATCTGAAAGTATAGCGATAAATACAAAACATTAAGACAAACTTGTAAATAGTTTATCAATCAATGATAAGATCAGACACACGACAATCTAAAGTATAAAGAACTGAGTTTGTCAAAGGTATTTAAAAAAACAAAGGGCATATACAAAAAAAAATGAAAAATCTCTTCATTGGTCTTCATATGCTTGTAACCTCCATAATGTAACTGATCACTGCGTATCTTGACAGAACTAGATATACCGGAAGCGGCGACCCGATCTTTAATATGCACGAGTTTGGATGAAGGAAAACCTTGCAACATTATTTGTTTCATATTTTCACCAATTGTCCAGTTTTCTGTAATTATCTTATCATTTTAACATCAGGAATTTCCAGTGAGTTTTCGAAGTTTCTTTTACAAAAACAAAAAGCTTTATTTAAATTATAAGCGCGTGCGCACCAGCGACCTCTTTCTCCCGTCCTTCCGGCATTCCGGTATAATTCCGCCTCGGTAAAACGACGTGTTTAGAGACTATCCAAGCAAGAATCGATCCCTGTTTCAGCATCTTCATAAGAATGAAAGCGCCGGTCAGCTAGGCCATGCGCCTTCAAACGCAATAGCTGATAATCAGGAGCTGTCAGGTGAGGTAGAACTAACTCCCCATTGAAGCGTGTCCAGGTAGTACAATCAGTTTGTCGTCTCTCAGCTATAGCGGCAGCTTTTCTTTTAAGGCTCGATTTAAACGCATCAATTGAGGTCCATAGCCATCCCCCGCGATAGTCTCATTCCGTTTAAGCAGCCCATAATCATCTCTTCTCTCTGGATTCTCGTAGTGTATCCACTCTTCATCGTCATTCACGACGCGGTGCAGAAGACCTTTTCTTTTCCTTCCGTTGGAGCAAGTAGTTCCACACTTGCGAAAACGCCGTTCGACTTATCTCGGCTTTAATTCACACGACACCCAACGTCCTTGCTTCTGGATCATTCCTCGACTCGTCTACTACTTGCGATGTTTCTCCAAGCTCTGCTAGCGTCAAACAACGGTATTGATCGAGCGATTGCTCCAACTTTTCGTCTTTCAATTTTGCAGCAATCGGTGCGCCAGAGCATTATTTATCCTCAAGTTCGAAACCAGTCTCCACGTTGTCTCGCAATAGCTCTCAACAAGAAATCCGTGTCGAGCTGCAGATTTCTTTTGTATAAAGTGGTGCAATAAAATTTGTCACAAATACACTTTATTTACCACAAATGTAGATATTTTCAGAACAAAAAAAAAATTACTTTGTTTACACTACTTTTTTTTAATGTTTGTTCCTTACTGTTGCTATGTGGGTGTGGGTATAACGAAGTTTTAAATACAAAGTACTCCGATTTCAGTAATCCATGGACTCTGTAAATTTTTTAATGTCGTTGTTATAATTTTTTTTGTTATAATTATTAAACACTTTTTATTATTATTAATATTGTGCACATCGAGTTTAAATTCATTATCGTGTACACAATGTACACGCGGGATGAACATTATTTAGATTTTGACTTTTCTCCAAAGATTACTTTGAGCTGTAAGCGCATGTTCATACTGTCTGGGAATCGCGTTTGTAGTATAGTTTATCTTTCAACGTAATGACCACTCCACCGAGGCACTACTGTGCAGTTTCATTACAACGGACGCGATCGCCTCTCACTATCCCACGAAGAACTATGAACTGACTTAATAATGCACCAGTGCATTTTCTCTTTACATTTTCCTTGCTATACTTTGTTACAGTGCTCAATTATTGTTATTTTCTACTTTTTTATACATGGTAAGCAATTACTTAGGTTTAAAAGCTAAACTTCTTGCAATTTACCAGTGAGCCGGATGATTTGATCGGTTTTTTTGTTTGTTTTCACGTAAAACACTATATTGTTAACCGTAACAACTTACTTGTAACACACTCATTTAAATAGTCTATTTTGTAATAGTAATTTTGCTTTTGAGTACATTCGGATTTATATAGTGGCCTCATTGATTTAAATGAAAGTTTCTTCTCGAGCTCAACCTCACGAAACAGTTACGCCTGTGCCAGATAGCGATAGTTCCGAGCCTCTTGATTTGCGTGAACGCATTTCGGGTTCCTTGTCTCCTTATCCTAATTACCTGACCGTTGCCCATATTAACGCACAAAGTGTTCCTAGGCATTATTCCGATCTTCTTGCATCCGTAAGCAGTAGTCACATCGATACTCTTCTAATATCTGAAACTTTCCTGAAGCCTTCACTTCCCTCTGCTCATTATTCTCTGCCTGGTTACATATTGATAAGAAACGATAGGGCGAGTAAAGGCGGCGGCGGCGGAGATGCGATTTACCTGCGAGCAGATATTCCATTTAAAATTGTTCGTGCTTCAGAATCAGCAAAGTATCTGTTTCTTGAAGTCTCCCTTCACCACAATAAACTTCGAATTTTTTACAGTCCTAATCTACACATTAATTATTTTAATAACCTTGATAGTATTCTCCACCAATATTCCCAGATTCCATTTGATCTTGATTGGTGATATTAATATGTGCTTACTCAAAAACGATTTTGTTGTAACTCACGACCAATTAGTAGCTTCATTCTCTCATCACGACCTTACTTACATATCCTTTCGTATTATACCTCCCAAGCCTAAAACACAATTTCGGTATGTCCGCAGCTACAAATATATTAACCTTGATAAATTAAGGCAGGACGCGGTAGCAACTGATTGGTCAAGGGTAAGCCAGCAGTACGAAGGTGGATGATATGGTGATTAACTTCAACTCGACACTTTTAAATCTTTATAATCGTCATGGCCCACTAAAACGCATAAATATCAGGCAAGTCCTGCACCATGGATTACTGCCGACAAAAAACAATCAATGGCACGCAGGGATAAAACAAAAACAACATAAAAGCGGTACCCGTCAGACCAAAACTTGTTGCTCTTAAAGTTCTACGGAATTACTGCAATCGACTATGTAGAAACACAAAAAGATGTTATTTTTATGAATCTCTCCGTAATAGTAACTCTACAAAAGCCTGGAGTTTCCTTAAGTGTTGGTATAGACAAATCTTCTAAGGTGACAAATGACAAAATGGATTTAGATACTCTCAACCAACATTTTTCCTGTCCTCCAATATCTCCAACTTCCTTTTTAAAAAATTGGACTGTCTCAGAACTATCACTTTGTCTAACTCCGTAATACAAAAAAATTGATTTTAACACTGACACAAGCTAATATCAAAAGATCAATTCTCTCAATTACTTCTTGTGCAATTGAAAATGATAAATAATGTTCTAGAATGATAAACTTGATTTTACCAATTCTTTCGCCAGTTCTCACAAATATCTTCAACTTTTCCTTGTCTTCCTATCATTATCCTTCAATGTGGAAGCTTGCTCATATTCTAGCACTCCCTAAAACATCAAATCCCTTTTTTTCCATCCCATTTTTGACCCATATCAATCCTGCCATTTTATTTAAAAGGTTCCAGAACATATTATTCACACACAACTCACAGTTTTTCTCAGACACAATGATATTTTAAATCCATGACAATCTGGCTTCCGCAGGGGGGACAACACAGCATGACATCCACTCTCCTTAAAATAACAAGACATTTGTTACAGTATGGATCAAAAACACTTAACCACTCTCTTGTGCTGCTTGATTTTAGTAGCACTTTTAATTCAGTCGACTTCCATATCATTATTAAAATCCTTCAGTCCATTTATTTATCGCCTTCTGCAATTTCATGGTTTGACTCTTACCTTCAAGATTGTTCCCAATGTATCCGCAGAGATGATTCTTCTGAATGGATGGATCTCACTATGGAAGTGCCTCAAGGTGGTGTGGAGTCCTTTCACCGTTGCTCTTCTCCGTCTTCATAAACTCTAATACTAATGTAATATCATCCAATTACCATCTATATGCACATGATTTGCAGATTTATCTCCAATTTCCTATTTCTGAAGCACTTATTGCAGTAAAAATGCTAAATGAGGATTTATGCAAGATCAATAAATAGTCTCGAAACCATGGGTTGGAACTTAATCTGCACAAATCACAGACAATGTTGATAGGCAGTAACCAACTTTACAGCTCGCTTGATTTTTTCTCTTTCTCAGCACTGCTCATTAACAACAAAACCCTTTCTTACTCCGACATTGTTAAAAACTTGGGCATAATTATGGCTTCCAAGATTTCATGGACAGCGCATATTACTAATTTAAGTAAGAAAATTAATTACAGCATGCACTCTTTATAATATCTCCAGAGTTTTATGCCAACAAATACCAAAACTTTACTTGTATAATTTCTTATTCTGCCCATCCTGGACTATGCTGACATTTGCCTTTTGAATGCAACTGAGGAACAACTAAACAAACTTGTGTATTCATTATGTTGTTGTACTCTGAAAAGGTTTGACCACATTTTTACCTGTCGGAAGCAGCTCAAGTGGCTCCCAATCCGTCTTCGCAGGAACACACGCATTCTCTGTTTTCTCCACAACATCCAACATAATCCGTCATATCTATTGTATTTGTGAGTTGGATTCTCCTTTGTTCACTCATCCAATGTAGAAAGTAGATCTCACCTAAAAACCCTTCTCAAATTTCCGTCCCACATTTCCAAATCATATTCTCACTTTTTAGCTATACACGCAGTTAGACTCTGGAAAGCACTTCCTCGGGCAATTCGCGAGGTTAAGACGCTAGCACTAATTAAAAAGAGCATTGAGGATTAGGGTAGGACTTTACGCTACCCTGATATCTATAAATTTGAATTTGTTTTGTTTTTCTCCTCTCTTTTTAATTGTAAACTCTTCTAGATAATATTTAGTTTATAAGTTTTGTTCTATAGTATTAACAGAGTGCATCAGGTCCACCGTCACTTTAATCAAATCTGCCAAACACTGGCCTACTGGAAGAACCTCCATATTGGAATAAGTAGTGCCTTTGCACTTATTTCTATGCATGTTATATTTTCATTGTAATTTCTGTGTGCATAAAAAAATAAAATAAATATGTAATATTCACATTATCAGAAGAGATCCTTATTAATTTAAATTATTATCAAAAAACATTGTCATCTTCATCAAGCTTTTATAGATATTAAGGAATATCTCTCTTTAATCTCTGTCACAATGATTAGGCAGAGCTGCAACTTGTGAATTACAAATTAAATGAATTCCCGTAGTGATAATTTATTTAAAAATGTTATCAAAATTTTATGTAGTTATACCATTGCAATGCTTTCGAGGTACAGTTTTAAATTTTACACACATATTTTACTTTATTATTAAGTTATCTTTGTAGTGTACAACTCCATATCATTAAAACAGAGTTACTTTTATGTCCAGTTGGCAATAGTTCTTTTTTTTTAAATAGTTAATGAAATGTTCATAACAATTTTCTTTCAAATATTGTTCTTATAAACAAAACTGTTCTTGGTGTTCTATCAATTATTCAACAATTTCTGAAAGTTGTTCTTATTTTTATTAAAAAACCTGTAAGAAAAAATATTAAAAATATTTTTTCTAACAATGAAATATAATTACATTTGTTTGTAGGTGTTTCAACTTGAATTTAGAATCAAATATATAACTATGTGATAAATTATATGAGTAGAAAATTAACGTTATTTACCTGTGACCAGAAATGTTTTAGAAAGTACCTTACACACACGTCACCTCGTCTCAAAAAACTGATTGACACCTTTTAAAAATTCATAATCGTTATAAACACTAAAACCGTAAAGTAAATCGTAAATTAAATACATATTAACCGCAAACTATGTATATAAAAAAAAATCTTTTGTTCACAGAAACCCGAGATAGTCCTTAAAAGAACTTTTATAATTAAAAAACATCGTAGATTTAAAAGGAATTTCCAGCCAAAAACATTAGCGATCTCCAAAGAAACCAGTGGCAATTCTCAAAAGAACTTTCACACAACATGCAACCACTTGTGAACATATCCTGAAAGCAGTGTCATAACTTGTTTCATAACAAACAGTTGAAAATCCTGAATACTTGTTACTTACTGTGTCATATTTTTTTCACCTGGACTACAGGGTCACAGCATTAGATGGTCCTGTAAAAAGAATATTTAAAATTTAAATACATGTTAGTTTCTTAATTTATTATAAAATATGATAAAGTGGCCAAGATTTATAAATGTTCATACTATGTCTCTTTGTGGATGACTACTTACCTGAATAAGTAACATTGTACACATACAATACATATTTATTGTAAATGTGTATATAAGAGAATATAAATTTCTTAAAAAAATTTAAACAGAAATGAACTGATATGAATAAGTTTAATATTGTTATTAAACAAAATAATATGAGAAATGATGAAAAAAACTTATATGTAATCAATTTAAAATTTATAATTTTATAGGTTAAATAAAGTGCACCAATCTAAGTGAAATTCTCCCTATTAAATAACAGAAAAACAAATATATTATTAACATTTAAATATTAAATACATGTATAAAAAAGAAATCTGTCTATCTCTCTGTCTGATAAAATGGTAATGATTACTATTTATTAAAGCCACAGATTTTATATCAGACGAAAAGAAAAGTTATAATCTATTAAAAAAAAAACTAGGACTAGATAATATTTAAAATATAGATAATGATAGATGTTAAAAGTTTTAAAACATCTCAAACTAATTGGTTTTATCTAATATACTATACAGAATGGTAACAATAATTTAAAAAGTATACTGCTGAATTATATAGCATACATTGAATATGAGAAAATAATTTAATGCAACTTGTTTACAATGAAAAAAAGAAAATTTTATTATATTTGAAAAAGAAATGTATATTTCCCCCATGACACACAATGTTGCATGAATTTTTTAATCAAAGAAAAAATCTATTAATAAAAGAAAAATATCTTTTAATAAAAAAAAAAAAATTAAATCAAGCCATAGAGGATTATTTTTACAGTGGGGTAAGGTTGAACCTGATTCGGCATTGTGCTGTGGCTGTGAATGGTAAAATGTCCTCGTCCAAAATACTCTGGCATGTGGTGGTGACAGTGAAAATGAAATACAAAAATGCTTTTAAGGTTGGTTGGTTTTCAATGAGTGATAACTAGCCAGGTAAATTTGACGCTAACCAAAAGGAAGAATAAATAAAAAGTTATATTTACAATAAATATTAAACTTAAGAACCTCACCTTTCAAATTAATTTGTTCACTTTGATAACTTCATAAAAGCTGCCTAAATCTCTTTTTCTTCTGAACTTCATTAAAGTTTTTCTGTAAGAAAAACAAAAATCTCTTTTAAATCTTAAACTAGTTTCTTTTTACAATGGGGTTTTAATATTAATGGTAAAATTATGTATATCACACAAACACACATGATATGTATATACAGATATAAACAAAATTTACCATAATATATAATAATTTAAAGAAGCTACACTAAACACTTTTACTCTTTTTATGTTAACCTCATGGTTACAGAATGACTTTGACAAATTTTAACTACAAACTAAATTATAAATAAATTATAATTGTTTCTTTTTACCTTAAGTGATTGATCGCCTTATGACGAGTTCTTGTTACGAAGTGAGGAGTTAATAAAACCATTATAAACTTCCTTACAAAACGTTGGATTATATGGGGTTCTATCTGAAACATGGATCATTAAGAATTATTATTTTCCAATAATAATTTCATAAAAAATTGATGATACGAGACTAGAAAGTGGCGATACCCACATATATCAGGCTTCCAAGACAATTATTAATTGAATACCCACTGACATAAACTACAACAAAATGGAAACCAGCTCATACTTCATTCCTATCTACACCAAGAATAAAACATGCAAGCTAATAAAAAAACAGGACATCAACCAGCAATCTATATTGTTAAACAGGACTTAAAGTATAAATATAAAATTAAATAGCTAATGAAATAGTCAATTTGTATAATGGCGAATTGCGACGCCATTACAGGAAAACAACGCCCACTCACCACAAACTTTAGGCGATTAAACTAATGTTCATAATTATTTTTATTACTTAAATATATACTTAGCTCTAGCCGAGGACAATGAAGATTAAGAGTTAAATATTTAAAAGTATTTTCTTGATTTTAAAATAGCAATTAATCAAAACTTCTAGAAAGTAGTGAACATTGTCTTTTCAATTCTATCAAATGTTAAACACCGGACTTAACAAACTAGCATAAAATACAATTATTTTACTAATTATTATGAATTATAACAATATTACAAGTTTTCAACATACCATGAACTTCGATCCAATCTGCGCTTTCGTAGTAGTAACAGTAGTAGGGTTTTTGTCGAAGAGAAAGGTAATAGAATTATGGCATACAGCCAAGTCTTAAGGTTTACATTTTCACATCAAGTTTTATATTTATGGGAAAAAAGCCAATTCTTTAGTATTTTACATTTATCTTTTTCAAATCTGTATAAATGTCTAGTCAAGATTTTTTTCCCGTATGTTTTAGTTGAGAATAGTCACAATCGTGTTTCTTGAAAAATCTGGGTAAAAAGTTATAATCAGTATTTTCCATTAAGTTTCCGAAAGTAGAGTTAATATATTCATATATTGGTTTAAAACTTCCAGGGTACTTAAGCAATTCATGAAGAAATGGCGGGATGCTATCCTTAGGAACCTCTTCCAGTTGATCGATGAATATTAACCCTTATATGCATGATGATAAATGTGTACATCAGTCATTAGACATACATCAGTGTTTTCTTCTTTACATAATTTCTAAACGATAATTTAAACAGTATTTTTACTTTTAATAGGAGCTGTAAATATCTCTCTTAGTTTTTAAACGCAACCTTCAATAATATGTCAGTTCACTTTTTTAAATGTCAAAATTTGATAGCATGGCGCGCAACACTTTCAGATACACTCTTTTGCGGTTACATTGTAATTTAATTTTAGTAGATACTAAATAGTATTATAACGTGCAAAAATTGATTTACGAGAGAATAAAGGTAAGCAGAACACATTACGTTGTTTTTTTTAGAATACAATAACAGTTTTTGTAAATTTTTCTGCGGTATAATTGTGTGTGAATATTTTTTTATTTTTTTTTGACCTATTTGTTATAGATACGTAATTTATTTACTCGATTTTTTTTTTCCAGAATGGCCTGTAAATTGGCAGATAGAGATATAAAACAACTTCTAGCGGCTTTAGAGGATGGAAATATTTCTGAGGATGTCTTGGAAGATGAAGAAGCTTTTTTTGCTAATGCAAGAGAAATAATTCGAGAGTTGGGGGACGAGGATGCAGAGGACCATGAAGATCCTACCTATAGTGATCCACCACTGGTTCAAGATCTGCCTGGCTCATCAAGTGAAATTATTATTTCATTACCCATGCAAAAAGAACATGAACATTATGCAGTTTGATAAAAGGAAACTCATTTGGAAAAAAGACAGTTTGTTGTTTAACAAATTGAAAATAATTCACCAACCAAGCACAACAGACCCTGCTATAACTGAACTTGATACACCTTATAAATGTGTAGCGATCATAGTGTAGTAAAGAGGTTCTATACTTTATTTATTTATAATAGTAAATAATCGGTTTCGATTTTTCAATGTACACTGATTTGAAGTAGATCTGTCATGAAATGGAATAACAAACATAACTGACGTTTTGGTACACAGATTCTGACTGATGGATTGTTTTCCTTTGTTGCGATAACGATTTACCATATAACATAATGCAAATTTCATCTTTATTTCTCCTATTGATTTCTGTAAGTAACTTAGCTTGACATCGTCGTCCCACAGACCGACACTGGTGACCCCGTTGGAACAACATAAAAAACTACTACCAGGAATTTGATATTATTCATATAAACTAACATTAGTTTATATGAATACAATTTCATTACAATTGGACGGAAAAAGGAGGTACCATAATATACAAGGTAAAAGGTGTAAAAAATGTGAAAGGGCTAAAGTATAAGTCATATCTTATCTATCTATGTATGGAATACCACATCCAAAAACAATGCTCATGAAGTTATTCATTTTTTAAATATTTTTCAAAACATTCTCGATTTTCTTCATTCATCTGTCAGATTTGAGTTCGGATATGCACTCTTTTACTAGCCTTTGAAGGCGGCGCAGATTTATCCTGGTCTCCTCGGATCTATATCGAGAGTATAGTCTCAAGGCGGCATTTTTCGTTCTGATCAGCCGTCGAAGGTCGGCCGGGAGGGACCCGATGAGGTTATCCGATTCGGGAACCGTCCTCGACGGCTGTGGCGATGTGGTGGGACAACGAGTCGATCGCTCGGTTTGCAGTTTCGAGCGAGTCGATCGTGTTGGGGATTCCGTCTAGGTGCTGGGGTTCCGCGGCCTTGAGTTTGACCTCGAGGCTGCGCCAGTTGACGATGGTTTTGGTCAGACGGACCTCACCAGCGGGCCGGCTCAGCTTCATAAGAACAGGGCGATGGTCGGATCCGAGATCGTCGATGGTCTCGATCGAATGCAGTGGGATGGTGACGTTGTTGAACAACGCAATATCCAAAGTGGACGGGTTGCGAGATCCGTTAGGCGGAAATCTCGTCGGGGTTTTTTTTTTTTTTTTTTTTTTTTTTTGTTTAACGTGGCGGAAATGCCTACGCATACCCGTCCTCGCGGGGGCAATGACGAGTTATGTCGGACTTGCACCGACTAAAACCCCCACGATGTTCCTCCTCATCGCCATGATGGCAGGGTCACGGGAACGCAAATCTCGTCGGGGTTGGCGGGGCTACAATGTTGAAATTGAGCTTACCCGCAAGTTTGTACAAAATTCGCCCGTTTGGGTTGGAGTTGTACGCGTCCCAGGTGCTATGCCTGCTGTTGAAATCGCCAGCGAGGATAGCAGACTGGCCTAGGTCGAGAAGGGTTCTTATATCTGTTCCCCGCACCGTTTTGGAGGGGGACAGATAGACGGATGCGATGACGATCGGTTGATGACCGGTGAGGGAGATTTTGCACGCCGAGACTTCCATGTTGGCGAGGGGTGGACTATCGAGCGGTATGCAGTGCAGAGACCGTTTGAAATAGATTTGGGTGCCGCCTTTCGGGCCGGTCAACCTATCGTGGCGGATGATGTGGTAATTCGCGATTTTCGGGTCGCGATTAAAAGGTTTGAGGAATGTTTCCTGAACGAGCATGACGTCGACGTCGTGGTTCCTCAAAAATAGGCATATTTCCTCCTTTTGAGAGTGGATGCCGTCCGCGTTGAAGTACGCGACAGTTAGAGAGCGGGGTTTTATTCTGCCCAAGATTTTGGCACCCATTTCCGAAAATTGAAAAAGAGAACCAAAGGTCGCGGACAGAGTCCCGGGGAAGCTAGCAAAAGTCTTCCTCTAGCGCAGCGAGAGTTTCGCTGTGCTCCAAGAAGGCCTCGAGCCTGTCCTGCGAGTTCTTGGCGACTCGCAGTTTTTCGCCGAAGATCAGGATATCCTTGACGTTCACCTGTTTTATGTAGGCAATTAGTTTTTGGATATCCTCCATGGGGGGCATTTGGCTGGGTGCAGCCTGGGGTTTTGGCGGCCCCGACGAAGGGGCAGCTTTGGGAGCCTCGGTGGGTTTGGGTCGGGGGAGCGGTTTACTCCACACCGAGACCGCCGGCGAAGGGGCCGGCTGCGCGGGCGGAGGCCCCGAGCGGGCGGGGGCGGAGGGCTGCGGTGCGGCCTTTCTGGGAGCGGTGGATGGCCGCTGGGGACCCCCGGGGGGCCTGCGCGGGGCTTTGGAGCACCCGCGGTAATTCGCGGGGTGCCCCTCAGGTTTGCAGAGGACGCAGCTCGGGGGGTTCGTCGCTTCCGCGGTGCGGGAGCATCCTTTTGTCCCGTGGTCCCCACTGCCTTTGACGCATCTCGGGCGGGCATAACAATTACGGGCCGAATGGCCGTAAAATTGGCACCTGTGGCATTGGCCAATGATGCCTTTTTTGTGCGGGATCTCAACCTTCACGCTGGTGAGGTTGCACAAACGGTCAATGCCGAATATTTTTTTCCCCTCCGGGGAAAGATCGAGGGTGGTGAGGATGAGCGGGAGTAATGCTCGCGTGCGCATGTTGGTCATGCGACGAGCTTCCACTACGGGGAAGTTTTGCCTTTTGAGGTCATCGATGACCTCGGCGATGTCGATTTCTAGAGGAATTCCGCGAATGACGACGCGGAGCTGCTTCTCCTCGGGGAGAGCGAAGGTGTGGAAGCCGAGACCGGCATTCCGCAGGTGCTTGGTAGCAGCCCGGAAGTCATCAACCGTGGCGAGGTTGATGCGAATGCCCTTCGCGGTGTTTTGCGCTTTCGGGCATTCGATTTTGTGGTCCGCGAACCACTTGGAAACTGCGTTCCACTTCGTTTTGTCCTGTAGGACAATCGGGGGAGGTGGCTTCGGGCCACGTGTTTCGGGCGGGGCCGAGATGTTGGCGGGGTGCGCGGAAGGCGCGGCCTTTTTAGCCGGCGTGCTCGTCGGCGAGGCGCGGTCCGAGTTGGACTCGGACGAGCGTTTGGAAGCGCGTTTGCGCTTCTTGACCACGAGGGTGAAGCCCTCGTCGTCGGCATGTTTAGATAGAGGGGATTCCACCTCTATGTCGCTGCCGCTAGCTTCCGAGTCCGAGTCGGAAGAGGCGGGCAGGACGGGCATAGAAGGCCCCGCCACGGCGGCCCTCGATTTCGGCGGTGCGCGAGTCGCGGGGGTAGGGTTTGGGGACGCCGGGCTGTCCGTGTCGAAATTCACGGACGTTGGGGGAATGGAGGGAGGGCATTTTAAAAATTGTTCCCAGGCTTGTGGGAACTGTTTCTGCGCGAAGCGCGCAAACTTCGCGAGCATGGCGTCCATTGGCATGGCCGCCATTTTGATGTAGCCGCCCCGCCGTACGGCGGGGGCGGGGGATGTGTGCCTACTTGCGTAGAGACTACTATCTGTCGCCTAGTGCGACAGGACCTATCTATAATTGTACTAACGCCTCTGAGGCGAATAAAATTCGCTACTTACAGTGCCGGAACCAGGCTCCGGCAGAGTTTTCGCACGCTGGGTACACGCACTGTTGTACTGCACTTGCACTTGCACACGCGAGCACTGACGGTGGTCGAACTAGCGGCGTATTGCCACGCACTGGGCACGAGCGGGGCGGCGTGTAGCGGTAGCGCGCACTGATAACGGCACCATGGAGCACGTCCGATCGGTACGGCGGGCAGAACCCGAATGACCGAGCAAGTGCGAGTTGTCGGAGGTTATATGTCCCCGGAAGTGTGTGCGTGTAAGCGTGTAAGCGTGTTGTATTGAATTGAAAATGTCGAACAAAATTTTGATCGGTTTATTTTTCTTTAAAGAGACTCGATGATATATTTTATTAACTATTTAAAAAAATCTAATCGATATTTAAACAGCTGCTCATATTGATATATAACATTTTCAGGGTATGTTGAACCATTTGAAAGACAAGAAAGACGTTGGTTTCTTCACATCGATAGCCGGCCTCATGAACTCCTGTTCCGTGTTGGATCTGGATGCATTCGAAAGGAATACTAAAGCACAGGGTATTTGAATAGTTCACATATTGAATAATGAAATAAAACATTTCGTTGAAATTTTTTAGTTAGGTTAAAAGATATTTTTCAAAGTATTTATATGTTTGTACGAAATATATGTTAAATGCTATTTAGTTTCTAATTGTTTATAACAATAAAGTCTTATAAAGTATACCACTAATAATAACATGATGACCACGACCACGACCACTCTGCGAAGAGTGGGATGGTGAAGAAGAAGATTAATTATAAAGCACTCCTGTATGTGCAACACACAAATAATAATTAGGTCATTTAATATTCCAGGTGTTGGTGTTGGTGTTGGTCTGGAGGGCGCGGCTGGTGAGGTGAGAAGAATATGCTTGACGCCGAGTTCACTTGCGCCTTATTCCGGTTCATTCAGCTCACTGGCTCACCTGCCTTTTTAAATTGTCAGTTTAACAAACAATTTTAAAACGAGTTAATTGGTGGTGGTGGTGAAATGTCTCGCTCAACATGCTCCAACCCTTATATATTGACAGCAGAAACAACACAATGATATCATAGCAGCAGATTAATAATATGAAGGTAGTAACTAGCTGGGAATCAAACCAGGCATTTAGATTTTAATAGGTCAGTTCTTAACCACTTAACCACTGCACCATAAAAACAGTCAAGCAAGATATCGAAATAAAGTACAAATTCACTAGTCGACTTTTACTGTTGTTGTCTGACCATTAATGGAGTTCAGGTATCAACAGCAGCACACCTAGTCCACCTAGAATCTCTATGTAGACTTGGTTTGACTTCGGATTACTATAAATCTAGCATCGGTGCTCAATCCTGGATAAGCTAAGCTAAATATTTAACTTATTTTAGTACAATATTAAAATAATTGTTATTTTAAGGTTCGTTTATAATATAATGTAGTAACATATAGATGAACTATTTTACATTTTTCCAAATTGTTCATATTGAGTTTTTGGTTCGTTTTAAAGGAAGAGGAAGTATTCAGCGGTAGCACAGAGTCGTTCGGCAAGCAGTGGGCGGTGGGTGGTGGGTGACGTAGTGGGAGTATTCCTTGATCTTATTGACAAAACGATAAGTAAATACCATTTGGAAGTTCTCTCACATTTGGCGGCAAGAGCTTTTAGACTTTAGTCAATACTTGGCAGGAATAACATTTCTCTTATAACACTGACCTTTTCACTAACATTACATGTATACATTTTATCGTTGGGACTGGATGGGATAGCCTAGATAGTGGACATATGACCTAGTCAAGATGTTACTGATAGTAAGTCTCTGTTGCCGGAGACCATCTAAGTAGGTAGGCAGTAATCATTTCTGCCGCCAAACATTACTGTGTTCATATCTCAAGACGACTAGCACAATGTGGTGCAGCCATCCTAACCACCGCCACGTTGTTATAGGTAATCGTGTTACTTACCATCAGGTTAACGTCTGAACCGTCTCGTCGCTTCGTAAAATAAAAAAAAATACTAGTAATGTAGTTGTTGTTAGGTGTCCTCCGGTGGGTCACATAAGCCACTTGGTAGGTTTAACTTAGGTCTGGGTTAACAATTATTTGACTATGAATCTACCTGATCGTAACCGAAGATGTAGTCCTTATTGCTAAAGCGCACTAGTATATGATAGGCGTATTCATTCTCCACTCAAACAATCTCATATCTTGATAGAAACTAACGCCGGAAGGCTATTCTAATCCTTCGCATATGTTAGAAAGGATATGATTATATAAATTAGGAATGTACATTTATGACTTGTTTGTCTATCCTTATGTTGTAAACATACTAAGTTCCAGTTATTATAATATTGTTCCCTTTACTCGTTAGGACAGGGCTGTTTCTTCCTTTTCACTTCCTTTAGTTTTTATTTCTTCTCTCATAATATTCTGTTTTCTTTCATACTACTTTACTCTATAATTCTACCTTATAAAAACACACTTTTCATTCTATTCCACCGTTCATCCAACGCCCTGAATGAAAAGTCACCACTCTTTAGTATTGCTACATGTACCTTATTTTCTTTATAACATTAAATTTGCATTTAAATTTTTGTTTACATCTTAACATACCTATCTCTTAGTTATTGATAAGAACAGCAAGGGATTGGAACAACTTGTCGATGACAGTGTTCCCCTGTGAATGCGACACGGGTTCAACAGAAGAGAAAATAGGTTAACTAGCACCTTTAATCACTGCAGACCACATTACCACTCAACATCAATCAGGATTATGTTCAAGCACTAACCAATTAAAATATTTAACCTAAATTTAAATAAGTTATCTCTCCCAAAAGTAGTTTTCTATGACGTCCTGCCACTGTAAGTTACAGTAGCTTCAAAATGTAACGCTTCGAGCTGTAACCCTTCTAAGATGATATCATTTGATATCATCTTAGAAGGGTTAGCTTTGTACCTAATACGATCACCGCATCGCTTGGCTTCATTGTCGACATCTAGCACGAGTTTTGATCTATAGTATACAGAATGTATATTTATAGTATAGCAACACTTCACCACGCAAAGAGCACAGCATGGATAACTAATCTATAAAGGTTATAGATGATGACTTATGAACAGTAAAATATAACAATTGTCCTAATTTATTAAATTTTGTTTATCACAAGAATTGGTTAATAGTACACAGCATTTCTAATATTCTGTGAATAAAGACCTCTCACATGCAAATCAAGGCAACAATAGAAAACATAATTAAACTTGCAGATTTATATTATAATACTGATTGTATAAAAACTAACAAAGGGTTTTTCAAGTGATTTACCTCTGTTGTGTTTTAAAGATAAATCTTATATGAATGAATTCTTTGAATGATAAATACAAAATTATGTGTATTTAAAAAGAATGTAGAGGAATAGAATAGTAACAGAAAAATGTATTAAATTGCTGAGTTTTAGTAAAAAAAACACACATCTGCTTATATTATACTGCAGTGAATCTAGTGTCAGTGTTAAGATACACATTCACTGTCATACTTGATTTATATCTCGTAGACAACTTTAATATGAAAAAATTATAATAATAGATTTGAATTTTAAAAGTTTATGTAAATTATATTTAAAGTATATTCCTAATAACTTGAATGAATATGCGACTAACAATGATATGTTAACTTTCTTGTGTTTTATATAAAAATATTAACAAGAATAACTTTTGAAAGCTTGCCGTATCAAAGGCAGTTTAAATTTACATTAACATAAATATTAATGTTTTTTTTTTATTACTATAACCTATTATAGTTATGTACAACTTAATGCATCCTCACTTTACACTTGTGTGTGTTTTAAATCATATTACTTGTAATATAAGTATAAGAGTTAATTTTATTACTACTCAACCTGTTTAGGTCATATCCTATTAGTGTCAATTTAATAGAAGTATTATAATGTTTTATATTAATAGTAAGTAATCAATTTATTAGAAAATCTAATATTTGTAATGAAAGTATATAATTGTAATTATTTTTGATGTTATTTACCATTGTACAATACAAATAGAAATAAATAGTTAGTATTGTAGATTTGAGTTAAAGTACAGCATTTTATAGACATAGTTATATAAACCTAAGTAAAATCTTTAATATTTATAGATAATGTTTAGTTTAAACTTTTTAGTTCAATAAGACAATTATCTGGTAGAAATCGATATAAAACCTTAATTATTGCACTATAGTATAATATAATCTACACCACATCTAAATGCAAATAACATCTATGTGTTTTAGGTTTCTCTTTGAATGGGGAATTGTTAATGGATGCTCTGGGTGGTGAGACTACGTTTGCTAAAGTTCAAGGTGATAATTTCGTACCAGCATGCACCCTTGGGGTTGGACAGAAAGCAAGGTATTGTTTTAAACTGTACATTATAAAATATATTTATATTTGAATAGTGGTAGGTCTCGTGGCTATACCACGGCAGTGCCTATTCTTTACCGCCTAATAGTTGTGTGGAAACATTACTGTGGAACAGTTTAAAGCGAAGTAGATAGTGAAATTATATTGACGAGATTTAATATCTCATTTTTGAAAACGATGTTCACAATATATATATATATATATATATATATATATATATATATATATATATATATATATATATGCGACCTGATTGTATCTGTATGAACTTCCTTTCAGACGAACATACGGACAAGATGTGAACACTGAGATATTTCACAACATGCGGTTTGCAGGAAGGTTGCGAGCCATTTTGTGTGTAAGTAAAATTGATAATAAACAATTTACAAAAATTATTTTAGGAATAACACAGAATACCTTTTTTCTTACTTTAAAAATGTGAAATTGTATCTTTTTAATATAATATATTTAGTACACCCAAATAAGACAGTTACACCAAATTATTTAATATGAATATTAAATCGTTGAAATGTTAAAATTCAAACTTAAGTAAGTAAATGATACTCTATTGATACTTTGTTGTAACATGTCTGCTAAATGTTTTTATTTAAAGATTTTATTTCGCATTGTAAGAAGACATTTAAATTAATATTTCATCATTGTCGTTATCAGCCGATAGACGTTCCACTGCTGAACGTAGACGTCTCCCAAAGATGATCTCCGTATCGATTCGTCCTGTGTTGTCCGCAGCCGACTACATGCAACTATCACCAGATCGATAGGCAATCTTGTATAGAGCCTTCCAACCAGATTTTAAACATAATATGGCATATCTACTTTTTAAGGTTTAAAAGAGTTTGATGCAATCTGTTAAAGAAATATAACTAACTCATAAGACATCATCGAAAAACATATGTTTGCTTTTACTTGTAGCAAAGATCATTACTTATAGATAGGACTTCAAGTTAGGCAAAGTAAAAATTCTTTTACTTGTTTAATATTTGCAGTAACATGAAACGCGATGTAACGCACTGGTATACAAAGGACCAACCGATATACGAGAACACCGATGAAATGGCGGACACGAAGATCGACGTGACCAGGATACCAGCAGGCTCTGGTAACATTTCAGTGTTATTATCAAGGGTTAATACCCTTGATATTAGTTTTGCAGTAAGAATGTAGCATTGCCGGTGGTAGGTCTCTGTTGCTAGCTGATGGTAAGTCTCTGTTGCTGGAGACTGTCTAAGCACGTACCATCGTAGCGACGTTCTGCTGTGAAGCAGTAGTATACTAATTTTACTATGTTCTGTTTGAAGGGCGCTGTAGCGAGTCAAATTACTAGGGTATCTAGACTTAACGTCTGATAACTCTGTATGACTTACCATGAATTACACATCTCGCTCATCTTCGTAACTTCGTAGAATAAAAAATAAACAGATTTTTTTAAATAAACAGCAAAAGAGTGTCTTAAAAAATATCGCTACTTTTCTTTTACTTCTTGATACACCACCTTGTTGTATGTCCTATTATATTTGATAGAAACCAAGTGACCTTTTTTACATTTCTTCTATAAATCTATTTTATTTAGTTCTTAATGCTTCAACTAATTAAGATCTCTTTTTATCTGTTATTATTCGTTCTCTATTGCAACACTTTTTAGTATTTTAACATCTTTACTTTTAGTCGAACCTACAAGTGGAGCCTACCTACCCCACCGCAGGAGCGTAAGCAGATGACCACGAGCACACTGCCCGCCGCCACCACAGAAACTGTTGGCATTGAGATTTTTGATGCTGATTGCTTGAAGCTCATCAATGAATACTTCTACGGTGTCAGGTTAATTATAATATATACTGAACGTAGTCGCACTCGAGCCGCTGAAGCGTACGCATACCATTCCGCCCGCTCCGTGCTCAAAACATCGAGTTGTTGGTCATAGTGCCCGCATAATCAAGTGTTGCATATCAGTAGATGCGCGCTAATTCCGTGATTTCATTGGTGCAAAAATTGTGAAAATCGGTGAAAGTGTCGAAGTAGCAGGTGCAAAAAACAATTTCACTGAACTTCGGAACGTAACGCTGCCGGAAAACTATCGGTGACGTACCGGTTTTTAGGTGGTTTCCGACGCTATAGAGCACACTCCATCCCCCCAGTGAAGTACAGATTTTTACGACAACCGGTTGGTGGATTTTCGGCGAAAAGCCATCGTTACCGAACCGGGGAAGAGTGAAGGAGGAGCCAGGGACAAATAATTTTGACACCCCCAGGAAGAGGGTGAGCAGACGAATTCAGAGGCACCCAGATCTCCAGGATCGGATCGCCTGGTGAAGTAGGAGCGCCGAGAGTGTGTGTAAACAATCACTGGGCGTGACTCCCGGCAGTGCCTGAAAAATTGTAAAATTGAGTGGTACACTTCCGGGGACAACAGGAAATAGTGTATAGAGTGTAGACTAGACTAACTCGGGGTGCGGAAGCGGACTCGGAAAATAGGTAAGGGAAATACACCAAAAATAGGGATAAATTAAATAATTTGGGACAAAAACTTAAAAAACATAGAAAATAAAAAATTGGAACAGACGGACAAAATAGTTATATATATATATATATATATATATATATATATATATATATAAAATTTGAGGCATCGCTCGTTCGAGTTCGTTCCGCTGCTCGGCCGCCGGTGTACCGCGGGTAGGATTTGGAGGCGGACCGCGGCGGGGACTGAGACGCGTGTGCGGAGGGGGCGGTCGGTGTGCCATCGTCCACGAAGTGAACTGATAGCGCGGGGTTTGGGGGGCCGGGGGGAGGGTCGGAACGAAAGAGTAAATAAAATACGTGTGTATATATACATACATACATAGGGACGAATTGCATATATAAACTAGGAATAAACACAAAAACAATAAACTAAAAATACTACATTCATATACACAAATATTTATATAATAAAATGGATAAGATAAGATAGTACACAGAAAAGTAGAATATAAAGAGCGATAAAATTTATACATTATAGTAATACATAGACTGAACATATACGAAAGTATATATATAAATATATAGACATAAAATATATAAGTAAATAAAAAGTGGTATATTTTAAAAGTATATAATTAGTGAATAAAAACAGGAGACCGCTGCCGCACCTCGACATAGCACAGACTTAGTATATAGGGTAGCTCGTGTGGTTTTTGACCCGCGAACTTAGGTTAACGCTATATTGCATTAGATTTAAGTTTATTGAGGCCCTATTGCCGTAGTTGCCGGTTAAGTTTTAAAAACTGACTTGGCTATTGCCTATTGTTAGCTGTACAATTATTGTTTTATTGTTGCCGTATTGCACTAGGATTAAGTTAGCTAGTAAGTTTTAAATATTGACAAGCGTTTTAAAGGTTGACAAGTTCCCCCAAACCCCACGGAAATGATTCGTACTCCCACGAAGAGGGGCTCGGGCGAGGTGAGCCTGGCAGACGAAGCCGTCGGCAGGGTAAGCACCTCGCCCATCAAAAGTGTGTGGAGCAGTGTGGGGGAATGGGAGTCCGGGCAGGCCCTGAAGGACAGGACCTCGCCGCGTAGAGTCGTGCCGGCGGCAAGCAAGACAAGGGCGCGCGTTGGGCCACACAGGATCGTAGAAAAGTCCCCCTCAGCCGCGGAGGGAGGCCGAATCCCCGAAGGGAGATAAACCAGCTCCCGTAGACCGGGTTAAGGAGGCGCGAGTTTGCCTGAGCAAGGCGAAGCTGTACCTGGGGAACTCGCGCAACCTTAAAACGGAGATTAAAGAGGGGGTGACTCAAGCGGTGGAAAGGCTATACCAGCTTGTGAAGGAGGGGGAGCTCGAGTCGAAAAGGAAGAGAATCGGGGACCTAAAGAAGGGCCCGGCGGCCGGACAAGTCGGTAGGGACGGCGAGGGCAAAGGGGATGAGGAGGCACCCCTCGCTGTCCCCCCGAGGGCCGAACCGCCGGGAAAGGAATAGGAAGAAATGATGATGAGATTGAAGGAGCATGCGAGACTCCTTGAGACCAATACCAAGGAGATGGAGGGTCTCAAGGAGTCTCTCAACGCATGGAAGGAACAGGTTTTAACTCGAGGAGAGTCCCTCGTGAACCTGTGACCCGGCGGTGGACCAGACCGTGGTGTATGTGTTGGCCTGCTGTCCCGTATTTGGGAGGTAGCGCTGCATGTGTGAAACCGAGTTGGGGTAAGAAATCAGCGCTGGTAGTATCGCCTCTCTGATGAGTGAGGACAACAGAAGGCACACATTCCTTGGGCACTGTAAAAGAATTATAGGAAAAGTAATAAAGAGCAATCAATAAATAAAGAACAGGAGCAAGATAAGATAAGGGTTGTAAGTAAGTAAGATGTAGGAATAGATAGATAATATAAGAGAGTAGGAATAGGAAAAATAGTGTGATATGTAAATGGTAAGAGATAGGAAATAACAAGAGATAACAATGTTTAGAATAAGAAGGAAATTGTATTAGAGCAAGAGAATTGTAAATAGGAATGTAGTGTTATGAAACAACAATAGAGATGGGCTTGAGTTTGAGCAAGAAAGAAATGGGATGGAGAGCAAAAGAAGGAAAATTTAGTGTGAAAGAGGAAAGAAGAAAGAAAGAAGGAGGGAACAATGAAGAAGTAAGGGTACGGAATGAGATGGCAAATGTAATAGGAATAAGCAAATTAAAGAATGACAGGGCCCCGGACAAAACAAACTGGGGGAACGCGCATAAATATATATATATATATTTATATATATCATCGTCTATAGACAACTGTCTACTATATATCTTTAGTTGTTACCGTCTGATCAGGTTTTAATGATAATGATCCTTTATTTATTAATATAAATAACTGTAACTTGATCTAATTAATTTCGTAACTTGTTAAAGAAAGTACGCATCAAGTCATTTATATTTACATTTACTGATTTAAAATTAAAATTCTCTTCCAGAGAGAAGATCACAGACATCAGCAACCTTTACTCACCATACTTTCCGCTGGAGGTTGTGCGCGAGTTCGTGATGCAGGCGCGAGGCTCGCGGAGGCGGTGGAGACCAACCAGGTGCACAACCGGGACGGGACCCGGTCGGCGGCAGCAACGAGAACCTCTTCCTGTAACTATTAACTACTATTTATAAACATTAAAACACTAGACATTTCTAGCTAATAACTATTTTTATCAAACATAAAAGTCGTTAAAAGGAGACATTAGAAATGATATACTGTGCACACATAACTGGTGGTAAGTCTGTTGCTGAAGACCGGAGGTACCATCACAGATATTTGTGCCGTTTGTTATTAAAGGGTTGCTAATTGAAGGGTGTTGTAGCTAATGAAATTATTGGTGTAAGGAGTCTTAACATTTTGTGTCTCAAGCCGACGAGAATAATCTGTTACAATTTATATCATCCTAACTATTGCTACGTTGTTATGGGCTAGATCATCATTTACCATCAGATGTAGGTTTCACTCGTCTCGTCGCATTATGTAATAAAAAAATACTATAGTCCCGTGAAGCTTCATAGTGAGTCCTACCAGTCCTACCAGTCCTACCACCTTCCCTTGGCGATTTCTAAAAGGAGACGAAGGGTTATCAGTATACTGCGATCGCCAATTCGCGTTAATTCCTTCTTATTGGGAGGTATTGGATATCAATGGGTAGCAAATGAAGAAATTAATATAGAATACTTATCTTTAAAATTATAAACTTTTTTAATTTTAGGCCACTAATAAAATTGGTAGACCGCTTGCTGTTAGTCGGTATGATGCGAGATGAAGACGTGGAGAAGCTGCTCATAATGATCAACCCCGAGACATGGTACCCCACTTTTGACAAAGGTAATATACTAGACCTGGTGTTAGTAATGTTGTTATTCGTATCTATAATGATCATTAAAATTATTGTTATAAATAATGATCGGCAGAGGGAAAGGACGAGCACCGTCAGGGTCTACTGCATATGAAGATGGCGGAAGGTGCGAAGCTGCAGATGTGTTACCTCCTGCAACATCTGAACGACATCCAGCTCAGGCACAGGGTGGAATCGACCATAGCATTCGCACACGACTCTGTCGGAGATTTACAGACTGATCAATTAAGGTAATAGGTTTACAATATTTGAGAAGAAGCTGTGACTCTGTGGGCGAACTTAACTTTCTCTTTGTAAGAAGAGATCGAAGTCGCTGCAGTGAGAAAGGATTGTTCATATTTATAAGTATTTGTTTTTAACCGACAAAATTAGAGGGTTTATTATTTAATTCGTATACGTTTCAACCAATGTCTTTAAATAACTCCCAAGAAATATTAAAAAGAAACGATTTCCTGTGACTTCGACTGATAACTATTTACATTAGTTAGAACTAAGGGGTCCCGCACAACAACTCACAGGACCCAAGCCAACCTCACCTGCTCGTGGTGCACCCTGCTATTCAACAAACGAGGTTCTGGCTCTCACCAATCCGCATTGAGCCAGCGTGGTGGGAAATGGCTCAGACCATCCATATGAACCCCTATAAACGAGGAATTCTTTAGGGGAAGCCTATGTCCTGCAGTGGACGTCTATAGGCTGATGCTTATGAACTTTAGCAATATAGACTAGGTAGTGTCTGTTGCCGGACCCGTGTAGGTACCATCGCAGCGCCTGTTGCAGTCGACACACAGTACTGTGCGGACATTGCTGTGATCCGGTTTGAAGAGCGCTGCAGCTATTACTGGTGGTAGTGTCTCTGTTACCGGAGACCGTGTAGGTATCACCGCAACGCCTGTTGCAGCCGACACACAGTACTGTGCGGACATTGCTGTGATCCGGTTTGAAGGGCGCTGCAGCTATTACTGGTGGTAGTGTCTCTGTTGCCGAAGACCGTGTAGGTACCATCGCAGCGCCTGTTGCAGCCGACACACAGTACTGTGCGGACATTGCTGTGATCCGGTTTGAAGGGCGCTGCAGCTATTACTGGTGGTAGTGTCTTTGTTGCCGGAGACCGTGTAGGTACCATCGCAGCGCCTGTTGCAGCCGACACACAGTACTGTGCGGACATTGCTGTGATCCGGTTTGAAGGGCGCTGCAGCTATTACTGGTGGTAGTGTCTCTGTTGCCGGACCCGTGTAGGTACCATCGCAGCGCCTGTTGCAGCCGACACACAGTACTGTGCGGACATTGCTGTGATCCGGTTTGAAGGGCGCTGCAGCTATTACTGGTGGTAGTGTCTCTGTTACCGGAGACCGTGTAGGTACCACCGCAACGCCTGTTGCAGCCGACACACAGTACTGTGCGGACATTGCTGTGATCCGGTTTGAAGGGCGCTGCAGCTATTACTGGTGGTAGTGTCTCTGTTGCCGGAGACCGTGTAGGTACCATCGCAGCGCCTGTTGCAGCCGACACACAGTACTGTGCGGACATTGCTGTGATCCGGTTTGAAGGGCGCTGCAGCTATTACTGGTGGTAGTGTCTCTGTTGCCGGACCCGTGTAGGTACCATCGCAGCGCCTGTTGCAGCCGACACACAGTACTGTGCGGACATTGCTGTGATCCGGTTTGAAGGGCGCTGCAGCTATTACTGGTGGTAGTGTCTCTGTTGCCGGACCCGTGTAGGTACCATCGCAGCGCCTGTTGCAGCCGACACACAGTACTGTGCGGACATTGCTGTGATCCAGTTTGAAGGGCGCTGCAGCTATTACTGGTGGTAGTGTCTCTGTTGCCGGACCCGTGTAGGTACCATCGCAGCGCCTGTTGCAGCCGACACACAGTACTGTGCGGACATTGCTGTGATCCGGTTTGAAGGGCGCTGCAGCTATTACTGGTGGTAGTGTCTCTGTTGCCGGACCCGTGTAGGTACCATCGCAGCGCCTGTTGCAGCCGACACACAGTACTGTGCGGACATTGCTGTGATCCGGTTTGAAGGGCGCTGCAGCTATTACTGGTGGTAGTGTCTCTGTTGCCGGAGCCCGTGTAGGTACCATCGCAGCGCCTGTTGCAGCCGACACACAGTACTGTGCGGACATTGCTGTGATCCGGTTTGAAGGGCGCTGCAGCTATTACTGGTGGTAGTGTCTCTGTTGCCGGAGACCGTGTAGGTACCATCGCAGCGCCTGTTGCAGCCGACACACAGTACTGTGCGGACATTGCTGTGATCCGGTTTGAAGGGCGCTGCAGCTATTACTGGTGGTAGTGTCTCTGTTGCCGGAGCCCGTGTAGGTACCACCGCAGCGCCTGTTGCAGCCGACACACAGTACTGTGCGGACATTGCTGTGATCCGGTTTGAAGGGCGCTGCAGCTATTACTGGTGGTAGTGTCTCTGTTGCCGGAGACCGTCTAGGTACCACCGCAGCGCCTGTTGCAGCCGACACACAGTACTGTGCGGACATTGCTGTGATCCGGTTTGAAGGGCGCTGCAGCTATTACTGGCGGTAGTGTCTCTGTTGCCGGAGACCGTCTAGGTACCACCGCAGCGCCTGTTGCAGCCGACACACAGTACTGTGCGGACATTGCTGTGATCCGGTTTGAAGGGCGCTGCAGCTATTACTGGTGGTAGTGTCTCTGTTGCCGGAGACCGTCTAGGTACCACCGCAGCGCCTGTTGCAGCCGACACACAGTACTGTGCGGACATTGCTGTGATCCGGTTTGAAGGGCGCTGCAGCTATTACTGGTGGTAGTGTCTCTGTTGCCGGAGACCGTGTAGGTACCACCGCAGCGCCTGTTGCAGCCGACACACAGTACTGTGCGGACATTGCTGTGATCCGGTTTGAAGGGCGCTGCAGCTATTACTGGTGGTAGTGTCTCTGTTGCTGGAGACCGAGTAGGTACCACCGAAGCGCCTGTTGCAGCCGACACACAGTACTGTGCGGAGATTGCTGTGATCCGGTTCGAAGGGTGCTGCAGCTATTACTGGCGGTAGTGTCTCTGTTGCCCGAGACCGTCTAGGTATCACCGCAGCGCCTATTGCATCCGACACACAGTACTGTGCGGACATTGCTGTGATCCGGTTTGAAGGGCGTTGCAGCTATTACTGGTGGTAGTGTCTTTGTTGCCGGAGACCGAGTAGGTACCACCGCAGCGCCTATTGCAGCCGACACACAGTACTGTGCGGACATTGCCTTGATCCGGTTTGAAGGACGCTGCAGCTATTACTGGTGGTAGTGTCTCTGTTGCCGGAGACCGTGTAGGTACCACCGCAGCGCCTATTGCAGCCGACACACAGTACTGTGCGGACATTGCAGTGATCCGGTTTGAAGGGCGCTGCAGCTATTACTGGTAGTAGTGTCTGTGTTGCCGGAGACCGAGTAGGTACCACCGCAGCGCCTATTGCAGCCGACACACAGTACTGTGCGGACATTGCCTTGATCCGGTTTGAAGGACGCTGCAGCTATTACTGGTGGTAGTGTCTCTGTTGCCGGAGACCGTGTAGGTACCACCGCAGCGCCTATTGCAGCCGACACAGTACTGTGCAGACATTGCCTTGATCCGGTTTGAAGGACGATGTATACCACCACGCTTTCGTCCGTTTTAGACTATATTAAGTTTTCCTGGCGGCCGCATACCAGTAGACGTAGTGTTGGGAGGCCTCCCTCCCACATAGTAGACCGACGATCTAGTGAGAATCGCGGAGACCCCCACACTGGATGCGAGCAACGCGGGACCGATCGGTATGGAGATCTTGGGAGAGGCCTATGGCAGCACTGGATGTCTATCGGTTGATGATAATGAAGTTGTAGTATATCTTCCGTAAAAGATCTACATACTGTTGAAAACAAATATTCATCGTTTAGTTGTTAGGAACGACAAACTAAGAGGATCATCTTACTCTCTACATTATCTAGTTTCTGATGATGATAACGCTGCGAGTCATTCGACTTTTTTAAACAGCTTATCTGACATTGGGCGCGTGGACCCGGATCCACGGCCTATTTTATTTTTAAAAGTGTACTACTTGTGGTGTAGTTATCCGACGGCGGAGTTTTTAATGACGTGTGTCTGTTTGGTTATTGGTTATTCTGGCGAATCTACTCGGTCGTCGAGGGCGGGCGCGGACCCGTTCCCCGACTACCTTCGCCTGTATCGGAATCTCTGGGCGGTGAGAACCGCCCCTGATCGCGGGTGTACTTAGTGTACGCGGTGTGTGAGTACCTGAGGCGCCGCGTTCTGAAGCGAGGGCGTCGTGATGCGGTGATTCGGAGCGTGTTGGTAGCGTCCGAAGTGTGTGTGGTGACGTGGGTGTTGTCGGTGACTGTGGGTTCATGACTGGTGGGAGGGACCCCTGGGGATGACGAAATTAGCGCATGTCGTGGTCTGCGCTTGCTGGTCTTTGGATTCGAGGATGGCTCGTAGTCGGCCGCTTTGGCCACCAGAGGGTTCGGGTGAGTCGACGCCTTGTCGAAAAAAGATTCGGAGCACTCTCTGAAGTGTTCCGCGATGGTCGGGAGTTTGAGGTCGCTGTGGAGGTCCACGTTGCGCTGGTACCATTCGGCACCGGTTGCGATGCGGGCGAAACGGTTTTGGACAACCTGCATGGGATCGAGGCGTGCTTCGGGGGAGTGAGCGAAGACTACGCTGGCGTAAGACATTATGGGTCTTACGCACACCTTGTAGAGGTGAATCTTGTGCCTGAGAGAGAGCTTGCTCTTCGTGCACAGCAGGGGGTACAGCTTGGCCAGCACTTGGGCCGCTTTGTTTCTCGCCCCGCGAATGTGGGCGATAAAGTTGAGTCTGGCGTCGAGTGTCACGCCGAGGTATTTGACCGAGTCCTTCCATGGGATGGACTGGCCGAAGAGGGAGATCTGGCCGCGTTTGTGGCCTTGTAGGACCGACTTCCAGCGAAAGGTTGAGGGCTTTCGATGAGTGAAGTGGATGGCTTCACTTTTCTCCGGGTTTACATCGATTCGCCACTTCCGGAACCACTCGCCTAGGCGAGTGGTCGCCTTCTGTAAGCGACTCGTTATAATACCCGGAGCTCTGCCCGAGTGATAGAGAGCGGTGTCGTCCGCGAAAAGGGCGAGGCTGACGTATCGGTCTTTGGGAATGTCGCTCGTGTAGAGCGAGAAGAGTAGCGGGGAGAGGCAAGAGCCTTGGGGGACGCCGGCTTGGATCGGCCGGCGCGAGGAGAGAGCGTGCTCGACGCGGAAGCGGAAAGAGCGGTTCGAGAGGTAGTCTCGAATGATGGTGACGAGTCGGTCTGGCACTTTGTGAGCGTAGAGCTTGTACAGCAAGCCCTCGTGCCAGACTTTGTCGAACGCCTTTGCGACGTCGAATAGGACGGCGCAGGTGTCGATCGGACGCTTGTGCTCGAAACCGGCCAAGATGTGTTCCGTCAGTCTGTGGACTTGTTGAACACACGAGTGGCTAGTTCTGAACCCGAACTGTTCGTCGGGGAGGAGCTTATTTTCGGTGGTGAAATGGCGGAGACGCTCTAGTACGATCCGCTCGTAAACTTTGCCTAAGGTGTTTAGTAGGCTGATAGGGCGGTAGCTGTCTGGTAGATTCCTCGGCTTCCCCGGCTTCGGAATACCTATCACTACGGCCTCTTTCCAGGCGTCTGGGAAGGCGGAGTCGGCTAACAGGGCGTTAAAGATGGCCACTAGTAGGCCGATGATCGGAGGCGGGAGACTTTTCACCACTCTATTGGGGATGTTGTCGGAGCCGGGGGCTGATCTGGTTTTCAGCCTCTTGATGATGTCAACGACCTCACCGGGAGAGACCGGTTTAAGGGGGGACCTTCTGGTAGGAGGGCCGCTCTACGGCGCACCTCGTCCTCGACCAATTTGAGGTGAAAGGGGTCCACTGGTGTGGTTGAGGGAGTGCATTGGCTCTCTAGACTGTCGGCAAGACACTCGGCTTTATCGGCATCCTCCAACGCAAGGGAGGAACCATTGCTCATTACGAGGGGAGGCATACGGGCCACGTTCTCCGCTTTGAGACTGCGGGCCAGACGCCAGAAAGTGGCGTCCGAAGGCTCCAAGTCGCAAAGCAGATTGTCCCATTTGTCAGATCTGAGTTCGGATATGCGCTCTTTTACTAGCCTTTGAAGGCGGCGCAGGTTTATCCTGGTCTCCTCGGATCTATAACGAGAGTATAGTCTCAAGGCGGCATTTTTCGTTCTGATCAGCCGTCGAAGGTCGGCCGGGAGGGACCCGATGAGGTGGTCCGATGCGCGAACCGTCCTCGACGATTCCTCGACGGCTGTGGCGATGTGGTGGGACAACGAATCGATCGCTCGGTTTGCGGCTTCGAACGAGTCGATCGTGCTGGGGATTCCGTCTAGGTGCTGGGGTTCCGCGGCCTTGAGTTTGACCTCGAGGCTGCGCCAGTTGACGATGGTTTTGGTCAGACGGACCTCACCAGCGGGCCGGCCCAGCTTCATAAGAACCGGACGATGGTCGGATCTGAGATCGTCGATGGTCTCGATCGAATGTAGTGGGATGGTGACGTTGTTGAACAACGCAATATCCAAAGTGGACGGGTTGCGAGATCCGTTAGGCGGAAATCTCGTCGGGGTTGGCGGGGCTACAATGTTGAAATTGAGCTTACCCGCAAGTTTGTACAAAATTCGCCCGTTTGGGTTAGAGTTGTACGCGTCCCAGGTGCTATGCCTGCTGTTGAAATCGCCAGCGAGGATAGCAGACTGGCCTAGGTCGAGAAGGGTTCTTAAGTCTGTTCCCTGCACCGTTTTGGTGGGGGACAGATAGACGGATGCGATGACGATCGGTTGATGACCGGTGAGGGAGATTTTGCACGCCGAGACTTCCATGTTGGCGAGGGGTGGGCTATCAAGCGGTATGCAGTGCAGGGACCGTTTGAAATAGATTAGGGTGCCGCCTTTCGGGCCGGTCAACCTATCGTGGCGGATGATATGATAATTCGCGATTTTCGGGTCGCGATTGAAAGGTTTGAGGAACGTTTCTTGGATGAGCATGACGTCGACGTCGTGGTTCCTCAGAAATAGGCATATTTCCTCCTTTTGAGAGTGGATGCCGTCCGCGTTGAAGTACGCGACAGTTAGAGAGCGGGGTTTGATTCTGCCCAAGATTTTGACGCCCATTTCCGAAGATTGAAAAGGGGAACCAAAGGTCGTGGACAGAGTCCTGGGGAAGCTAGTAGAAGTCTTCCTCTAGCGCAGCGAGAGTTTCGCTGTGCTCTAAGAAGGCCTCGAGCCTGTCCTGCGAGTTCTTGGCGACTCGCAGTTTTTCGCCAAAGATCAGGATATCCTTGACGTTCACCTTTTTAATGTAGGCGATCAGTTTTTGGATTTCCTCCATGGGGGGCATTTGGCTGGGTGCAGCCTGGGGTTTTGACGGCCCCGACGAAGGGGCAGCTTTGGGAGCCTCGGTGGGTTTGGGTCGGGGGAGCGGTTTGCTCCACGCCGAGACCGCCGGCGCAGGGGCCGGCTGCGCGGGCGGAGGCCCCGAGCGGGCGGGGGCGGAGGGCTGCGGTGCAGCCTTTTTGGGAGCGGTGGATGGCCGCTGGGGACCCCCGGGGGGCCTGCGCGGGGCTTTGGAGCACCCGCGGTAATTCGCGGGGTGCCCCTCGGCTTTGTACAGGACGCAGCTCGGGGGGTTCGTCGCTTCCGCGGTGCGGGAGCAATCTTTAGTCCCGTGGTCCCCGGTGCATTTGACGCATCTCGGGCGGGCATAACAGTTGCGGGCCGAATGGCCGTAAAATTGGCACCGGTGGCATTGGCCGATGATGCCCTTTTTGTGCGGGATCTCAACCTTCACGCTTGTGAGGTTGCACAAACGGTCCATGCCGAATATTTTTTTCCCCTTCGGGGAAAGATCGAGGGTGGTGAGGATGAGCGGGAGTAATGCCCGCGTGCGCATGTTCGTCATGCGACGAGCTTCCACTACGGGGAAGTTTTGCCTTTTGAGGTCATCGATGACCTCGGCGATGTCGATTTCAAGAGGGATTCCGCGAATGACGACGCGGAGCTGCTTCTCCTCGGGGAGAGCGAAGGTGTGGAAGCCGAGACCGGCATTCCGCAGGTGCTTGGTAGCAGCCCGGAAGTCATCAACCGTGGCGAGGTTGATGCGAATGCCCTGCGCTGTGTTTTGCGCTTTTGGGCATTCAATCTTGTGGTCTGCGAACCACTTGGAAACTGCGTTCCATTTTGTTTTGTCCTGTAGGACAATCGGGGGAGGTGGCTTCGGGCCACGTTTTTCGGGCGGGGCCGAGGTGTTGGCGGGGTGCGCGGAAGGCGCGGCCTTTTTTGCCGGCGTGCTCGTCGGCGAGGCGCGGTCCGAGTTGGACTCGGACGAGCGTTTGGAAGCGCGTTTGCGCTTCTTGACGACGAGGGTGAAGCCCTCGTCGTCGGCATGTTTGGATGGAGGTGATTCCACCTCCATGTCGCTGCCGCTAACTTCCGACTCCGAGTCGGAAGAGGCGGGCAGGACGGGCATAGAAGGCCCCGCCACGGGCGCCCTTGCTTTCGGCGGCGCGCGAGTCGCGGGGGTAGGGTCCGGGGACGCCGGGCTGTCCGTGTCGAAATTCACGGACATTGAGGGAATGGAGGGAGGGCATTTTAAAAATTGTTCCCAGGCTTCTGGGAACTGTTTTTGCGCGAAGCGCGCAAACTTCGCGAGCATGGCGTCCATTGGCATGGCCGCCATTTTATGTAGCCGCCCCGCCGTACGGCGGGGGGGGATGTGTGCCTAATTGAAAAAAACTATCTGTCGCCTAGTGCGACAGGACCTATCTATAATTGTACAACGCCTCTGAGGCGAATAAAATTCGCTACTTACAGTGCCGGAACCAGGCTCCGGCAGAGTTTTCGCACGCTGGGTACACGCACTGTTGCACTGCACTTGCACTTGCACACGCGAGCACTGACGGTGGCCGAACTAGCGGCGTATAGCCACGCACTGGGCACGAGCGGGTCGGGCGGGGCGGGGTGTAGCGGTAGCGCGCACTGACAACGGCATGGAGCACGTCCGGTCGGTACGGCGGGCAGAACCCGAATCCACTGTTGCACTGCACTTGCACGAGCACACGCGAGCGCTGACGGTGGCCGAACTAGCGGCGTATTGCCACGCACTGGGCACGAGCGGGTCGGGGTGTAGCGGTAGCGCGCACTGATAACGGCACCATGGAACACGTCCGATCGGTACGACGAGCAGAACCCGAATGCATTGGACCAGCGTGGTGGGAAATGGCCCAAATCCCCACATGAATTCCTACTCAATCAATGTGGTAGTCTTTGGGGGAGGTCTATGTCCAGCAATGCGCGTCGGATGATGATGATAATGAAACAACTATAAGTTGATTATTATCGCCATCTTTTTTCTTCGGTTTGAAAACAAAAAAAAAATATTTTAACTCAAACCAACGTTTGTTATATAAAAAGGTTTCATTTAATAAAAGATCAGTAAACATGAAAATTTTCGCACATAGAATACAAAAGGTTTTACGTACCTGTTATAAAAAAAATACAGCTGAACATGTTCTTTCATACACTGGTGTTTCATACACATTTACTGGTGGTAGGTCTCTGTACTGGTGGTAAGTCTGTTGCCGGAGATCGTCTAGGTATCACCGCAGCGAAAACTTCTGCCGCCAAACAGTAATGTGCAAACATTACCGTGTTCCCGTTTGAAAGGGGCTGTAGCTAGTAAAATTACTAGGGTAACGAGACATCTTATGTCTCAGACGACGAGCATAATGCGGTGCAGTGCATAACATACTAACTAGCACTTTGTAAAAAAACCAAAGGTTTTAATATTTCAATGCATCTAAACTTTTCTCATTCAAACACAAACGGCACAGAATTATACGCACAACAAATTCTTAAAGATGTTAGTATTAAAGAAATCGCGATCGGAGCTCCGGCTACACAACCGACTCCTTCCAGAGCTGCGAACTAAACGACTATATACATAACTAAAAGGGGATTATGCTGATGAAAATGCTAACCAAGCCCTGCTAAACCAGGGCCTGGCATTGTGTTCGCGGGGGCAAGTCAGTCCGGTCCCAACCATCATCCAGAGAACTCGCTCTTACATAATTGTGCTATGCCTAAGTGTAATTGAAGAAAGTGTTAAGAAATTCTTAAATCCTTTTTTAAAACTCCCAACACGGACTCCCCAATAACATTGGTGGCAGCGGTGGGATCTTGAGAAGATCCCCGGTACGCACTCCGTGACCAAAATAAGTGACAACTTTTCCAATTACACCGAAAATATACATATCGCAATAAAGTCATTCCTTTTCTGAAAAGTGACCTTAAAAGTGCTCAAACAGTTCGAGATCCAATAACCAACGCCCAGTGTCAAACAGGAAGTGCACTAAATACGAACTATTCAACACCTAGTACCGACCAGTGGCTGTAATTTTGCAACATATAACTCCAGCAGCCAACTCCAGTTTATTACTTCTAAACCCTCTCGTTCCAGCACCTACTAACAAGACGATGACCTGCATAAAGATGGTCCTGCTTCTGTAAGTTTATCTAACTTTATAAAAAAAAAAAAAAATCTTCAAACCCAACATAATTTCGAGACAGTGTGTGATATATAGTTGTGACTTTAAGTAATACGTGGAACCGAAAAACCTAATCTAATTACATTATTACGTAATTCTAAAAATTTTTAAGTTATAAAATTCCCACGAGTATAAAAGTCATCTTACAAGATAAGTGTTCAGAGAACTCGGTGGCTCATCGCTCGCCCGTCGAACAACGCTTAGAGAAACGATACCCGATAGCAGCCGCCTATTACACCGAATCATATTTTAATTTTGTCCCATTATTATAATACAAGATGTCTAAAGACTCCCAAATGAAGCAGGAAAAAACCGAGGTGGATATAAACATCCTATTTAAATTTATTAAACAATATGATGGCACAAGAGAAAAATTAAATTCCTTTTTAACAAATTGTAATAACGCGATCGAGTTGGCCTCCAGTACACAAAAACCAATCGTCTTCAAATATATACTGTCACAATTAGCAGGGAAAGCTGAATCAGCGTGTTCCATTAAGGAATTCGGATCGTGGGAACAGCTGAGTAGTTTTTTGACTACTCAATTTGGGGAGCGCAAACATTATGCCCACCTGTTAACGGATTTACAAGAATGTCGACAGGCAATCAATGAACCAGTAAACCAGTTCGCTCTACGCGTCGAAACCTGCCTTTCCAAACTACTAACAGAAGTAACACTATCCAATAAAAAGAAGTCCGAATTAGCCGGACGCACGGCGGCTATGGAGGACTTAGCGCTCTACACATTCTTACTTGGCCTTAAGCTTGAAATTTCTAATCTTGTCCGCGGTAATCATCCATCAAATCTTAATGAAGCTATTAACTTGGCTATTTCTGAGGAAAAAATATTAAACACATTTAACAAACGCCACATTCACACACAAGCGATACAGCGTCATACTCCAACACCGAATTATTCATTCAAGCCTAATTCTAATGGTCAAACAACAAAACAATTCGACCGAAACTACCAAAACCTCTATTGTAGATACTGCAAAACCGCCGGTCGTACTATTGAAGTATGTCGGAAACGCGAATTTAATAACAGCAGATTTAAAGTTCCCCAGCCGACACAGTTTCCACATAGACCCAACCAAGGTCACAAGCCTGCTCGCGTCAATTGCATAGTTAACCATAAACCAGATAGGTATGAACCTGATCCACAACCATCCACTAGTGTTGACGATGCAAATTATTATGATAATAACAACGGTCATGATTTAAACGAATAATGGGTCCGCGGAGGTGTCTCGTACGGCCCAAATCACCACCTCTAGCTACACCCTTAAAAGTTAACGACACCCTTCTTATTCCTAAGCACCAGCACCAACATAAAGGTCGCCGCATCCCTGTATCGAAACTCACTTGCAACACGGGTAACCAGGCCCAACGTAGAAGTGATTCTTCATCCACTGTATCCAAGTTCACCTACAACCTCGGTAACCAGTCCCAATATCAAGGTGGATCAAGCACTGAATCTAATCGTGTAATTACTGACGGCACGACAACTTCTATCACGGTATCTAACTCCACTTCTGAAAATCCTAATAATTGTTTTACTACGTCTTGTCCTTCATGCGCAGCACCTGGATCAGCAAACAACGTCTTAAAAACGTATAACATTACAACTAGTCCAACAAAAAGACATCTACCTTTTATCGAAGTTCAAACTTCTGTTTCTTCAAAAAGCTTAAAGTTTCTAATTGACAGTGGTGCATCTATTAGTCTAATAAAAAAAATGCCCCAAATTGTTAAACACATTGTCAGTTTCAGCGGAATAACTAATAATCCAATGCTCTCGCTAGGACATACGTATATAAAATTCGGAACATTAAATAACCATTTCCATATCGTTCCTGATCTTGATTTTCCTTATGACGGTATAATTGGCAACGACTTTCTATCAAACCACAATTGCAAAATCGACTACTCTGAAAATAAACTGACCGTCGATAGTTTGAAATTCAACATAAAGTTTACCGATCCAATCGTTTCTATCCCTCCTCGAACCGAACCAATAATCCAATGCTGTGTACTAAATCCTGATATTGAAGAAGGCCTCGTCCTCGACCAGAATCCAATGGACTCACTCTTAGTAGCAAATTGTGTGGTTAAAGTAAAACCAAATCGTAGAATTAATATTTCTGTAGTGAACACATCTGAGTCATCTATACATATTAACTCCAAATTGCAATTTAGAATCTCACCTCTAACGAAAATCGACCATCAAGAAATTTTACATGTATCTCACCATGACTTTTCATAACGATGCTTTGTCTCGATCTGAACAAGTGACAAATTTATTAAGAGTCTCTCATCTAAACTCTGAAGAGACCGACGCCTTATATAACCTCTGTTCCAATTACTCTGATATCTTTCATCTCCCTCAAGATAAATTAACATGTACTGATGCTCTCCAACACGACATTCCTACTTCCTCCTCAGTTCCTATAAACACGAAATCCTGTAGATTTCCTGAAGTCCATAAGCAAGAGGTGCAATCCCAGATTAATAAAATGCTTGACGAAGGTATCATAAAGCATTCTACATCTCCATGGTCTTCCCCAATCTGGATTGTCCCAAAAAAGACTGATGCGTCTGGCCAACGCAAATGGCCAGTGGTAATAGACTATCGCAAGCTAAATGACATCACCATTGGAGATTCCTATCCAATACCCAATATCTCCGAAATTCTGGACCAACTCGGTAAGTGTAAATATTTTAGTACTTTAGACTTAGCATCGGGGTTTCATCAAATTAAACTCTCCGAAAAAGATGCTCCTAAATCCGCCTTTTCTGTACCTCAAGGACATTTTGAGTTTACGCGGATGAGCTTCGGCCTTAAGAACGCTCCTGCTACTTTCCAGAGGTTAATGAACTCCGCATTATCTGGTCTCCAAGGAATACAATGTTTCGTCTACCTAGATGACATTGTAATTTATTCCTAGGATCTCCATACTCATATAAAAAATCTTTCTAACGTTTTCGATAGACTCCGAACATTCAATCTCAAATTGCAACCCGATAAGTGCGAGTTTCTCCGCAAGGAAGTTTCCTATCTCGGACACATCATCACTGACCAAGGCGTCAAACCCAATCCAGAAAAAACTAATGCCGTGGAAGAATTCCCCATTCCCAAAAGTCCCAAGGACATAAAGTCATTCTTAGGGCTAGTGTCCTATTATCGCCGTTTCATCCCTAATCTATCTAAAATCGCCAAACCTCTCACAAATCTTTTAAAAAAGGATACTCCCTTCAACTGGACTAACGAACAACAGTTGTCATTCGAAAGTCTTAAAAAGGCCCTTACCTCAGCCCCTATCCTAGCCTACCCTGATTTTAATAAGCCTTTCCTTTTGACATGTGCCGCATCGAACCATGCTATTTCTGCCATATTATCCCAAGGCCCAATAGGGAGCGACCGTCCAATCGCGTATGCGTCTCGAACCCTAAACAAAGCCGAATGTAATTATAGCGTTACAGAAAAGGAATGTTTGGCTATCATCTTCGGCACTAAGACTTTCAGACCTTACTTGTACGGACGCAAGTTCTCAATTATAACCGACCACCGACCTCTCAAGTGGTTGTTTAACTGCAAGGAACCTGGTTACAAACTCGTTAGGTGGAGACTCAAACTAGAGGAGTTCGATTATGATGTAATTTACAAAAAAGGGAAAATCAATAGTAATGCTGACACTCTTTCGAGGTATCCAGTTAACCCTATTTTAATGGACCAACCTGAACCACAACCATCAACATCGGGTTTATCAAGTGATCGTCCTGTTCAGAATAGCGAATCTCCCAAAGATAACCTTGATGATCTACTAACCCTCGAAGACTTGGGCTTTAATCCTTTAGAAGACACAACAGACTTCAGCCCACTAATTCCTCTGTCTCCCTCCGACTTCCCGACACCACCAGATCCAAATATACCAAATCCAGACCCATCGCTAGATGTTCCATCTCCAAACAATAACCCAGAAACCGACAAGACATCTTCTAATTCCCAAAAGGATTATTCAGAGTTTTTAAAATCTTTTGATAAAAAACAAATCTACAACACATACATAAAAGAACATAATGAGAGTATTCTTAAAAGTAAATGTAAAACTTTATTAATTCCAACGTCTATTGACCTTGATGACGCAAATCCTTACGTCCAAGATATTCTTTCTATGTCCAACAATCTCATTCAAGAAGGAGAACGCGAACTTCATTCTTTTAAGAAAATTCCTATCAACGATAGGATATTCTATTTTTTGTTCACAAAAGTCTACTATTTCGATACATGTCCATATCCCGATATATTTAAATCTCTTAAATCAGTCAGAGATGAAATTCTCCTGATAGGCGATATCAATGAAATCGCCATAACAGACTTCAAAAATACATTTGAACAGAATTCCTATGCCAAAATATATAATATGCTCCTATATCTATTTAACAACACTAATATAATTGTTAATGTCCACCATAATACGATTATTTATCCTGTCCCAACAGAAATTGCAAAAATCCTTAAAGAAAATCACGATATCCCTATTGCCGGACATCTCGGTTCTAATAGAATGTACGACAGGATCAAAGAGCGCTACCATTGGAAAAACATGCGCTCTGAAATAGAAGATTACGTAAAAAATTGTAAGCTATGCCAGTCTAACAAAGCCCTTCGTAAAACCCACAAGGCCCCAATGCAAATCACGACTACATCAACACGACCATTTGAAAGGACTAGTCTAGATATTGTTGGTCCTTTACCTGAAGCTGGTATCCAAAGGTTAAAATATATTCTCACGCTTCAGGACGATTTAACGAAATTCTCTCTTGCCTACCCTATATCTAACGCAACCGCGGAGGAATCCTGTGAATGTTTAGTTCATTTCATTTCTGTGTTTGGTATCCCTAAGTCTATACTCACCGACCAGGGAACAAATTTCACAGCTGAGTTATTCAAAAAAACATGTGAATTTTTGAAAATTAAACAAATCTGGTCTTCTCCTTATCATCCACAAACTCAGGGTGCACTTGAGAGAAGCCATTCAACCCTTAAGGAATATTTAAAATCATATGTCAATGAAAACCAGACCGATTGGCATAAATTTGTATATACTGCTATGCTAAGCTATAACAGCTCTATTCACACCACAACTAGATTCACACCTTATGAACTAATCTTCGCTCATAAACCTTTTATACCTGATTCCATCTTTGAAATCCGCTCCGATATTACATATCCCGAATACATCAAAATGCTTCATCATCGCCTAAAAATATCTAGAGAAAAAGCACTTCAAAATATCCAATTATCCAAAGAGAGATCAAAAACTTATTATGACAAGCATAGCCGCCCAGTACAATATAAAGTAGGAGATTATGTATATCTAAAAAACCATGTCAGACTCCGTAAGGCTCTCTCACCCCTCTGGAAAGGTCCTTACAAGATTGTCCGGGTTAACAGCAATAATACACTCAGTCTTCTCATAAATAGACGCCACGTCACACATCACGTTGATGAGGTAAAACACGCAACAAATGAAACATAATAATTTTAACTAAAACCCACTTTATATTTCCATTTTATTTTTATTTTATATATACGGTTACATCAACCTTATTAACAATATTTAACTATTAATCAAACATAACTATTGTGTTTATTCAAAGTAAATTTAAATTATAATTTACAGAATCTCCGCTGCACTCTGTAGCCCCGTACTAACCACCGACGACAAACAATTTGTAGAGTTCATCACCAAGAGTCCTGGTTTACTCTTCGACCCTGTCGGCACCTTAAAAACAGCTAATGATCAATTTCAAGTAGTAATTCCTGTCGATGTATCTCCTTACGACAAATACATACAAAATATCCGTCTTACTTTCGACTCCATTCAATCTCAGTGTGTGGGTAGTTTAGGTATAACTAACACCAAATGTCACAATATGCTACAGCCGTTATACTCTTTATACAATGATATTTTACGCGATTTCAACGCTATGTCCCATGTAATATCTAACAGCGTTTCTAAGCGATCAGCCTGGTTCGCCGGAGTAGGTACTGCATTCAAACATATATTTGGCACTATGGATGAAGATGATGCTAACCACTATAATGAGGCAATTCAAGCATTGTATCATAATGAAAGGGTTCTTACAACTTCGATAAAAGAAAACATTGTTATTTCTCAGATTGCAATTTCAAATATAAATCAATCTTTGCGCGTATTAAATGAAAATCAAAACATGCTAAACGATGCATTTGAAAAATGATATACAGTAATGAATAATATTACTAAGGTAATACAGATCAACAACTTCCAAACACATTTAACCTCTGTTCTAAATATTCTCCAATCCAATTTGATAACTCTTTCATTTAAAATCGAAGACATCTTAAACTCTATCCTATTCGTCAAAGCTAATATATTACATCCATCAGTATTAACTCCAAAACAGTTATATGAAGATATAATTAGTAACCTTAAGGTAATCCCTAAATATAAGGATTTTCCAATTAATTTAGAATTAAGCAATATCCATGTTTTATTAAATATAGCGGATTTAATATGTTATTATTTCAATGGAAAACTCATTTTTGTAATCAAAATACCTTTAGTTAATGCCTTAGAATATAATATATATAAAAGTACTCCTTTACCAACTCCTCAAGTAAATGACACTACTAATTCTTTTATAACGATTTTACCAACAGAAAACTATGTAGCTATAAGTAAAGATAAATCTACTTTTACCTATCTTAAAAGCCTAGCTTCATGCAAAAATATTATTGTAACTAAAACTTACCTTTGTGAATTATCTGATATATACACTGTATCTGGCAACCCTTCTTGTGAAATAGATATAATGACGAAAGCTGTAACAACCTTACCTACAAGCTGTGAATATAAAATCTTCTCTGGAGACGTAGACATTTGGCACAAATTGCATAATGACAAATGGATATTTGTACAATCGAAGCCCGTCAAACTCTCTATCGAATGTAATGACGATGACGTCACAGAACTCGTCGTATCCGGTACAGGTGTACTGAACATTCCAACGCATTGTATAGCCTATCATAAGAATTATAGATTTATTAAGAAAAGTTCGCCCTCTATTACTATTCCTGTTTTAATTCCGACTTTTAATATTCTTAACGACACATGTTGTAGTATTAATAATATAAGAAAATCAACTTTGCCCGTATCAAAACTTCAAAATGTTAACCTAGATAGTTTAAAAGATTTTGATTTTGTATCTAACCAAATCCTTAAAAGTCTGGAATCTGTTCGACCCTGGGACTAGCCGCGGCCGAGTACGGACGCTGACAAGAGAGCTCCGCACCGGAAAAAATTGACGCGATTTACGTAAATCGATTTTGCAAAAAGTTATCGCGAAAGTGCTAGTGTTATATATCACGAGATTCGTCTCAGTGAGGGCAGTGCAACCGGCCAAAAATCAAGAAAATCGAACTTGTGGTTTAAAAGTTATTTGTGAAAACCCTTAAAAAAGTGAGGTTAAAAACTTTGCGCGCGTACGCCGCCAAAAAGAGATCGGCGACCCCCCTCTTTTTTGACAGATATTAGTGCCTCCCAGTGGTCTCCGTGAACCCCCAAAATTCCAGATTTTTCTGGCCAGGGGTTCCGGAGATATTAGCCTGGAACTAAAATCCACGTGGCACGTGGTTTCTTAACCGGAGGTGCCACAGACAAGTGGAAAGCACCACCCGAAAGAAGACGACGAGACGAGTTCGCCGACACCTTGAGGTACCCGATCCGACCCCAGGAAGGCGAGCTATTGGGGGTGGAAAATCGGAAAACTACCCCCATTTTCGGAGCCGTATATCTCGCTGCCTAAAGCGGTGACCCCCCATTTTTTGGGGCTCGTTGGAGGCGCAGAAGAAGGATGAACCCAACGATACCCCACAAGCGGGGGTTAATGTTTAAAAAGTGTTTTTAAAAATTAATTAGTGGGGCACGCCGCACCGGGGCTGAAGTACACCCCTGGGGGCACCAGGGGAGCACAGGTGGGTCAAAAAAATGATTTATTTTATTAAGGAACTTCCCCCCTTTCTAAAAACATAAAATAAAATTAAATTTTCGGTATACTTTTTGAAAAACAAGCAAAAAACAGCTGCAAAATTCAAAATTTTAATTTTGGATAATTATTTTAAATATAAAAATAAAATTAAAAAATCTAGAATAAAGTGGGGACAATTCGAAATTTTATAGCCTATCCACCTGTGTTTACCCGAGGGCGATAGCTCACCCCTAGGGGAAGTTGGGGTGCGGGTCGGATAACCTCCTCGTGTGCCCGGGGGATGCAGTTACTCTTCGAACTTCGGTTCGGGGAGTAAGGGTATCTCTTGGGACTGGTGCACTCTGGGCAACGGCAGTTGTCTGATGTTTTCGGGCATAGGACAGCTGACGGCTAATAATCCGACAGGGGTGGGTGGGGGTGTGCAAGCGTGATGTATGTAGGGATTGGATGGTAGAGTGTGTGTGTGAATTATTTTGCGAGATGTATGATATGTTGCGTGGTGATGGATGACGTGTAATCCCGTGCTCGACCCCGGCCAAGGGATGAATGGTTGGACGGGGGTGCCAGCCGCTAGGGGTCAACTGTGGATGTGGGTGATGGGTTCTGCTCAACCCAAATGGGCAACATAACAAAAATGGAACAAAGCAGCAAAGAAAATGGTCCCCGGGTGGGTCCCCTTCGGGGGGAATCCCACACTCCTGTCGCTGAGGCGGCAGGAGTCTGCCCTTCGTACTACGGGGTGGGCACTAACTGCTTTCAGAGTGAGCAATGATGTGATAATGTGATAATGACAGAGGACGATACCTGTCCAAAGGAGGGAGTTGGCAGGGAGACCCGTGCCAAGCGCGGAAGGGGTAGGCCACCAACTACAGGTGAATATGTGGGGCTTGCCCAAGCCAAACGGGAATATGTTGATGCTGAGCGAGAAGCTCAGGAAGCAGAGGCGGACAAGGAAGTGGCGGCACTGGCGCGGCTCATTACAAAACCGCGTGTGGCTAGAGTCCTAGTGTCGCCATGTCCGTTACCTACACACGACACACAAGATGAGACAACTATTAGCGCTCTTAAGACAACGTTTGCCTCGAGCCTCGCGACAATCAACGGAGTGGCCAAGAACTCCAAAAATCTAAAGGGCCAATCTATAAAGGCGTTGAAGGATGCATCCGCTGCAATTAATGAAGCAACAGCGATCCTCCTTCAAAGAAACACATCCGAAGAGACGACAGCCTTAGAGGCAGCAAATGCGCGCTTGTCTAAGGAATTAGAAGAGATGAAGAGAGAGATCGCTGCTTTGAGGCGTGAGATCGCCAGCGCAAGCGTGCAGGCTATTCCAGCAGCCACGCCACCGAGCTCTTTAAACATCGAGGAGCTGCTGCAGCGGGCAGTTCGCGAGGCGGTGACGCAATCGAGCGCCCGGATGGACGCTAGATTAGAGAACTTTGAGGCTCGCTTTCTTGCGGAGCCACGCCTCCGCCCATCGTTGGCGACCGATAGAAGGCGAGAGGCTACACCACCACCAGAGGAGCCTCAGGCTCAGCCACAACTGGCTCAGTCACAACCGGCTGAAAGGGTGACGACTCTAATGCCACCGGCTAACCCAGCCTCGAAGAGCAAAAACGAAAAGAAGCAGGGACGAAATGTCGCTGCTGTTAAAGCGAGCGGCTCAGCGACGAATCGTCCTCCGCCCGCGAACAAAGGACCTAACACTCAGGAAGAGTGGACAAGGGTAGGGCCTGGAAGAAAGAAAGCAGCGAAAGAAAAGAAGAAGGGACAAAGGAAGGAACGCTACAGACCGCGTGCTCCAAAAACGTCCGCAGTGGTGATCTCGCTGCAACCTGGCGCCGAGGAGAAGGGCGTGTCGTACGCTGACGTCCTCGCGGAGGCCAAGCAGAAGGTGGACATAACTGCACTTGACATCCCGGCGGTTCGCTTCAGGCTGGCGGTAACGGGGGCTCGAATCCTCGAAGTCTCAGGCGCCGACAGCCAAGACAGAGCCGACGCGCTGGCCAAGAAACTGAAGGAGGCGCTGGGAGAGCAAAACGTACGCATCTCTCGCCCTCAAAAGTGCGCCGGGCTGCGCATTGGCGGCTTGGAGGACTCAGCGACTGCGGAGGAGATCGCTGGTGCGGTCTCCAAAGCAGCTGGGTGCCGTTTGGAGTCCATCAGGGTGGGAGACATCCGGCGAGACAGGCGCGGTCATGGAACCGCCTGGGTGAGATGTCCCGTCGAAGCGGCGCAAAAGGTCGCGACTGGTAAAAGGCTGCAGGTTGGATGGGCAATGGCGACGGTCACACTGTTGCCTGCTCGTCCAATGCTCTGCTTCCGTTGTCAAGAGACGGGACACGCACGCGCCAAGTGCACCTGCGAGACAGACCGTACCAATCTC
>JARDWD010000536.1:0-97090 GCA_029034505.1 Ornithoptera priamus | reverse complement strand
TCGACTCTGAAGTGAGGGTTATTTATTTATCGAAGTAAAGAGAATTGATTCCTATGAATATCTCTCGTTTTGAGTTAGCTTTTCTTTAAGTTTCATATGAAAGAAAGACATCGGGAAGAAGGGATCCGGGGATCAATAAATATTGAAAATCAGTTTTTTTTTTTTAAATTAAATTCATACTTATACTTTTCAGTGGCTTTAACCATTACACAAAAATGTAAACGCATTACTCAGCTCGATGGCAAAAAAAAACCACTTTTACAGATACCATGTTCAGTATGATTTATCACCAGAAATTTTTTTTATTATTTAAGCAAATAAGTTTTAAAACTACAAGTTCTAAAAAACTTAAGAACACAACTATATATTACATTAATCTGTTTTGTAATAGGAATCTACGGAACCGGAAACAAAACCCGGTGCTTTCGGTATACTGTACAACATTATTAACACGGTTAAAGAACTGGAAGATGAACTTAAAGTAAATATATTTAAAATATTATGATTTAGTCGAATAACATACGCATTCTAACATAATGTGCAATCTCTGATTTCAACACTTGTTTAGACATCGGCATCATGAGGTGTCCTTTTTAAACTAAAGTTTGTCAATCAGATAACTAGCTCGTTCTTCAGATATTTTGTTAACCTCGAACTATTTCTGCTGCTGTATAGCAGGAACACGTTTTCTAAAAATTTTTACCTTCAATATCATCCTTGAAGATCCATAAAGCAATCGTCATTGCAGGTAGCCAAAAATTAAACTAGTATATGGATGTTCATAGGATATTAATTCAGAGTCAATCACGACTAAAGTCGAACTTCTAATCCTGGACTTGCAATCTTTGATTCAAAAATATTGCCATTTTTGGGCTATTGGGCTATTGGTAAGATAGTGAGATGGCCATGGGTGGGCATAAAACTCATAGACAAGTGCCAAATATATGACAAAAAATATTATCTTTGTCATATATTAGGTCCTTACGTATAAAATTGGCGTTTTGTACGGGAGTAATATAAAGTCAACTTTTTTCTTGTAAAATAGATTTAATTAATCAAAGTATGCACCGTTGTTATCTATGCACTTTTGTAATCTCATAGGTAGTTCATTCATCCCTTTACTGAAAAACCATGGGGGCGAGAACCAATAACCCCTTTGAAGGCGGTTTGGACTGACGCATCGGAATTGAATTGCTTTCTTTGTAAGAAGTTGTCCAAATTCCGATAAAAACGGTAATCTGTTGGGGCAAGGTCCGGGGAGTACGGTGGATGTCGCAGACATTCCGAATGTAGCTCATCTCACTTAGTGGTTGTTTGTTGTGCAGTGTATGGTGGTGGTGTTGCGTTGTGAAGCAACAGTGGCCTAGAGCGATTGACCAATCTCGGTTATTTAGCAGCTAGTTCTTTCTTCATGATTTGCAGTTGCTGACGATAATATGCAGTTGCAGACAATATCTGCCCTAATCGTTTGGCTAGATTTTAGAAAGCTGTAGTGAACGACGCCGGCGCTAGTCCACCAAACACTCACAAGTAACTTTTTTTGAGTCTAATTTTCGTTTAGGGAAGGATTTGGCTTGGTTTCCAGGGTCAACCATTGCGACGAGCGCTTCCGATAAAGTACAGTATCCACGTTTCATCACAAGTAATGATTCGATTTAAAATCCCTTCATCATTGTGTCGGTTGAGCAAAGTAACACAGCAGCAGCAGTCGATGCAGTTCGCAAGTTCGATTCACTCAATTCGTGAGGTACCCATCGTTCAAGTTTTTCTACTTTCCCATTAGCTTTAAGTAGATTAATACAGTTTAGTGACTCGCCCTGAAGCCTGCAGCTATCTCTGAAGTATTTTGTGATGGATCTGCTACCACAGTAGCCTGTAATTCTTCATTTTCCACTTTGGACTTCGGCCGTCCACGGGGTTGGTTCTGAATGTCGAAATTTCCAGAACGAGAACGTTGAAACCAAAAACATACCGTGAATTTTTTTGCGACACCAGCGCCGTACACATCATTAACCCTTCGAGCGGTTTTTGCAGCACTGGTACTGGTACCCTACGGTAGTAATCGTACTGGTAAATATACCGATATTTCACGTTAACCATTGCGCGGTAATAAACGACGTCAAAGAAAAAAATAATGAGGAAAAAACAAATGACTGTTTTCAAAACTCAAATGTAGCAGCTAAATGAATTTATAAATTTGAATTTGGAATTCTTAACCAAAGAGATGTTTCAGATCAAAGTGGTCAGTACGACAAAACGCTAATTTGATATGCAATGACCTAATATTTGCAACATAAAGTGACCATTATAAGTGTTCGCTATTCAACAAGTTTTCCTCATTTGCAGGCTATAGAGGAGCCGCAGAAGAAATCTCCGGAGGAGAAGTTCCGAAAAGTCCTGATCCAGACGATCGTCAACTGGGCCGAGGAGTCGCAAATCGAGACACCGAAGCCTGTCAGGGAGATGTTTAGGTGAAGTCATATTGTATATAACTTTTTCGTAACTATTTATACCGTCCATAGATGCTTAAAATCACTAAAGTAACAAGATTACTTAATTTCTTATCACCTCAACAACATACGTTAAAGAGTTTTTTGTAGCCTAATTAAACCTAGATTTTACACGATGTTGAGTGACAAAGCCGTAAATGGTGAAGTGTGTTCAAGACTAATCAGGCTCTCATAATATGACAGTCTGATGGATCCGAGAAATGTCTACAACCAACATATATTTCTTTCTTCCAAAGAAACTTCACAACTTGGTGCTTCGGAATCGAACTCACGGACCGTGGATCAATTCTCAAAAACAATTCTTTAAACATAATTCACAAAAAATAAACATGTTGACATAATCAAAGTATATATAGTAATTCCATATAGGTGTCATTGTTTTTATTTTTCTGTAATATTTACCTTAAATTTACGTTGCTTTCGTCCGTTTTAGACTTTACTAAGTTTTCCTGGCGGCCGCATACCAGTAGACGTAGTGTTGGGAGGCCTCCCACAAGGTAGACCGACGATCTAGTGAGAATCGCGGGGACCCCACACTGGATGCGAGCAACGCGGGACCGATCGATATGGAGATCTTGGGGGAGGCCTACGTCAGCACTGGATGTCTATCGGTTGATAATAATGAAGTTGTAGTATAACTTCCGTAAAAGATCTACATACTGTTGAAAAAAAATATTAATTTTTTAGTTGTTAGGAACGAAAAACTAAGAGGATCATCTTACTCTCTACATTATAAAGAAAACCTAGTTTAAAAACATTAATATGCAAACAGTTTGCTGGTGCGGCAGTACGACTCCATCGGCGAACTTATACGAGCGCTGGAGAAGACTTACGTGATCAACGCAAAGACCAAGCAGGACGTCGCCGAGATGTGAGTCGGTTTCAACCAAATTCGCGCGCTGTTACCCGTACAAATAAGCGAGGAGGAGGAGGAGGAGCGGATTAGGAAGAGGCTGTGGTGAGTCTACAACATTACACCTGTAATAGTCCCAGATTCACAAGTAACAGACAGCTTCAGTACGTTTTTTTTTTTTTTAAATATTGAAACTGCTGTGCCGTACTGTATAGTGAGGATATTGACATACGTTACTGGTAATTGTTTTCACTCACACACACTAATTTATTGATGGTGGTATGTTTCTTGCTGTAGACTCCCGCAACCTCTAATCCAACTCGTGATCTTGTTTGAAGTACTATGATAGTGTAATTACTGGGGTAACGAGATTTAACATATTGTATGTCAAAGCGACAAGCACAACTTAGTCACGAGCTCATTGAAAGGAACTCAATAACGAACCGAATAAAGATCCAGAAAGATCCAGTAAGTGGATATAATTGTATATTCAACAGTGGACAAGAAGGGGCTGAAATGATGAGTGAGGTAAGTATTTTTTTATTTTTCTTTTCCTTTCTGGAGAAAAGTAAATGTTTTTTAATTTAGGTAGTTTTTTAAATTACCAATACATTTTATTTATTAAATATGTGATATGAATTGAATGAATATATAGACAATATATGAATGTAAAGTACACTACTAACACGCGATAACATTATGTACTACTGAATATTTATAAATATATACATATTTAATTTTCGAAGGGAGAAAGAAGAGAAGAATCGTAGGCTTCACTGTAATTTGCGAAAGCCATACAAAGAGGCAAAAAAGATTCTGTAATTTTTTGTATAATCTGCCTCAGAGCATAGATAAAGTCCACGTTGCCACACACTTAGACTTTTACTTTGAAGAGTATGCAAAGCAATTTTTTTTGAATCTTCAAACTAAAATTGTAACGAGAGTATTTCAAGCTCAAACTAAGCTGTACAGCGTTATTAAATAAAATCTATCATCGTGACTAGTCAGTAAAGAAAAGCCGCTGCTTTAAAGAGTAGGGAATGAAGACTTGATTCATTAAACTTTAATATCACGAAGACTAATATACATCCCATATATTGTTTTAATCATAAAGATTGTTTTTTTATTGTATTATACATAATAAAATACACGTAATAATAAAGTATAAAAAGTGATAAAACATAAACACTAAAAGAATGTCTATAGTAAATTATATATTAGACTGAATGTTACACTGAAAAATTCAGCAGATCAAAATCAGAAGTAAGGTTTGAAGTTATTAAATTCCGCTCTTTTTTGCTTTACTTCTAACTCCACCTAAAAGATTTCGAATTTGAGGAAGTTGAAACAACGTAAACTTTTTGAAAGATTCCTCTGTATATGACTTCATTTACTATTTATTAAGGCAACATAATCACAGGGCGCCATTAGAAGAATATGCAGTAGTACAAAAATGTTAAAACAATAAAGAAATATGCTTATCTAAATATAAAGAAAAATGTCGTCTTGGTTAAAACCTAAACTTAAACTGTTTTTACAAATGTTTTCATGAACAGAACTATTCGAAAACGGAGATAAATAATTAAAACAATATTTAACCACCCTCAAACAATGTTAAGTTATACACTTACTAATAAAAAATAATCAATATAATTTACCCCAAAGTTTAAAAATAAATTCACAGGTTTTGAAATAAATTTTCACTGTTTTTTAATCTTGGGCTTTAATTTATTTTTGTGAAAGATTCGCCGAAAGAGTCTTACAAATGAAATAGAAATTATCTAATTCCCTGAACATGAACATATATATATAAATATAACAAATAGTTCGTTTATCAAAGTTTTACTTCTCACAGTTTTCTTCGGTATTTTAATTAAAATGTGTTTCTAGTATCTCGATGCAAGTGTTTTATTCATATAAAATTTCAATATAAATTACTAAAAGCTTGAATTTAATTTATTGATCACTTTATGTGTTACCTATAAATCAATAATCATTTACTGTGTATATTTTATCCACGAACAGTGTATAAAAGAATGTAACTTTACAGAGTATTTTAAGTTAAACAAAAGCTCAAGGAACATTCATGAAATGAATCGAAAAAGCCTTTGTTCGTTTCGTCTGTGAAGGCGATTGACTCCTCAGTATTCACCACTTTCTTATACATTACTTAAGTTTTTGATCATGACTTCCGAACGGCTGTTTTCTTTTTATTTTATAAAAAGTCCGTTGCGGTTGTTCCAGGGTTAGAAGTATAACGCAATAAAGGCAAGCAGAAGATAAATATTTTTAAAAAACAGTACGTATTTACAATTACTCGTAATTACAATGTGTAAGATTAGTGCAAGATTTACTGGTCTTTATTGTCAGAGATTGACTAGGTAAATTATCACCGCAGTGCTTATTTCTGTCGTGAAAGTGAGAAAACATTACTGTCTCCGGTTGAAAGGGGATGCGTCTAGTGAAATTACTGTAATAATGAGTCGATATATGTTATGTTGTTCATCATTATAGACAGGCACGTTATTTACAATCTGGTGAAAGCCTTGCTAGTAATACCTAATTTTTTATACAAATAGATGCCGTTTAAATATTTTGTGAAGAAGCTGAATATTTAAGTGTTTGGCGACAAACACAGTGTGTTGAAGTGTTTATCATTCTGAATAGCGACATAATGTTATGGGCATTTTCAAAAATCTAAGATTAATATTTCTCAAAAATGTTCGTTTTAACATTTTCCAATAAAATCAAATTTTTTCTCCTTCAAAATATGAATATTTTAATATAATCTTTATTATAAATTTTCTACTAGAAAGTTGTAGATAAAGGAAGCATTAAATTGGATTATAGTCACAGTGCTCCTACAGATTATACGGATTGCTCGAATAATTCCCTTAAAATATAAAAATGACTTGACGAGTCTACTTGAATAAGTTACTCTCAAGCCTACTTGGCATAGTTCCGCTGTAGATTTTGTTTGTACTTACAAACAAAACATCACTTCGAAATTGTTGCTGTGTTTAAATGTTGCACTTACATTGTCTTTTAATTTTTAGAAAACGCTATTATCCGATAAAGATTTTCGTAGACACGATCTTTACAAGAGAAGCGTTGCTATATACAAACTTTTAAAAACTTAAATTTAAATTTTATATTGATTAGATGAACAAAGTGTGTAACAACTAAATAGTACCATTAAAATTTTTTAGTTTATTTAAAAACACTAAAGATTATAAAAACAATATACCGATAAAGCGGATATCTACAAATTACTATTAAAATGCTGAAATTTTTATAAGCCTAGAGAAAAGTTTATATAATTAATAATAACAGTGAAATATAAACTCGATTAATAAGTACTTTTCCTGCTTCCTCTTATATAACATATCATGTATTCTTACACTTAAATATTGTTGATTTTGCCCAGGATTTTATTACTCAACTAATTTGCTACTCTAATCTGGAATCTCAGCTGTTTACTCTCAAGCAATGTGTGAAGGGAAAAGAAAGTTAATTAAACCGCTGAGTTGATTGATGAAGAGTCGTTTGTTTGTAATATTGCTGTTACACTACTACATACATAAGTTATATGTTATGACAGTTGTACCGTATTGTAACCTTACACACAATAAACGCAAACTATTATTTACGACTCCAAGGGATGGAAAATGCCAGTGAACATTATTTTATAATAAATGAACCATAATTAGTGAAACGGGGTACCCTTATTTTGGTATCACATGTTTGGTAATTAAATTGCTGTTATAGTTACTTAGAACTGAACTACCAACCTGTTATTGTAAATCTGCCTCCAGAACAACTGCTGTGTTCTGGTAGTTAAAATATGAGAGGATTTTGAGCGCGCATGCTTTATTAACTACGGCCCTAATATTATAAAACACGATGTGTAATTAAGGCCAAGTGAGGCTAGGGGTGCAAGGGGTCTGGCATAACAACTCACGGGACCCAAGCCAATTTCACCGACTCGTGGTGCACCCTGGTAATCAACAGACGAAGCTCTGGCGTCAATCAGCCCATATTGGGTGAGCGTGGTGGGAAATGGTCCAAATCCAGTTAAATGTAACGCGGGACCGATCGATGTGGAGATCTTTGAGTGTTGCCTATGTCTAGCAGTGGACGTCTGTCGGTTAATGATGATGATAATGATGCTAGCTCATAATATAAAAAATGCGGGTTTGTTTAAAACTTACAACTTTCATTAGACTTTATTAGTATCATTTTAATTTTGCTGCAAAGTAACAATGCGCAAACATTGCCGTATTACTTTTGAAAGGCAGTCAGTGAAATTATTACGATGTATAAATATTCTAAAATCTCAATGTAATGGATATAAATTAACATTTAACTTTAAAAAATGTCCGAATATTTTAAATACAGTTTTTAAGTCAATTTTGTTTCCTATTGACGAAGATGTAATTTCGTTATCTCAAAGTACAATATCCGTTAAGTAGAATGTCCATGTCGTGTACTGTCGCTAGGAATACGACGCCGAAAGTTACACAACGCCAAGACGGCTATAGTATGTTCACTTTCATTCAGTTGCAGCTCCAACTGTATTCTGTCCAGGGCTCGTTTAGGAAATTTACAATTTCATTTACTCTCGCTCGAACAACAAAAACAGTTAGAGAAAAAAATCAGATTCTCTATGTTTGTGAATACTAACGTTATACTTTATACATTGTTATATATATTTATTTATTTGTTTTTTCAAATAACATACTACATATATGATGCGCGAAAAATTATTAAGTAATACTTATATCGCAGGACCGATCGGATCTATACGGAAAGCTTTTGACCAGCAGTGGACGTTTGTCGGCCCGGTCATGATAACAAATATTTATCTATTTTGTATTCATCTGTAATAGTAATGTGAGAGAATCTTATTTGGCGATTAGATGTACTATTCTGATTTATTATTTAATAATTTGTTTTAGTATCTCATATATGAAGACCATAGTGTAAAATTTTTACAGTTTCCCTTGTGGCGTGTTCTTCAATTATAAAAGTCTACGTAAATCACTTTAAATAACACTAATAAAACTTTCGAATGTAGGCAAAACAAAATATAACACTACATAAAGGTGCTTTAAACTTGAACCTATATATAAACTATAAAAGAACAAGGCAGAGCTAACATAATCTTTGTTAAACGTACGTTTAGTTCATTGATCTGTTAAGCGGACTCCAGCCGGGCTTGATGTTCAATGAATTGACTTAATACTTGCATACAGTAGTACCATCCAACTGTACATATATTACGCCTTGAGTTGATATTTTCGAAGTTATTTTAATATTTATGAGTAATGTAGAATATATTATAGGAATTAAGCGACGGGGAAACGGCTCGTCGAATCTGCTTCACATTTACATAAATGTACCGATTTTTAACATTATCACCCTAAGAGTAATTGTACTTGGAAACTTATTATTATTTATTTTCTTAACATATATGTAGAAGATTTAATAATTGATTTTATTAATTTTTACATGCAAACTACGTTTTGTTAAATAATAAGACTGAAATCCATTAAACTTGGAGAAGACTATTTATGACTTACTTTAATGACATAACTGCTTCTATGTTTTAGAGTAAATAAACATTATTTTAGTTATGAAATTAATTGATAAAAGAAAGCGCTGATACCGAATTATTTATTTATTTATGCTTCTTATGAACTTTATGTATTTAGGATAGTAACAAAGTTGGCACGAGATTTTATAAACTGACAACACCCACGATGTTTCACCGTCATCGTTTTATGGCGGGGCCACGGGAACGTTTTCGCACTCGCCCGCGATACGCCAGCGCCAGCTGCACTTTGCAGCACAGCATGAGGAGTCGAACCCCCTTTTTTCACTTCTGTAAGGGTGCGCCGGAACACAGTGCGCCTTCCTCTCGGCTTCTTACAATCACTTGCGTAACGGATCCGTTTAATCCGTCACCCAGAGGCCATGGGAGCCAAGAGACAAAACCCTCCCGAATTCCTGCGGCGAATCTGGTCTTGGGTTACCCGATGTTCCATAATAGGGGCCCTAACACCGAACCCTGGGGAACATCGCAGTATATTTACCTCCTCAAGAAACGATCGTTTTGGCCCTGATAAATAATGTATCTCTCAGATAGATAGTCCTTAATAATACGGATGAGGTACAAAGGTAACTAGTGAAACTTTAACGCTTCATTAATTCGCGCTCACGGGATCATATTGAAAGCTTTGAGGATGTGTAAAGACACCGCCAGAAGTACACCACGCTGACATACTACTTCTTCAGAATAAGCCCGTACTCGTTTAATGGAATTAATAGTCGAACGGCCTCCTCGAAATCCGAATTTGCTTCGGAAAAGTTGGGGCCTATCTCTTTGAGGTGTTTATTGAAGCGATTGGCTATGATTCGTTCGAATAGCTTGTTTATCTCTTTTATCATTATTATTTTCTTATTATCAACTTAATTTTTTTTAATTAATTCTGATTAGTAAATAATGAATGAACTTGAAGTTATTTATTAAAATGTATTCATTCTTAGTAACATTTAACTTTTATCACTTACATCACTTAAATTTTTATTGAAAATATTAATTACGTCTACTCAAATAGAATATTTAAAGGTGTTAAAAAAATATCCAATTTTTTTTTTCAAAAATTATCACGGGAACGCTGAATGTTTATGAATCCTTTCATAACATAAATAAAATTTTATCTGGCATCCTTAAAATTTACTGACTATAAGAACCAGTATCAGCTATAAATTTGAATGCCACTAAAGGTGAATTTAAATAAATTACTTACAATAAACTTTAGAGCGGAAGTTTTAAATAACGTTTCAGAAATTAAATCCAGTTATAAAATCCAACGGGCACTCGTGAAAGCAATAACATTCACGCGTTAGCCGCGTTCGTGTACTCGTAACTATGATTAAATTAACACACAAGAGCACCTCGCGACGGTTTTTGGTTTGTGTGTCTCCGTCAGAGGGACCGGTACTTCCACTGGCGAGCTCTTAACATTTAGCCGGGAGCTGTATCAAACGACGCGGAAATTCCCACTTACTCCCTGATTGCCACACTACGGGGGTTAATGCCATTGCTGATTCGGTAGACCGAACACATTTCATTTTCTACGTTAACGGCTTTCCACTTTTGCCAGAGCGTGCGGAGGGTCTTCTAGCCGATTTGCAAGATCCGCTCTATCGCAACTGAACACACCCTGACAATTTCCACTGTTTTAACCAAATATGACATTTAACAAGTTTCAACTATTGAATAATAAACTTATTAAAATTGACCTATATTCGAGCTCTTAGATTGAATTTCGACATTATTAGATAGTAGCTGTACCCCGTCCGCTTTGCGGCCGTTATATAAGAACGCAAATACTTTCTATTGCAACTGTTACTACAGATACTGCATAAATAATACGAAATGAAAATTTTTATAAAAGTTAATAAGAAATAAAATGGCGAAGGATCTATCAAATAAAAAAAAAACAGTAGTCAAAAGCCATCTACAAATCATTCCGCTTCGAATGGTCATGTTCCCAAGTCGATGCATTTAGTAGTCTTCACGTGATTGGCGATCAAAGAAAACCCAATTTCATCATATATTTATACATGTATATATAGTTAAAATACAGGTAAATATCTAATTAACAATATGGCAATTGGAAACATAGTTTAAGCCTTTCATAAATACGTCGTGTAAAGAATTGCGAACAAAATATAAAAAAAAGAATATCTTTATATACTTTATGTAATTTCATGTTATGTTCCCTCTTAAAAATAAATAATGTATTACGTAAAAAAATGTGGTGATTTTAGATATTTAAATAAGAATAAGAAATATTAATAATTGTAATAGAATATTCTACATAGAAAGTCTGATGGTAAGTGAAGTCTGCTCATAACAACATGACGGTACTTAGGTTGATATACACAGCATCATATAGTGTGCGTCACCTTGAATCATAATATATAAAATCTCGTCACTGCAATAATTTTACTAGTTACGATGCCCTTCAAATCATAACACAATAATGTTTGCACAGTACCATTTGGCGGCAGAAATAGGCGCTGTGGTGGTACCTACCTAGATTGTCTCTGGCAGCAGAAAGCTACTATCAGTAAAATGTGTCCTGTAAACAATATTAATAGAAACAGGGCATTATTAAATATATATACATATACATATGTATATATATATATATATATATATATATATATATATATATATATAGTTAATATTAACGAGTTGTCATGAATTAGAAATATTAATAATTTTTTTTTGTTACCCAAATCATAGTTTACTTAATTTTTTTTTAAAATTAATTATGGGGGTAAAGAGACGCAATGTGTTTTATCTTTGGGCGTCGAGCGCTATGTGGTGCAGTATATATCACCCTAACTAGCGCCGCGTAGATATAGACAGGCGTATAATGTACTGTCAGGTAAATATTTCGCCCGTGACGTCGTTTCGTCGAAAAGAAACGGTTAATGTTCACTTTCTCAGTGGCGTAGGGTATAACTGCATGTCTAACGTAGAAGTTTCAAATTTATTTCTGGGCCACATGAGGTCTGAATTGGCACATGATTTTTTGAAACATGTGAAGCCCAAGTATTCTGTGTAGACACAAAACCATTTTCAATTTTGTTGTCACTAATCGTTATGTGAAATTGAATTTTAGTGTAAGTTCATTGAAGCTAAAAGAAAGTATGTACCTAGGTATGTGCTTTTTCTTATAGAAAGTCTATGCGGTTTCTCCTAAAGTAATAAATATAAAAACTGTTTCTTTATTTTTTTTCTATTCTTTCCTTTTTCTGTAGTTTTGATCGGTCTGTCAGTCTGTCTTAACAGCAATAAGATTGCCTATTGTACATTTTATGTTTAATTAATATATTTTTTTGTTAACTTCGTATATATTAATGAATATTATTGCTATCATAAAGGGAATAAATGTAAAGAAATTGACAGAAATAACAGGAGCGTAGCTATAAAACTATTGATAATGCGATTGGGACTGAAATGCCAATTTTCGAATTGTGATCCGTGGGTTGGCATTTATTGCATAGCACGTCTGTAATTTGCATACGTTTGAATACTAAGTATCGGCAACGTCACGGTTTGAAGCCACTCTAATTGAATAGTTCGTTTTAAGCTTATTACTTCAACTTTATATTTCGCTGTTCAACGAAACGACAAATTGAATTTCGTTGTTCGGTAAGGACTGTAACGCAATTAAAAGCATTCAGAGCTTTTAAAATTTCCAACCTGAAATATTAAGATGGTCTTTTGTGATATGTTTACATTCGCGTTTAAAGTAGTCCGCTGAGACCGGCTAACATGCACAACGTGAAACCAGGCGCAGGTAATACGTTATTTATATGGAATTACTTTCAAAGCTGGAGCGCCCACTGAATATACTGCAGTCACATTTTTTATTAATATTATGCTTATTCTGACTTTATAGACCTGCATTTAGACATCATTGGAAATTGTAAATTAAACTAATATATATAAATACGTTTTTTAGATTTGTTAATTACTACTAGTATTTCAGTCATGCCCGTCTGTTAGGTGAACCTACGACCGAGGTTCAACAGTGAAAAATATAGTCTGATACACCGTGTAATTTAATTTGTTATAACGAATTTAAAATCGGAACAAAGTAACCTTTGCAAACTACTGCCAGCTAAGTACTGAAATAACTGGGTAACCTACCTAGAGACCGGCAGTAGAAACCTATCAATAATTAAAGCTACTTTTCACAAACTTAAAGAAATAGTAATAAAACTATTTACGAATTAATTTATATTTTATATATGTATGTATAGTTTTGATATTGTAGATATACGCTTTATTCCATTTCCGTGTAATCATTGTCTTTGTTTTATTTGTATGTATGAAGTGTTAAAATAACGTAAATATAATATTAGTTATTAATAGTGATAAAAAACGAATGGTATAAGCCTAACCATATTTCATAGAACATGTTGTGTATATCATGCGGTGAAGCTGAGCAAAATTGAAACTTGTGTTATTACTTAGTATGCATTGGGCGGCGTGCAACGTAGCGATCGCCTCGCCGCGGTATCGGAGCTCCAGTCACGTTTCTCCAATTGTTTTCTGACGACACGTATCATTCTTTTAAATCAGCCCTTATGATTTATTGGCGTCGTATGGACTAAATCGCGTACGCGGTAATGAGTTCCCTCACTCGCGTCACATACCGGGACGTCGTGAGCGTTACGGATGCGACGTACGACACGATCTCGCAAACGGCACGGATCCACAAATAGCGTCTTTAGTATTCATGAGAACGGTTGAGGGACCGTACGACATTTGCAATTTTTGTTTCATTAAGAATTCAGATATAAGGGTCGTGCGAAATGAATCCTTTTGTGCTATTGGGAGGCGTTGCTAGCAATATCCTGGCATTATAACGCTCATCAATCAGACACCGGCGGTGGACGGGCCCGGGCCGAGAACACGTATTTATCCAATTTGTCTGAATACGTTTTTGACTTTTACTAGATGTGTACGTTCTGCCTTTTGTATAGATAAAATATCTAGTGTTCCTTTACATTAGTTGAACGATTGATGTAAATAATATAATATTAATATCTACGTATGTTTAACATACAAATAATCATAGACTATAATGACAACTATAATATACAAATAAATCATAGACAAAAATATTCTAGTTCATTTATTATACTTTTCATAAGTTTTAGTTTATACCTATAAATTGAAAAAATAATTATATAAATGTTGGGAGTAACATATCCGTTGATTTTCAAAAAAAGAATATTAACGTTTGCTTATTTATATTTTTATTTGATAAGGTCTAGAATTAAAAGATAAATAAATATTTTATATAGCACAGTTAGTTGTCCAAATAACCAGATAGATTTTTGAGTATTAACCTAAAGACATTTATAACAGAAGAAACTTGAAAAACCTTAATATTTAATCGCAAGAAACAAAAATTGTTTGGCATTTGTAAAAATTAATCAAAGAAAGCCTGTGAGTAAAAAAGGGAGGCTTCCGGTTTATTACTGCTAGAGGGATATTGTTGAGCCAGGCATGAAGGAATTTGATGCATGATCCTCATACGACATCCGTGATTTCCTGTGTCAATTCACTCGAAGGTAATTTTTTCGCGAAGATGTGGAGTAATCTAATAAAAATTTTCAGATGGGATACAAAACAAGAATAGCTTCATGTAGTGACGATATACCTAAAACGTGGACGGAATAAAATTTTGGTCATAGAAACCATTTTCAATTTCACGGCTCAATCTTTGTATGCTCGGGGTGAATATATAAAAGGACATTCGTTGGTGTCAACAAAGTGTAATGGTTTCGTGCTAGTTCGCGTCTGATCTATGCGTTCCGATTGAGATCTATTTTAAATAAAAAAAAATCTCTTTTTCAAAACGTTCAAAAGTTGTGTCTCTGAAATAAGGTATGGTTTAGGTATTGCACATCTATTTGCGCAAATGTAATAATCTGTTTTACATTTATCGTGTACAGAATACGGGTAAGGATAATGAACAAAAAAAAAATGGTTGATTCATAAAACAAAATTTAAATTACGTTCAATTGACAGTTGTTAATAAATGAAATTTTTACTTGAAAAATAGTCTTTGAGTGCTGGTAAGAAAAATGGGATAAGTACAAGTTACTGTTAAAATGTTGTTTGGGCGACTTTTGACAAATTATTTAAGAAGGTGTGTTAGGGGACGCGGCCATTATACGCGTGATTGATCGTGTTGATAGCGTTCCGGCAAACATTACTTTTTAATCTGCTATTGAATATACACAAAATACTTTTCATTTAATTGAAAACGATGATGATACGCTGAATTAATTGTACCTGTTTATTATTATACATAAAATATTTATGATAAAAATCTATCAAGTATGTTCTACTATATTATTCATGTACCTACTTACAATATCTCCAGCCTTCCAGAGTTGACTGGGAGATAATGCTTTTACAGTTAAAAGTCCGCTCTGTGGACCCTACTCGTGTACCGTAAGAATAAAATAATCCTTTTCACTGCATCAAAAGATATTTAAAATATCCTCAAAAATCTCTGAATTATATTCCTTTGCAAAATCTTGTTTTTGAAAGATACTAAAAACTGAGGCTTAACCTTTAAACCATTCATAAAGACCATTTTTTTTTGTTATACAATTGGTTAACACGACCTTAATTCCATGAGATATTAAATGACCATTAAATGATCCACTACACTCTTGTTAGTCGCTTGTATAACTTGCGGAATATTGAAATACCATTATGATAGCAGATTAAGCATAAAGGTGTAACTAGACGAATAGATTGGAAAAAATTCTACCTCTTCTCACTCTTCACTATTTTTGTTGGACAGGAATCGAACCAGTACACTTAGTGTAAAAAGGCAAGCGGTTAACTCGTGAGTTACGGGTGCAGTAAAAGTAAAACGTTCTAGAGACGTCAAATCTACTTTTTCTATTACCTATAGCAGCTTTTAACAACTTAATGATATAAAAAATGAATTTATAAAAATAATATACGTAGAAGGTTCATTTTATTTATGGAGAGGATAATTCATAATTTTTTTATCATGTACAGTTATGACAAACTCGTTAATGTTTTTGTCGATATTAGGTAAAATTAACAGCACTTTGAAACTTTTGACATGAACAAATTATTTGGAAACTATTGAAATGGATTTGGTGTTTCATTTTTCTGATATACGAATTATGACGTAAGCAAATTTATCTAAAAGGTAATAATATTATCTATCGATTAACTAATTTATAATAAATATCCTCATAATATTTATAACATGTTATTTATGAATATAATTTCTATTATATTATTACTATTATATTATTATTATTTTTTTTTTATATATATATATACTATTTTTATATATAGTAGCTCGCTGGCCTAATGGTTAGAGCGCGCGGCCTTCAATCCGAAGGTCGCGGGTTCGAATCTCGGCATGTACCAATGACTTTAATATTTAAGTTATGTACATTTGTGACTTTTAGTAACAACAGCAAAATACAAATGGGGAAGTAAAAAAAAAAAAACGTCCCCAAAGATTCCCAAAAAGAGGGTTGATGTCAGGCAGGCGGCCGGTCGTAAAAAGTTTAGCCAAAATTATTTACAACATGTTCGGTAATGAAGAACATGTTGTGCTGACCCTACATAAAGTGGAACCAGAGCAGGAGAAAGAAGAAGAAGAAATTTTTCATAATAGTTTCTCCATGTTATATCCGGGCGGTGAAACTCTAAACTATTAGTAAATTCATAATTTCATTCTCCTGTATGTTCTATATTTATTACTGCATTTTTTATTCTACCATGTGATAATAGGAGCGAGACGTTAACCTGAATGTAAGAGATACATCTACCCATAATAACGTGGGGCTAGTTAAGTGGTATAAAGCACCACATTGTTCTCTTCGCTTTGTGACTTAGGTTGTTTCGTTACCCCAGTAATTTCACTAGCCATAACGCACTTTAAACCTAAAAATAAAAATGTTTACACGCTACTGTTTGGTGGCAGAAATAGTAGCTGCGGTCGTACCTACCCATATGTTCTCCAGCAACAGAAACCTACTACCAGCAAACCTACTACATCAATAATGATTCTGTTGTGTTAAAATGAAAGTAAAGTACGAGATCACCTTAGACTTTTTAACTTAAGGGGTTTGAAGTATCGTATTACCCACAATTCTAAAACAACTTGACTAATTCAAGCATTTCCGATGGGACTCAACTTAATACGACGTGTTATTTTTTCTTTTTAATCCTTCTGTTTTTTTTTTAAATAAATTCTTTTTCTCGAAGACTTTAAAAGGTTACAATAAAATTACAAATTACGAATTGTAAAAAAATTAAGGAAATACACGAAGGTAGCCAACATTAATACGAAAATGTTGAAAATGAAATCAGAATCTTTTGGTCTGATGGTGAAAGATTGCCATCGCCCATGGAAAGTCGCAAACCTAGAAATGTACTTATATCACAAATTTTTGAGAAAGGCTTTTGATGATCCTTAATTTGTTTAGGTTCGGAAATGTTGTCGATAAAAGCCAATTTTAGGCGAATAGTTATTCTTGGTAAGAAAATCTATTTACATTTAATACTAACGGTGAAAAGTTTCAAATCGTCCATTTAGTGTGGATGTAGATTGGTATTGTTTCTTATATTATATAAACTTAAAATATGTCTGAGATAAACAGTTGCAATGACATCAAATAAACAACATTTTATTTAATAAAATTTTTGACGTTTTACAAAGATCAACATCACATTCTCTTCTTTTTGTTTATAGGAAAAAGCTTAAGAGGATAGCAATTAAGCTAGTGGAATTTATTTTGCACTTCACAGGGCACCCATAAGATTTTGAACGAGGGCCAAACAGCCAAAGAATGCTGCGGTAATGGTCCGAGAAGGCATGCATAATTTACCCGCAAAGAGCTTGTTTTGTAATGTTATTAGTTTGTAATCTCGTCGGAAACAGCAAAACATCATTTGCTCCAGCTGAAATATTAAAATAATTTATTTCAACACCAGTTTAACAGCGCAAGATTCGTATTTGATATTCGGCCTTATATATTCCTTAATATCATATTCTTATGTATATTGGATCGATTGGTTGTTACTTTTGTGAATAAGATAACTCTGAAATCGACTTTTGAAGTTAAGTAAGTTACGTTAAGAGATAATAAGGTATATAAAACGGTTGGACATGGTGGAGTAGGTTCGCTGTAAATACTAACTACTTTCTATTAAACAAATTCACAACATAAGACTAGCTGTTAGGGCATTAGAGTGAAACCGAGGAACACCCTGTTATAAAGTAAGCGGCTAGCCATTCTGTAAAAACATTTATAAAAAAGTATTTTCAGATACATTACTTTCTTATCAGTCTAACAGTCTAGATATTTTAAATAATACCATTAATAGATAGGCTTGATCGATTGTCTTTATTACAAAATTCTATTTATATTGCTAATGTTTATGATTTTACTTTATTTGTTATTAAGACGTTACGTCGAATTTTATGTTACGGAGGAATTTTAATATCAGGAATATTGTTGGTGCGATTTAATTATTTTTTTCAGATTGTCCATATGCTTTTTTTATTTAATACTTATACTGAATACTTTTACCAAGGGTTTTTTCTATTGGTCCAAAACAATTTACGCTAGTGTCAACAATAGAATTCTATAATTTTTTCTTTGAATAAATTGGTTGAAAGTTATTTGCCATTTTTATATAATTCCATTTTAACACCCTTTCGAGGAATTTTCGACGCACTCTTTACCTCAAGACAGATCTATCTATGGTACTGTATCGCCCAAAAAAATTTGCAATGGCGGGCTCATCCCCGCTTGTTTGGTAGACCATTAATATTAGACCGTATTCAAAATTTGTGTATACGATTCATATTTGGGCTACGCAAATATGATCACTGAATTTCGCAAAAAAGTCATGTGGCCGCCAATCCGTCTTCGCAGGAATACTCACATTCTCTCTATTCTATACAAGATATTGTTCAATTTTCTAACACCTTCCTACCTAAATAATCAATTCGAATTTATTTCCGATTGCCACAGTCGTACTCTTCGCTCTTCAATAAACCTTTTCCTTTGGGTCCCCGTGCATTCCTCTTAATTTTTACAAAACTCCTGTTCCGTCACGGCAGTTCGCTTATGGAACTCTTTACCGAACCATATTCGTACCACCAAATTCCTAGTTTCTTTCAAAAGACACTTAAGTAACTACTATCATAAAGTTTAAATTATATATTCTATCTAATTGTGCTATTGCTTGCATGAGTCACTAAGCGTTTTAGTTTTTTAATAATTTAGTGTACCACTATCTTATCTTTGTTTTTAGGTCATGTCTTCCTTTCCAATTGGTTGTTTGGAAGAAATTGCTATTTGAGCAATAAGACCGCCCATTGTATATTTATGTATATATATAACGTATTCCATATCTTGTAACTGGTGTACAATAAAGGATAAATAAATAAATAAAAATAATATATATAAAGGTGGAAATATAAATCATTTCACTTGTAAAAGGAATCAAAGAGTAGATAAATAATTAGTCAAGAGAAGTGGACTATGGTGAATGTTCAACGCGCATTTAACATTTTAGCGATAATAAAGGGAATGTTTAATGTAAGCAAACCTGCAAGATAATGACGTAAACAGTTTCTCTAGGTTGTGTGAACAAACCCAAATGCTCGTGTTATATTCAGAGCCACGCATTGCAACTGCCGGGCATTTGCATCGTCCAAACATGCACTCTCTTCCTACCCACTCATTAGTGGGTTTCACTAAAACAAATTTTACACTGCCTTTTTAAGCAGCCCCTGTAAACGGGGCACAATATAGCTCTATTTATTTAAAAAGGCGCTGTTTTATCTGTTAATTACTGTTGATTACTCTGGCGACCCGAAATTACAAGATCTTATTACTAATCGTATGACACTTTTAAGCCTATGTTAAACTGAAATTAAGTATAAAAAATATTAAATGAAAGTAGTAGTTTTATAAAGGAAATTAAAAAATTACCATAATAACTTAAATATGGCATTGAATTCTTATAAAACGTGTATGCTAAATTCTCTACTGCACTATCTAAAAGACAATCGAATTAAAACTGCGATATCCTTTCTGTTGGCACCATACCAATGGCATATCATGACGACTTGGAGACCGAATATACGATCCAGGCTGCAATTGACATAACGATCGTATTCAATAAAGAATATTTCGACCTTTTGACGTGACCTATAAAACCTAATTTGTGTAATATATGTACCGATACTTATTTATAGAATGTGATTATTGTGAGTAAGTTTAAAATTACATTATTATTGAAAAATGTAACTTCTTTTTAAATTTAGCTCTTACCGTGTTAGTAGTGAAGTTTTGGTCTGCGAGATTGTTTGTGTCGCGTGCAGGTGATAAATCGTACACGCCATCACTTTTTACTAACGAGACAAGATGTCTGTCGGTAAATATATTCATGAAGCGTTTGTTAGCGCTGTGTTGACATCGCGTTTCCCTTCGGCCGTGTAGCCTGCCTTTTTTTTTTTTTGGTAAAGCCGACGGTTTGATTGAAGCGGCATCGGAATGTTTTGGTCCGATTTACGGAATGGAGATTTTTGAGCGCGGTTCAGTAGGCGCCGTGTCGTACAACTGCACCGATGACAATAAATATCGTACGCGGCGAGCCGTGAAATCGAATAGGCTCCGTCTGTGAGCGCTTTACAATCAGCAGCCGCCTGTCGCATGCCTGTACCCCTCCCGTTATAACTTATTCAGTTTTCCACGCATAAAAACTTATAGAGCGCCTATTACGAGCTTAATTATACTTTAAAGAAAAACTAATACAAAACTGTATCTATAATTATCATTATAAGCTGCCTTTTCTAAATCAAACGATGGCGAATAGATTGAGAAAATAATAAAGGTCCATCCATACTAATATTATAAACTAAATGGTATATCAAAGTTTCCTTGCCAAAAACAAGATATGTAAGATGCGGAAAAAGAATTTTGAGTATAACAATTTTTTAGGATTTCATGAATATATCATATAATTGTAATCGCACATGAAAGTTGTAGGCGATATAATACTTGGATTAACTAGTTATCTGACAAGGTCATTACCTAGTTTCGTTAGTTAATATCTTTATAAGTATACAATTGAAATGATACCTCTAATTACTCTGCAACCTGCAGATAAATTATTAAGGAGCATTAAATATTCGCTTAATATGCAGTTACGTATCTCAATAATACACTTTAAACATTCGCACGCAGAGTGCTGGAGTAATTTGCGCTTGTGATGCTCCCTCCTCCTCGCCGCGTGTCCCCTGACGCGTGTTGGATTAGAGCACAAGTAATTCCGGAAAGGAAATTGAAATCTTAGAAATGCCCTACTGACTTTAAATTCATACTACCAGTATTCAAGATGAAAAACAAACAAGCCAACCTATATACACTGTTTAATGTCTTCGGCGGTACTACGGTACTATTTGTTCATTTATTATGTTTCAGAAACAAGGTATCCATTCACGTTACGTTACGACTGAAATAAATCTAAAGCATTAGTATTGTCGTTTACTATAAATCTGAGTATTATTATCCTCAATCTACTAACACGGGTGGTAGCCGTGCTGCCGGCCTAGGTAGGTTCTATAGCAGCTCATATTTCAGTAGCGTGTAAAAATTACTGTGTTGCAGATTGAAAGAAGTTGTAGCTAAAGAAATTACAGGGGTAACAAGACCACATTGTATGTCTCAAACGACGATCGCAATGTGTTGCATAGTATACCATTCTAATTAACGCCACAGTGTTAAGGGCAGGCGTATTACTTACCATCAAGTGAACGTCCCATTAGTCTCGTCGTTTCGTTGAATAAAAAAAAATATATAGTTAATATGATTGTGTGCTTGATTAACATATGTTCTCTCTTGGCAGCATCTTCATCTTCTTAGGATCATCATCTTGGCAGCTCTATAGTAAGAAAGTACATACATTTAGCCACCATGGTTTTTTATATAAACTGTAGGCCCTTCCAACCTATATTTCTTGTACTCGCGAAGTTTGGCATGCGGGATAGCGACAGTAGTACGCTTGTAACGATCAGAAGAAACGCCGCCGTCCTTTTTCCTTGCAATTTTTCTTCTCCTAATCGCCCTTTCTGACGCGGTGGGGGTGTTGTCTCGGTGGAGATATTCTAACCTGTATTTTCTACACGGATAGAAAAGCTAATTGTTAAACGAATATTATGTATTAGAAACTCATGTTTATTGATTTCGTCCTTAATTATTGATCATTGATTATTAACTTTATATTACCTTTTAGGCGTTCCAGTTTATTAAAATATAATAAACTTAAATGTATGAAAGAGATATAATTGTATTATGAAGATTAGTGACAAAGACAAAATTAAAATGAGGTTTCATTTTAATTTGCAATATACTCCGGATTCTAATTCAAGCGAAAACGCTTGGAGAGGAACTCAATGGTAATATTTTAGCGTTGCATTCGCAAATAGCAGTGGAATAATCGGGTGTGGAGTAATGAACACAAGCCTGGGGCCCAGGAGTTTAATTTTCCTTTTCCGCGCGGCTGTCCCGCTAGCCCCAGCTCATTAATGAAGCGACAATACCTCCAGCCTCATCATTTGCACTGTGCTGCACTAGCTCCGCGACTGCATCGAATACGGAACAATAGTTGCTCAGTTTGCGCTTAGTTACGTACAACAAAAATGTATACAGTCAGCATAATGTGCATTGTCCAATTTCAAACATATTATTATTTTTTGGAATGGTTTAGAAAATGTATAACTGAAGTTAAAACCCATGATAGTCATCTTTCAGATGTTATACTCTATTACGACTCTCTCTTTTTCTAGAGTAGAGTAATATAAAGATATTCAATCTTATCTGTATCGTCTCCACAAAAAGTAAATAGGAACTATGTAGTATCCGCTACATAGTTCCTATTAACAGCTTTAATTATGTATAGAAAAGTAAGTTTAAAAATTATGTATAATGAAGAGTTTAATCAAAGAGGTCTAGTTGTAACTTCATCCGTTACTTGTTATGCGAATAAAATAAAAACTAGCTAGTATAAAAAGTAAAGTAACTGAGCTTTAATATAAATATAAAATGGCAGTAACATACGTTTTCATTATTAATAAACAAAACATTTAATCCGGAAACATTCCTACTTGAACTGCAACATTAGTCTCATGAATGAATCATAGCGATTGCGTCCCTAGACCTGGGCGGTCGTATTCGATTAGCACGAATAATTCCGAAAGGGAAATTGAAAAGCTAAAGCGATGCCCCGAGGACTTGCTCTTTCTGTTATTTGCGGCCGGCCGACGGTGTTCACTGAATACTCAAACAGAATCACTGTGTCTACACAAAACTAACCCGCGTCATTCACGCTGAGGACGTATAATGGCGCAACTAATTCAATATTATTATTATAATTCTATATTAAACTATAACAACACAGACATGTAATTCATATAAATAATATCTTTATTTTGTATTGGAGTCCTTAGACTTTCTATAACAAACATTCGCAAATAAGTAAGAACCCTACTATCTACAATTTTTGAAATGTGTATATTGTCTTTATCAAATAGTACATGGAGTGATCTACAATATTGCGGTTCATACTTAAATGTACCTTTTGTTGCCTATCTTAAGAAATTTCGCATAATTGTTTTAAAAAGAGTCTGCTTACAATGGGCCAATTCAGAAATGAATTGGCCTTTGTGCTATGCAACAGAGGAACCAGCTAAAAGAGGGTGTCCTAGTACCAATGTACTAAAAGTAGAATTTCAATCAAAAAAAGAAAAGTTTCTCCAGCTCCACCACCTCCAAAAGACAAGAAAAAATGGTGCTGAACATTGGCCAAAAGTAGGTGGGTCACTCCAGTGCAAATTTCCCAAATGTAAAGGCTATTGTGGAATTTCGTGTAATAAATGTGGCGTCAATTTGTGCTTAAATAAAAATGATAATTGTTTTTTAAATTATCATAAAAAATAAAGAAGATTGAGTAAACAATATTTTTTATTTATTTAGTACTGAGCTAAATATGTGACAATGCATGATTATGTAAATTTCCAGCATATTGTTTTTTATATACACTAGGATTTTTAAAATATTTTTCCTTTAATCTAGAGCAGAGTTCCCCAAACTTTTTTGTGTCGTAGACCCCTTGCCATGTTTGTCCGTGTTGGGTAGACGCCCTACTTGCCTGATATTGATTTCCTATAAATTTCTAACTGTAGTGAAGTTTAGTGTTAAAACTTAAAGTAAAAACACATGTTAATTTATACATTTATTAATTGAATTTAAATTAAAACTACTCAAAATAAAATTTTGTATCTGTTATGGTAAAATATACGTATAACATTAAATAAACATAAAATAAACTATCAACATTTGGCGTCAATTTTGTCGTCCACTATCGTGGACCCCCATTTTCATTTCATGGACCCCAAAATTTTTTTTCGCTGACATAGACCCCTAGGGGTCGATGTAGACCACTTTGGGAATCACTGATCTAGAGCATTAATTACATCACCCTGATTTATTTAAAAAAAATAGAAAAAACCATGCAAAGAAGGGTTAATGATAAGATGAAGCGAGATGAATATAATATTAAACATTGCTAATTCGTTCCCGCCTACTTTCTGTATGAAACGACATTTTGTGACTAAACCAGATTTATTAATTAATGTTTTTAATTAAATCTACATGTCACCTAAATAACAGGTTTTTTTTATTAAAGTAAATATCAGCCTATTATTGTTAACGTTCAACGGTTGAATATTTTTAACAATATGTATCTTAGTAACTAAGTTGACTATTTCATTTTCTTTTGTTCTGCTAATAAAGAAAGTATATAACGATAAAGCATATTGAAATCAACTCTGAGAGAAATTTCTGGAAAGCACAAGATTTAATTAATTCTGACTCGCTGCTCAAAAATATTTCCTGATTACCAGAACTCTACCCTAGCCTCTGGACAGTCTCAGCGGTAATTAAAACTATACTAAATTCCAACTTGAATGACTCTGTAGCTAGTATACTTATTTTTCAAATTATATATATCTTTTTGTGTTATAGTTGTTTGATAATTTTTATCAAAGCTACCCTATCAGACAGTGATAGACGCATATTTTACCATCACACATTATATAGCGCTTACCCAATAATACGGAGGTCGCAAGTTCAACATAAAGAACACGTGTCGTAGTAGTGTGATGGTGGTAGGTTTTTGCTAAATAACCTGATTAGTTGCTGTTGTAATATTGTTCCGGATGTCAATATGCCAGTAAAATTCCCTTTGCCATGGCCTCATTGTCATTTCCACCAGGTGAAGGTGACATGAGACAAGGATAAAAAAAAATGGTAAATTGAGTGAATATAATTTACTAACGTGCTTTTTTCTTGTCGAAGAGAAAAATACTTGACCTATCTATTTATTTAAGTCTATGTCGGAAGGAATGAAACTACCCACGGCGACTCGATCCCACGCTGGGATTAGTTTTATAATGTCTAAATCAAATAACGATAATAGATACCGTTCTGAGCTTTCTTTCATTGTATGTGATCTCAATGATGTGGAATACAAAGTACTTAGTGGGATTATGAGATCGGGATGTGATCGTAGATTGAGGATCGGCGTCCAGCAAAGGCAGTAGTGTGAGAAGCTCGTTGATTAATTATATTATAATGAAGCAAGCGCTGATCCGTTCGACGGATGTAGATCGTAAAGAAGACGAGCTTCTTCGAAAATACATGCTACTTATTAAGTAAAAAAAAAAGTGTTTTCTAATTATTCAGACATCCGAGAAAGTGTTTTTTTTTTTTTTTCTTGAAGCGATGAAAATGGTAAGACGTTCAACTAATATAAATAATACCCTCTCATAATATTTTGGTATTAGTTATGTTGATAAAGTTTATACAATACTGCTCATTGCATAAGCCAATTCATATAGAGGTAGGTCTTTGTAGCTGGAGACTGCCTGAGTAGGTCCATCATCTCAGCGCACAATTCTAACATCCAATTGAATTTTGCACAACATCAATTGAATCTTAACATTGGTGAGTTTCAGTTTGAAGGGAATTGTTGCTAGTAAAATTACTGGGGTAACAAGACAACATATTGGGTCTCTAAGCGTACATAGGATAGTGTATATTATCCTACATAATACTATTCTTCCTACCAGGTGAACCTAGTGATGCGATATATTCTTAATCCCAAGACCAATAAACGCAGACCACGGCATGCACTAATTCCGTCATCCCTAAACGGTCCCTCACACCACACACGACGAACCCACAGTCACCGACAACACCCACGTCGCCACACACATTTCGGACACTACCAACACGCTCCGAATCTCCGCATCACGCCGCCCTCGCTTCATAACGCAGCGCCACAAGTACTCACACACCGCGTACACTAAGTACACCCGCGATCAGGGGTGGTTCTCACCGCCCAGAGATTCCGGTACAGGCGAAGGTAGTCGAGCAACGGGCCCGCGCCTGCCCTCGACGACCGAGTAGTTTCGCCAGAGTAACCAATAACCAGACACACATTATAAAAACTCCGCCGTCGGATAACTACACAACAAGTAGTACTCCTTTTGTAAACAAGCCGTGGATCCAGGTCCTCGCGCCCAATGTTAGATAAGCTGTAACAGTCGAATGGCTTGCAGCGCTGACATCGTTATGAATCGAGATATATTGTATCCTAGAAACTCCATATCAACGTTTTAACCATTTTATCACTGAAGATTTTATCAAAACATTAGTAGAGGAGACAAATTAATATATAATACAGAGTAATCCCAGTTCATCTATAACATTTACAGAATATGATTTGTATAAGTTCTTTGGTATATTATTATACATGTCAGTAATCAAATTTCCTAGCACAAGATCGTACTGGTCCCCAAAGTTTGGATATGAGCCCATTTCTTCAACAATGCCACTGAACAAGTTTGAGAAAATAAAGTTATCATTACATTTTAGTAACAACGATCTTCACAAACCTATAGGTCATCCAGAACATGACAGGCTTTATAAAATCCGCCCTCTTATCAAGCATCTCAATGAGAGGTTTGCCACAGTGCCAATGAATCAAAGACTTTCTGTGGATGAACAGATGTGTTCTACCAAAATAGAGCATTTTTTAAAACAGTATCTCCCTAAGAAGCCCCGACAGATAAGAAGTTTATATACAAAGTAAAAATAATTATTTAGTAAGACAGCGATAAGAAAAATAATTTTTTTTTCTTCTAATTTGTGAATTTCAAAATTTATGAATTTGTGCCATCTATTGGTCCAGAGCATCTTTTTATCAAGAAATTAATAATGATTAGTATGTATATTGGATTGTTCAAATAAAAATGACATTATTTTAACTGCAACTATAAGAATTAAAACATATTTATTGTCAAAAGGGTATTTTTTTTTACACAATCTTCAGTTAAAAACAAGCTTACTTCACTTTTAAATTAAATATAAGATACATGAATTATGCTTTTTTATTATTCGACAAAACGATGCGATGAGCGGTAAGTTCACCTGATGGTGATACGTCAGCTCATAACAACGTCGCGCAAGTTAGAATGATATACACAGCAGCACATTGTGCTCGTTGCATTGTGACATAAGATGCAAGATTTGCACACTACTGTTCACCGGCGGAAACAGGAGCTGCGATGGTACATATCTAGACGGTTTCCGACAACAGATAACTGTAATGGACTCTCACTTGAGTAGAGTTAGACCAAAAGGTGATAATGCTGATAATGGCAATGTTTAGTGGTAAATTAACAATTATAAACAAAGAAGGTGGTGGCTAATTTAAACAAATCTTACCACATATCAAGCTCCACCACTTCCGCGACAGATAATCCTTGTGCAAAGGAGACTGATAAAGCGGTCGATAACAAGATAAAGAAGCTTAAGATTGTATCCATTACTTAACAGCAAACCATATATATACATATGGACCGTTTATTTTGAAAGTGGTGTAAGTCCATTTTATTTTGTTTGGAGAAAATTAAAGTTTACTACATTTGTTGATTTAAAAATACGGGCAAATCATATGAGGTCTTTTTTTTTTGTTTTACGTAGGGAAAATGCCTACGCATACCTGTCCTCGCGGGGGCAAGGACGGGTTATGTCAGACTTGCACCGACTAAAACCCCCACGATGTTCCGCCTCGTCGCCATATTGGCAGGGTCACAGGAACGTACGCACACAACCGCGACCCTACCGGCGCTGGTTCCAGGGCGCGCCGGAACATACAGCGCGCCCCCTCCTCGACCTCATTGCACGGGCGACCGGTTCCCCCGAACCTGTCGCCCAGAGGCCATGGGAGCCAATGGAGAAAACCTCCAACCAAACCAGGCTCCCCGCGGCGGAAAGATGTTAAGCCCGCCGCTGCCTGTCAACGGCCGCGGAGGATAGAGAGAACGGCGCATCTCAATACCGGCACTCCTCTTCCCCCGCGGCTCCACCGCCGCCGCATCGCCGGTGCGATACCGGTTGACCGCAGAGGGTACTCCCTCCGCGACCCCACCTCGGCTGCGAGGGGCGGTATGAAAGCGCCCCTGCAGCCGGCAGCTAGGACAGCACACAGCCGCCCCTGCGGCCCCCGGCCGCTCCGGTGAGGTCCAGTTATCCCAACCGGTGCTCGAACCTGGAGCGGCCGCTTCGGCCAGCCCTTCGCCGCGGGCCGGCCGGGTGGGTTCCACTTAGCTTCACCGTGTTCCGCATCACGATTACTAAGCCCCTCCGCCACGACAAGGCGAGAACCCGTTGGAGGGGAAATCATATGAGGTCTGGCATTGTTTATATTGTTTTATCAATATTTAATTTGTTTATATAAATTTCTTTTTGACTAATTAGACTACGATAACACATATTTATGTGCTGTAAATGGACTTACACCACTTTCAAAATTAGACAATTGTAAAAATCGTTTAATTTCAATTTTGAAAAATCAAATATCGCTTAAAATATACTTCATTTTAATATAATTTTGTTTACAAATACGCATAACAACACATAAACATTTTATTTTAGACGGCAATTACATTGTCATTACAAGATACTGATTACAAGAATATACTTATTCTCTGCATGTGATAGTGTTTCAAAATACGCATGATGCACCGGGGAGGTATATAGGGTAGTAGCTGCTTCATGTCTTAATATTTTTCGTACGTAATAGCTCTGGCATTTTGGTACAAAGGCTCCAGGGTGATTTTTTCTAATTTTAACGGTTTTCCAGGACGTAGAGGTAATAAATTGATAATGTTAAATTTTGCATCCGTCATCGTTATTTTATAAAAAAATGGTATATGGTGCAATTTTGAGGAACCTCAACCAACATATTTGCAACCAATTGACCTGTTCCCCATTAGTATTATTTTTTATCTGTTTTTTAATTGCATTTTGGAGATTTTTTGTTGAAATGAAATTCTCCCGTTTCATTTAATATAAAATGAATTTATCCTGTTTTCTACATTGCGCTATTACACTATAGTAATCTTGTGGTGTGTACACAAAATTCATTTTTCTAACAGCACACAGCTAGTATAAAATAAATGAAAAATAACAAAACAATGATAGGCATCCATCTGCTATGCCACGTACGTCTGTCAATTGGACTTACACCACTTTCATAATCGATGATTATGCAATTTCATTTACCGACCGATTTTAAGTTGTACAAAAATGGGATTTTTTTTTTGAGAAATTAAACAGGGACTAGTTATATATAACAAAATTACATTAAATTAAGCATGAATTACGTGATAGCTCATTTTTCTCAAAAATGGACTTACACCACTTTCAAAATAAACGGTCCATTTATACATATTCATTATTAGCACATGTATTTAGTTGGAGTATAATATAATTCTGAATAAATACTGTCTTCAAATCAGTGTGATCCTGTTATAAATTCAGTTAACATCCCGCGAGAACACCAACGAAAGGAATATTTAAGCGAAAATCCTTCTATCTAGGCGGCACTGTAATGTCGCTAAGAATTTGTCTTGAATTTTAATGAAACATTTCGACTATTCGGCCTTAGTACATGGAATTTCACTGAAACATAATGTATATACTTCATATAAGTACTTTATAGTCAAAGCTTAGTACATTAAATGCTTTCGTAGCGAATTAGCTAACTTGCTTTGATACACAAAGCCTGATTCGATTGAAGACCGACGTGTGTATGTTTATACGGGTGTGAGGGGTTCCTAAGGCATAATTAGGTGCAGTGTATAACATCCTAACAGACACACTTACTCACTTAAAAGATTACTTACGCACTTTCCCTGATCTTTGACAAATCAGTAAAAATAATAAATAAACAAACTCTTCTCGTTCCCGCTGGTAGGACTGGAAGCCTTGTCTTAGTATGAGAGAGTAAAAACCATTTATCCACCTCGATGACCACGTGTGTGGCGGAAGTCATATGTGCGCGAATGCACAGAACATATCGCTTTTTTCGCATTGTTTTCCTTCAACGGAAAGTCTAATTCCCCGTAGCAGGTAATCGTTGGACTTTTTACTGGTGGTAGGTCCATGTTGTCGGAAACCGTTTACCTACCACCGCAGCTCCTATTTCTGCCACCAAATATTACTGTGCAAACATTAATGTATTCCGGTTTGAAAACTATACTAAATTCCAAACCATAAAAACTTCACATGTAGGCTGGTAGTTAAACCATGGGCTGCTAGTTAAAGAAGTGATATTAGTAATAAATACACACAAAATAGATATCCAGCTGAAAATTCACTGATGCTTGTACCTGTAGCTCCTAATTCTGCAAAACAATAGTGAATAAACATTGCTATTCCGGATTGAAGATGGTTGTAACCAGTGAAATTACTGAGAAAACATACTTAACATCTTGTCTCAAGGTGACGAGCATAATATACTGTTGTGTATATCATCCTAACTAGCACCACGTTATAGGCCGGCGTATCACCTATCACAATCAGAAGAACGTCTACATCGTCTCCTTGCTTTTTTAAATAAAAAAAAATTATGCAGAAAAGATATCCTGTGGAATTCTGTTTTTTTTTTTTTTATTATTAAACCTAACCTAAACATATATATTTTAGAATTTTACAACACCCAGGAATAAATTAACAAAAGAGAGACGAACTTGAGAATTTAAATTTCACGTGCAAACTATTAAACGTTTTCTTACACTATCATAATTCTGACCAATAACGTATTACGAGTTGCGTTTCAACCAATAGGATTAGAGTACCATATTTACCCACAAAAGATGGCGTTGATAGCACATCTTGAATGTGTAATCATTTATAATCTAATAAAAGTTTTATTTAGACGAATTGATCGTTTCTTATATTTTTCATTTGTTTAATTTAGTTTTTATTTATAAAAATCTTATTAATTTAACTTTTTGTATAACTTTTGTTGTATACGCAGTGATGCCAACCCTACAGTTTTAACTGTGGATCTACAGTTTTTAGGAGATTATCTGTTTTTAGTTTAAGCCTCGAAATCTACAGTTTTCTACAGTTTTTATACAAGATGCTAGCTCCATTTATTTTATTTGTCTGTACACTAAGTCAGCTTCAGTAAAACCTGCTACTATTGCACCGAAAGTAATGGTCAGATGATATTTTAATAGATGGCGTTAGTGGTAGGTCGTTCCGGCAATATTTTACCGACATTCTCTATGGTCTGCTTTTTTATTTTTACTGGGGAATCCCCGTAACTGCTTTGTCGATTTGAAACAATAATTTATACGTCATTATCTAGTTCATTCCTTATCTGATTAGATTCTTTTTTATTGTGTGACGTTGTGAGTTGAGCAAATATTAACGAATATGCATAGTTGCAGTGATGAGTCAGATGTTGATAAATCCCCACGAAGAAAGAAGAAAGTAGTGAGATATGAGCAAAAATTTGTTGACTCTTGGCTCAATGACGAAAATTTTAGTGGATGGCTCGTAAAAAGTAAGAAAGGTAACACTTATTTTTACTGCTCTGCATGTGACTGTGATCGTAAATGTGGAATTCAAGAATTGATACGACATAAAAATTCATCAAAGCACCTAGCAAACTGTAAAAAAAATACAAAAGCAACCTAAGCTCACATCTTTGTTCCCATCAACATCAAAATCACAAGATCCACAGCAAATGGCAAAAGCCGGCGAAATTAAACTAGCATGTTTTATTGCGGAACATAACCTTGCATTTAATGTTGCCTCACATCTGACTAATTTAATAAAATCGGTGTGTCCAGATTCAAAAACTGCTGAATATATGTCTATGAGCCGAACAAAAGCAAGAGCCATTGTAGTAAATGTGACAGGAAAAACCGCTGAAGAAAACTTGATAAAAAATTTAAGGGAAAACGAGTTTTCATTGCTGGTAGATGAGAGCACTGATAAATCAACAATTAAGCACTTAGCTTTAGTAGCAAGGTTAGTCAACGCAAATTATAAAGTAGAAGATAAATTTCTAACACTGATACCAATCACCGACGGCACAGCTAAAGTTTTGTACCAAAAAACTATCGAATATTTTAATGAGAAAGAAATTCCATACAAGAGGAATATGTTAGGATTTGCGTCTGATGGCGCCAACGTCATGTTCGGTGGGAATAACTCCATGATGACTAATTTGAAGAATGACATACCTAATCTTTTCACCATGAAATGTATATGTCATTCATTTGCGCTTTGTGCATCTCGCGCTTGTGAAAAATTACCGAGAGGTCTCGAAGATTTTTGCCGTGAAGTTTTCAATCACATCCAAAATTCACCTAAACGCATCGGTGATTTTAAAACTTTTCAGGCGTTTACAAATAAGAAACCACATAAAATATTGCACCCCGCACAAACCAGATGGCTATCGTTGAACGATGTTGTAAATAGATTATTGGAACAACTGCCAGCTATAAAATTATATTTCCAATCAGCAGTGTTTACAGATCGTCTACTTTCTGCCCAAAGTATTTTAACAAAAGCCATGGAACCTACAACCGAATTATACTTGGAATTCTTGCGATTTGCTTTACCAATATTCACAGATTTGAATAAAGAAATGCAAACAGAAAAACCAAAGTTGTACTCATTATATAATCAGGTCTACACAGCATATGTGACAATTTTAGAATGCTTTATACAACCGGTTTATTTAGAACTGACAGAAGAAGAGATAAACAAAACCAAAGATATATTAGATGCCAAAGAAAAGAAAATATTAAGTGTTGATGTAAATGACGAGCGGATCCATTTACCGTTAATGGAAACATATGTTGGAGGAATGGTACCAAATTTAATTCGATTGAAAAAAGACATTCAAGAATTGGACGACGATAAATTGTCAAATTTTTACGGGAAATGTAAAGAATTTTACATTGAGGCATTAGTCCAAATCAAACAAAAGTTTCCTTTCGATGATAAAGAACGTCTGGCACTGAAGTGTTTACAGATGTTGAACCCACAAGCGATTTTAGGTCATGATTTGACCCAAAAACGTATAACTTCAATTTCTGAGATGTTGTATTATTTCCCAGGTATTTGTCCAGAAAATATAACAGAATTAGATAGAGAATGGAGAAGTCTGCGTAATACCAATTTAAATTTTGATAAGACTGATATGCCTAATGTAGAGGAATTTTGGTGGAATGTTTCCAAATTAAAAAAAGGCGACGGTTCTGCAATGTTTCCGCTATTATCGACTTTAACCAGAAAGCTTCTATGTTTGCCGCACAGTACCGCTACGGTAGAACGTTTGTTTTCGAGCATTAATGTTATGAAAACCAAACTAAGAAATAAACTTTCTACGACTACAATAAAAGGTACCTTGCACACAAAGTCAGAAATTAATAATTGTTTTGAGTTTAATGTGACAAATGACCATTTTTAAAAATTCAATAAAAATATGTACGAATTCAATAAAAATAAAAATGAAACGAAAAATCAGGAAGACTTAGAAATTGAAAATAACATAGTAGCTAGTGATACTTGAAATGTTACAACATTTAATTTGATTAAAAATTTGATAATTATACGAGTTTTCTTATTTTTAATACCCTCCATATAATGTATTCCATTCATACAATTATACAAAATATAATATAAGATAAAACTGTAGATTTACTGTTTTTTAATTTTATATTTACAGTTTTCTACAGTTTTTTTCAAGCAAATCTACAGTTTTACTCTATGCTGGGGTTGGCAACACTGTGTATACGTAATGTTTTGATTATCAAGAACTGTTAATATTTTCTGTTTCTTTGACTTTAGGTTGGTTAGACGCACGCCGACATGGCGCCCGGTACGACGCTGGGACAAGATGAAAACTCTTGGGCCTTTGACGGATACAATGTAAGTATTAACTTTAATAACGTTGTAAAATAAGATAAATTATCAATAAGATACTTCAATATTGTAAAAATATAGTATATACATTTCTTAAATAATCTAACTCACATCGAGTTCTTGATATTCAAGATAGGAGTTATATGTATATTAATCCTTACTATTTGAAACTTTGAAATTTTATTCCAGAAACGTATCATGATAACCAAAAATATTTACTTTGATATAATATTGAATTATTATTACGGAATAATATACTGCTGTGTAACTGTTACAATTACGAAAGGGAAAATAGTTTATTACGAATATTTTTAGGTAATATAAAGAAATATCTATGATTACAAATCCGAAATTGCAAGAACCTATCACTTCTGCATTAAGATGGATACGTTAATTTCAGTTTGGACTTTAATTTCACTGTAGATACGTCATAAATGTATTCAATGTTCAGTTAATTAGAATACATAATAATAATGTAGTTGAATAAAGTTTACCTTCTTTCTGTAAGTCTCAAAGATTCGAATAACTCGCAAAGACTAAGATGAGAATTTGTCTTACGTATGACTAAGTAGCAAACTAAATGATAATCAGACAATTTTGGTTAACCCTCGTATTAAAGACGGGTTCAGATTATCTTTTACCACTATTTTATTATTGACGAGTCGTAAAAGGCGATTGAGAGGAAATAGTTTTTACCATGAGACAGCTATGAGCATACTGCGCTCGCCGATCTGTGTGTCAGGCGTGGTGAGAATAGAAAATACCCTTTTTTGGAAGGCCTCTGTTCAGCAATGGACTGATGAAATGATGGTGATGGTGATAATAGTGGTTGTATCGCAGTCGATAAAGGTTCACGCCGGTTCGAGCGACACTTTCGGGCAGCAGTTGAAAGTTGGCGACATTGTTGGATTATTCCTAGACGTTTACGACCAGACCATTAGTGAGTTACCACCACCAGACGGCGTTTCGGTGCCGCTCTACAATAACCGAGTGATACATGTGTGGTGTTAAATATGTTGTATAGTATTTTTTTGTACTGTATACAACACCGCCTCCTTTTAAGAACCATCTTTACTATAATAAAACCTTTATAAATCCACTTCTTATATATAAATTCCTTTTATTACCTACATATTTTTTTTTTTTTTTTTTTTGTGTGTAACAAAATGCTAACGGATTGCACACCCCGTACCAATACTGGGCCGGTAGTGGGGTAGTGTCGGACTCCAACCGACTAAAACGCTTCACACGGTGTTCCGCCTCACCCAATAGTTACGAGGGTAGCGTAATGATACGCATTATCCGCAACCCCCGTTTGGCACCCGGTTCGAACGGGTCCACCTCGGGGAGGGATGAGAACCATCTCTCCCATTACACAAGCCCTACGTGACGACGCATCGGAACACAAGATGCGTCACCAAAGTCACCTCGGGAACCCTTTCCAAGGGGGGCGCCGGACCGACGGCCCTTGCCGGTCGTGGTGCCAGGTTCCTCTGCCGGAGGGGACGTTCGGCGGAAGTGCGCTCGAGTTCCGCTAGATGGCGGTGAACCGTCGTCGCGCAACTCCCGCATCACGTCCCCGCGGCATCCGCTCTACTTATTACGTACATCTTTTTTTTTGATTGGATTGCACACCCCGTACCAATATTGGGCCGGTAGTGGGGTAGTGTCGGACTCCAACCGACTAAAAAGCTTCACACGGTATTCCATCACTTCCGCAAAGAAATGTACGAGGGTCACGGGATAACACTTGATAGTTCTTCCGCAACCCCCGCTCGGTGCCCGGATCGAACGGGCCCGCCTCGGGGAGGGATGTGAAGCATCCCTCCCAATTGTCAAAATCCCTATCACTAAGCGGCGACGCGTCGGAATACGAGACGCGTCGCCAGATACGCCCCAGGAACCCTTTCCAAGGGGGGCGCCGGACCAACGGCCCCTGTCAGTCGCGGCGCCAGGTTCCTCTGCCTAAGGAGGCAAGCGGCGGTCGTGCGCTCGGCTCCGCCCGTCGGCGACAAGCTGTCTGCGCACTGCGACCGCCTCCTGTCCCCTCGGCGCCCGCTCTCTGTGACGCTCGGTCTCCCGCTTCTGCGACATAATGATATCGCAGAATCGGGATACCGCGTCCCATGACGCCTCGCTTCCGACCATGGTCCGTACCACAGCCGGCAGCGAGAGGTCACTCCCTATCGCCGCAACGAGCGCGGCCCTATCCCCCCCAAATTGCGGGCAATCGGCCAAGGTGTGGGACGATGTGTCCACCGGGTGTCCACACTCGTCGCACGTCTCGTCCGTCCTACCACTACAGTGACGCTGGTGCAGATAGCTCCCGAAGCAACCGTGCCCCGTGAGTATCTGCACCAGGCGGAAGTTTAAAACTCCGCTGTCCCTATCCAACCAGTCCTCGAGGACCGGTCGGACGGCCTCCACGGTGAGGCGACCGTGCGTCGGGTCTCGGAGTCGCCGCTCCCATCGCCGACGCACGTCCAGGCGCCCCTCTCGGCGCCACCTTTCCTCCTCGTCCGGCCACGGACGCTCACCCCCCCGCTCGAGGGCGCACTTCCGCCGCCAGTAGATACGCGCCAGCGACTCCGCTTCGAGATCCCACGGCGGCGTTCCGGCGAGGACGCACGCCGCCTCGAAGGAGACGGTACGGTAACCGCGTACCGTATGGCCATGACACGCTGCGGTGCTCGCAGCAGAGTCCGGCCGCGGGCCGACAGGTTCTCCGCCCATATGGGCGCCCCGTATAACGCCATAGAGCGCACCACTCCGGTGTAGAGTCGCCGGCATCCTACGCTCGGTCCGCCCAAATTGGGCAGAAGGCGGCTCAGGGACCCAGCCGCTCGAATGAGCTTCGGGCCCAGCTGCCGAAAGTGCTCGTCGAACCTCCACCGGCCGTCGAGGACGAGTCCCAAGTACTTCATGGAAGTACCGACGGCGATGGAAGTCCCACCGACTATCAGCTCCGCTCCCGGCGGAGGCGCTTTTCGTGCGCCGTGGAAGCATAGAGCCTCGCACTTGCCCAGCGCCACCTCCAACCCCAAGCGCCGAATGCGCGCGACGACTTGGGCTACGCCCGCAGTCGCCAACACGCGCGCCTCCCTAAAGGTGCGTCCGCGGGCCGTCACCAGGGTGTCGTCGGCGTAACAAGTCACGTCGACTCCTCCGAGGTTAGCCCCGCGCAGCACCGAGTCGTAACCGACGTTCCACAGGAGCGGTCCGAGGACCGAACCCTGTGGGACGCCGCACGACACGCCGTGCCGACACCACTCGTCTCGCGTCGGGTACCTCACGAAACGGTTCGAGAGGTACGTCCCGATCGTCCGCCTCAGGTAGACCGGGACCCCGAACTGGACCAGCGCAGCGGTGATCGTTTCCCACGGAAGGGTGTTGAACGCGTTGGCGATATCGAGCGACACCGCCAACACCACCTCTCCGCGAGACACCGCGTCGTCCGCTATGGCGCGCACCCGCGCTATAGCCTCGACGGTAGACCTGCTCCTGCGGAATCCGAACTGTGAGTCGCTCAGATCCGGTCCAGTCTCCTCCATGTGTCGAACGAGGCGTGCTGCGATAACGCGCTTGAAGAGCTTGCTCACCTCGTCCAACAACACTATGGGCCGATACGACGACGGCGAGTCGACCGGTTTCCCCCCCTTCTTGAGCAGGACCAGTTTCCCCGTCTTCCAAAGGTGCGGAAACCGACCCTGCTTCAAGGACGCCGTGAACAGCGCCCGCGTCCAGGGCTCCAGGGGACCCAAAGCTAGAGCCCACGCGCGGCCGGGTATACCGTCGGGCCCAGGAGCGGTGTCTCTGACACGCATCCTTTTAACGGCCGCCGACAGTTCCCCTTCGCTGACACCCGGGGCGTCGTCCGGTTCGAAGGAGTCTCCCTCCCCCACCCCTCGGCCGCCGCGGGACTGAGTCGCTGTCGAAGGCGACCCCTCGACGTCCCGCCGTGGGAACAGGGTGCAGATCGTCCGGTCGAGAAGTTCCGGTCGAAGGCTGTGAGTCAGAGGGGGTCTCCAAGGGCGCAGCAATTGCCGCACCCTCATATACGGCTTCCCGAAAGGGTCGCCGTCCAATGACTCGAGCATCTCGACTTCGGAGGCCTTCTTCGCCTCGGCGATCGCGACCACCAGCTCCTTCACGTTGGCCCTGTGCGCCGCATACAGCCGCTCCTCCTCGGCCGTATCGCGCCTCCGTCGACGTCGGCACCTGTGGTACCGTCGCCGGCTCGCCACGCACGCCTTACGAAGCCGCGCTAGGTCCGCCGACCACCAGTACACACCGCGCCTAGGAGGCAGGGAGCGCACTCGAGGCATGCTCGCGTCGCACACTCGCGACACGGCCGCCGCCAGTCTCTCCGCTTCCTCCTCTACGTCTAACGCCGCCGCGGGCGTCCTAGACGCCCTCCCCTCGAGGACCCAGGCCTCGACCAGGGCCGCCTCCTCTATTACCTACATCTAGACAAGATACACTTATAATACCTTAAATAAAATTAATAATAAGCATGGTTTAAAAAAGCATATTTTTCCTTTTACTCATTTTTTTTTTTTTTTTTTTTATAGCACAGATAAGGCAAACGAGCAAGACGGGTCACCTGATGGTAAGTGATTCACCGCCGCCCACGTCACTAGCGACGCCAGTGCGTTGCCTATCCTTCAGGTAAGAATATGCTCTTTTCTTGAATAACCCAATGTCGCAGTTGTCGGGGAAGACCGCTGATGGCAACTAGTTCCAGATATTTACTGTGCGTGGCAGAAAACTGTTTTTAAAACGCATTGTACTGGAACGTCAACCATCCAGATGGTGCGGATGATAGTGCCGGCGAGATGGTCGGTTGCGAAAATCAGCGGCTTCTATTAAATTGAACAACTCCTCGGAACACTCCTCATTATAGATTCTGTATAGTATGCATAGGGAAGATAGATCCCTACGCAGTGCCAAAGGATCTAGCCGATCGGCAAGTTCAGGATCGTCGACAATTCGACATGCCCTACGTTGGATTCGGTCAGATGGAGATAGCTGATAACCCGGAGCCCCGGCCCAAAGGTGGCAACAATACTCCATGTGAGGCCGCACCTGTGCCTTATACAGTTTAAGGCGGTGAGCCGGCTTGAAGTACTGTTTGGCCCTGTTGAGTACTCCGAGTTTTTTGGAGGCCATTTTAGCCTTGCTCTCCAAATGACCGCCAAACTGGACAACACACGAAATATCGACGCCCAGAATGCCAATGTTCGGCTTGGCACAAAGGTGAGTGTTTCCGAAGAGTGGCGATGCGACAAAGGGGGCTTTTTTAGCGGTGAACGCGCAAACTTGAGTCTTAGAAGGGTTAAACTGGACTAGATTTAGTCCCCCCCAATCGGAAATCTTCACAAGGGATGATTCGATTTTAGACACAAGTTTGTTCCGACACTCGTCGACGTCATCCCGAGAGATATTGCTGCGGCCGAAATACAGTGCATCCACGGTACTGTCATCCGCATAGCAATGGATGCCACTGGTATGCAACAAATCATTGATATGCAGAATAAACAATGTCGGGGATAACACGCAGCCTTGGGGAACATCAGCATTTACGGTCCGGGGGTTCGAGCATGAGCCGTCAACGACGACTTTAACTCTCCGTTCCGCAAGGAAACTGCCGATCCACCTACAAAGTCTCTCAGGAAGTCCATAGGAAGGAAGCTTCGATAGTAATGCTTTATGCCAAACCCGATCGAAGGCTTTCGCTACGTCCAAACTAACGCCCAGTGCCTCACCCTTACTCTCAACCGCCTGCGCCCAACGGTGAGTTAGTAAAGCCAGAAGATCACCAGCTGATCGGCCTTTGCGAAAGCCATATTGGTGGTCGCTGATCAGCTGGTGCTCTTCCAGGTAGCCCATGAGCTGGCGGTTGATTATGGATTCCATAATTTTGGAGAGTAAGGAGGTAATAGCGATAGGCCTATAGTTGGACGGATCTGAGCGGTCGCCTTTTTTAGGAATCGGGTGTACTAGAGCCGTCTTCCATGAATGTGGGACAACGCCGAGGACATAAGAGTGTCTGAATAAGCGCGTTAAAACCGGTGCCAGCTCTGGAGCACACACCTTCAGCACAATAGGAGATACTCCATCGGGCCCACTCGACTTGTTGACATCCAGGGAGAATAGTGCTTTCCGCACAGCACACTGTGTGAAGCGTACGTCCGCCATTGTGGTTTCACACCTCGGGATGTTAGGAGGAGTGTTACCCCTGTCGTCAAGAGTCGAGTTTTCCGCAAAGATAGAGCCAAGAAGATCGGCTTTCTCCCTTGCGGAATAGGCCAATGAACCATCCTCCCCGCGCAAAGGTGGAAGCGTCGACCGACAGAAATTACCCTGGACAGCCTTGGCGAGAGACCAGAACGCACGAGAGCCAGATGGCAGGTGTGCCAGTCTCTCGCCAATTCTCCCAACGTAATTCGATTTCGCCAATGCAATTTGCCTCTTAAAGAACCTGGAAGCAGAGTTGTATTTTTTTTTGAGTGAGTCACAGTTTACATCCTTAGCGGCCTTTGCCCTAGCCCAAGCTTGGTAGCATTCCCGCTTGCGGCGATGTGCGTCACGGCAGGACCCGCCAAACCAGGGCCGAGACCTGCCACCGACGGGCACCGCTGAGCTTGGAACAAACAGTTCCATGCCCTGCACCACGACATCGGCAACCGAATCAGCGCAGGTGCTAGGATCCTCTGACTTGAAGCAAATCTGCCCCCATGGGTAGGATGCAAAGAAAGAGCGCATCCCGTCCCAGTCCGCTGACCTGTAGTGCCAAACACGTCGTCTACCAGATGGAAGTGGTTGCGATGAGACGGTGAGAGGCACCACGCTCCGAACTAGGCAATGGTCCGATGACCCGAGAGGAGCGTCGACCCACACCCGAATGGGTTCGGGGCGAGAGGTCAGCAGAAGGTCCAATAAGGAAGGCGAGTGGTCTTCCACATCCGGCACACGTGTGGGAGAAGGTACCATCTGTGTCAGACCATTGGCAATGGTAAAATCGTGAGCAGACCTTCCCGCATGGTCAGTACGTGCTGACCCAAGCCAATCAGAGTGGTGGGCATTAAAGTCGCCCAAAACCACAATTTCTGCGGTAGGAATCTGCTCAAGTATTCTGTCAGTGGACACCTGCAGGTGCTCGAAGAGTCGGTCAATTTCCGAATTTCCGCTATGAGACCTGTAAAGGCACGCGTAGACGCGAATGTGATCCTCACAGTCAACGCGCACCCAAAGGATCGACAGGTCTGTGCCTTCAAGACTACTGAGCCTACGGTAACAAATTCCCTCCCTGACGTACACACACACGCCGGCGCGTGGCACAAACAAGTGCTCCAGGCTATAGGCCGGGTACTTTAGATATGAGGTGTCCGCCGGGGAGGAAATCTGCGTCTCCGTCAGGAAAAGCAAATCTGGCCTTTTCGTATCGAGATGGTGGTGGACGGCATTTAAATTCGAGTGAAGTCCCTTGATGTTAGAAAAATCCACAGCTAAAGTGGAGGGGGATTTCCTCGTGATTGGGCTCAGTTTGCACCCAGCAGCTGCGATAAACGACGCTTGATGTGCCCCCCCAGAATACGATGGGCAGCCTGAGCCAGAGCTAGAGGGTAGCATCTCTCGCTCTCGCTCAGAGAGGGATTCTCCAGTCTCTAAAAGGCTGGTACCCTCCTGGGGTATTTTATTTTTATCACTCGTCGCCATCACAAAAGAGCATAAGGGGTGGGGAAGGAAAGGGAAGGAGAAAGGTCACAGAGGGTGAGGAATTGTGGGACAGGGAATAAAAAGACAGGAAAGGGCCAACTGATACTCATTCCCACACGTAACGCAACAGTCCCTAGAAAATCTGTCGCGATACGTGTAGTATAATGAAAGTGCCAGTTGCTATTGGGCCCCGAGGTAGAGGGATAAGGGCGCCGGGACTCTCACTTACCAGTCGAAACGCGGTGGCCTCTAGGAAGCCCCCACTTCACGCTGATTTTCTGTGAGAGGGTAGTGTTTCACCGGTCGATCCTGCCCACCTACGTGCTACAGCGAACTGCAGACATGGATCTACTACCGTAAAATACATTTATCTATAGTTTAGTCGCTGTAGTCAAATGTTAAGATATTTGTTATAATATATAATATGAAATATTTAACTTATTTTAGTATAGTATTAAAATATTTGTTATTTTAAGGTTCGTTTATAATATAATGTAACACATAGATGAACTATTTTACATTTTTCCGAGTTGTTCACATTGAGTATTGGGTTCGTTTTAAAAGAAGAGAAAGTATTCAGCGGTAGCACAGAGTCGTTCGGCAACCAGTGGGCGCTGGGTGACGTAGTGGGAGTATTCCTTGATCTTATTGACAAAACGATAAGTAAATACCATTTGGAAGTTCTGTCACATTTGGCGGCAAGAGCTTTTAGACTTTAGTCAATACGTGGCAGGAATAACATTTATCTGTCATTATCTATAAAAATGATCCTTTCACATCGCTTATTCATTAGTAGTCTTTATCACAGTTTAGTCAATATCACATTGACCTTTTCACTAACATTACATGTATACATATTATTGTTGGGACTGGATGGGATAGCTTAGATGGCGGACAGATGACCTAGTAGCTAATAAGTTCTATGTTACTGATAGTAGGTCTCTATTTTCGGACACCATCTAAGTAGGTAAGCAGTTATTATTTCTCTCGGCTGCCTGCGTTATCATTACTGTGTTCTTATCACAAGGCGACTACCACAATGTGGTGTAGTCATTCTAACCACCGCCACGTTGTTATAGGCAATCGTGTTACCATCAGGTGAAGGTCTGAACCGTCTCGTCGCTTCGTAAAATAAAAAAAAAATACTAGTAATGTAGTTGTTGTTATGTGTCCTCTGGTCTGTCACATAAGCTATTTAGTAGGCTTAACTTGCTTTGTTCCTGCCACTGTAAGTCACAGTAGCTTCAAAATGTAACGCTTCGAGCTGTATAATCATTTGATATCATCTTAGAAGGGTTAGCTTTGTACCTAGTACGATCACCGCATCGCTTGGCTTCATTGTCGACATCTAGCACGAGTTTTGATCTATAGTATACAGAATTTATGTTTATAGTATAGCAACACTTCACCACGCAAATAGCACAGCATGGATAACTAATATATAAAGGTTATAAATGATGACTTATGAACAGTAAAATATAACAATTGCCCAAATTTATTAAATTTTATTTATCACAAGAATTTGTTAATAGTACACAGCATTTTACTATTCTGGGAATAAAGACCTCTCACATGCAAATCAAGGCAACAATAGAAAACATAATTTAACTTGCAGATTTATATTATAATACTGATTATATAAAAACTAACAAAGAGTTTTTCAAGTGATTTACCTCTGTTGTGTTTTAAAGATAAATCTTATATGAATGAATTCTTTGAGTGATAAATACAAAATTATGTCTATTTAGAAAGAAAGTAGATGAATGTATTAATTTGCTGAGATTAAGTAAAAAAAAATCACAACTGCTTATATTATACTACAGTGAATCTAGTGTCAATGTTAAGATACACATTTACTGTCATACTTGATTTATATCTCATAGACAACTTTAATATGAAAAAATTATAATAATTGACATGAATTTTAAGTTTTTGTAAATTATATTTAAAGTATGTTCCTAATAACTTTAATGAATATGTGACTAACAATGATATGTTAACTTTCTTCTTGTGTTTTATATAAAAATATTAACAAGAATAACTCTTGAAAGCTTGCTGTATCAAAGGCAGTTTAAATTTACATTAACATAAGTATTAATGTTTTTTTATTACTATAACCTATTATAGTTATGTACATCTTAATGCATCCCCTCTTTAATTCTGTGTGTTTAAAATCATATTAATTGTAATATAAGTTGATTTTATTACTATTCAACCGGTTTTAGGTCATATCCTATTAGTGTCAATTTAATAGAAGTACTATAATGTTTTATATAAATAGTAAGTGATCAATTTAATAGAAAATCTAATATTTGTAATGAAAATATATTATTATAATTATTTTTGTTGTTATTTGCCATTGTACAATACATATAGAAATAAATATTTATTATTGTAGATTGGACATAAAGTACAGCATTTTATAGATATAGTTATATAAGCCTAAGTAAAATCTTTAATATTTAGAGACAATGTTTAGTTTAAACTTTTTAGTACAGTGTAGTTTAATAAGACAATTATCTGATAGAAATCAATGTAAAACCTTGATTATTACACTATAATATAATCTACATCTGAATGCAAATAACATCTATGTCCTTTAGGTTTCTCTTTGAATGGAGAATTGTTAATGGATGCTCTGGGTGGTGAGACTACGATTGTTGATGTCCAAGGTGATAATTTCGTACCAGTATTCACTCTTGGGGTTGGACAGAAAGCAAGGTATTGTTTTAAACTGTACATTATAGAATATATTTATATCCGTCACTGTCTCGTGACTGTACCACGGCAGTGCCTATTCTTTACCGCTTAATAGTTGTGTCAACATTACTGTGTAACAGTTTAAAGCGTAGTAGATAGTGAAATTATGTTATCGAGATTTAATATCTCATGTTTGAAAACGGTGTTCACAATGTGATGCTGTGTACTGGGGTAATATTACCCTGATTAACTTTACATGTTTCTATGACTCGCCAGGAGATGAACGATCCTCTAATCTCGTCCTCGCGGAATATATATATGCGACCTGATTGTATCTGTATAAACTTCCTTTCAGACTAACATACGGACAAGATTGAACACTTTGAAATATTTCACAACGTGCGGTTTGCAGGAAGGTTACGAGCCATTTTGTGTGTAAGTAAAATTGTTAATAAACAATTTACAAAAATTATTTTAGGAATAACACAGAATAACACCACCACCACCTATAAACATTTTTTTTCTTACTTTAAAAATGTGAAATTGTATCTTTTTAATGTTTTTAGTACACCCAAATAAGACATAGTTACACCACATTATTTAATATGATCATTAAAACGTTAAAATGTTAAAATTCAAACAAAAGTAAGTAATTGATACTCTATTGATACTTTGTTGTAATATATCGGCTAAATGTTTTAATTTAAAGATTTTATTTCGCATTGTAAGAAGATATTTAAATTAATATTTCATCATTGTCGTTATCAGCCGATAGACGTTCCACTGCTGAACGTAGACCTCTCCCAAAGATCTCCGTATCGATTCGTCCTGTGTTGTCCGCAGCCGATTACATGCAACTATCACCAGATCGATAGGCAATCTTGTATAGAGCCTTCCAACCAGATTTTAAACATAATATGGCATATCTACTTTTTAAGGTTTAAAAGAATTTGATGCAATTTGTTAAAGAAATATAACTAAGTCATAAGACATAATCGAAAAACATATGTTTGCTTTTACTTCTAGCAAAGATCATTACTTATAGATAGGACTTCAAGTTAGGCAAAATAAAAAAATCTTTTACTTGATTAATATTTGCAGTAACATGAAACGCCATGTAACGCACTGGTATACAAAGGACCAACCGATATACGAGAACACCGATGAAATGGCGGACACGAAGATCGACGTGACCAGGATACCAGCAGGCTCTGGTAATATTTCAGTATTATTATCAAGGGTTGATACCCTTGATATTAGTTCTGCAGTAACAATGTAGCATTGCCGGTGGTAGGTCTCTGTTGCCAGCTGATGGTAAGTCTCTGTTGCTGGAGACTGTCTAAGCACGTACCATCGTAGGGACATTCTGCTGAGAAACAGTAGTATACTAACTTTACTATGTTCTGTTTGAAGGGCGCTGTAGCGAGTCAAATTACTAGGGTGTCTAGACTTAACGTCTGATATCTCTGTATTACTTACCATGAATTACACATCTCACTCATCTTCATAGCTTCGTAGAATTAAAAAGAAACAAATTTTTCTAAATAAACAGCAAAAGAGTGTCTTAAGAAATATCGCTACTTTTCTTTTATTTCTAGATACATCACCTTCTTTGAAAATATCTCAACACTTTCGAGACATGGAGAAATCAAAGTGGGAGTTTCTGCGGTTGTCTCTACCCGTAATATGTCAAAAGGATTTTATAGAGTAAGATTTACAACTTCTATTTATTTCTCTGACAGAAACATATACATGTAATAGGAAGAAATGGCAGTGATGGCACAGTGTCTAAGACGAAGAAACGTGGAGTCGGTTATCGATGACATTTAGCTTTTAATAAAGGAAAATATTGAGAAGAAAGCAACGAGTTGTACGAACAACTTTAGTACACATTCACCAATTGGGCACTTGACTGGTGTGGTAGAAAATTGTCAAGACTCCACCTTTGTGAGAAACCCACAAGCCCCAACAGTTGAAATGTTGCAAGAGTAGTTAAATTTTACTGATAGTAGGTCTCGGAGACCATCTAAGTACCACCGCAGCGCTTATTTCTGCTGCCAAACAGAAGTGTGCAAACATTACTATGTACCGGCATGACAGGTGTTGTATCTAGTGAAATTACTGGGGTAACAAGACTTAATAACTTACTTGTCAAGGCGACGAGCACAATTTGGTACAGTGTATATAATCCTTAGTAACGCCCCGTTGTTATGAGCAGATGTATCATTTACCATCAGGTGAACGTATCGTTCGATTGGCTTAGTAGAATAGAAAAAAAAGATGGCATATACAAAAATTGCATAATTCTAGAACTAACAATCTCCAACAGTGAGAACGAAAAAGCTCGTCGCTGGGTGGAGATAAAGGAACGGCAGCAGATCCTGATGAAGGAGGCCACAGAGGCGCAGATGCCGGCACACATCGACCAGATCATGAGGAGCGGGTTCACCATGAACGACATCAAAGGTACGTTGATCCTCAATCTACTGTCAATCATAAACTAAATTGGTTCTTAAAATTTGTAACAGAACTGAATTTGAGATTAATATATGCGACAAATCCTCAATCTTTAACTTCTATTTATTATGATATGATATAAAAATATTTTTTTATGATTCGCACTGTGTTAAACAAAAACGAAATTGAATTTACACTTTATATTAAAAATATTTTTAATATGGCAACACTAAAGTAAAGTGTAAGCGATATTTGTTTTTTTATTTTTAAATCATGGCAAGTTAACCTAATCATTGATTGGTAAATGATTTAAATAACCTAACAGGAAATGGATCTATATAAAACTCTTTGAATCATATCTAAAATTATTCCTATAATAAGATTGGAAACTTTGTTGTAATTTATAATAATTGTTATTGTTACAAAGTTTCGTGTAAATTTTTGTAAATAATGTAACCCTTACTAAAGATACCCGTTAAATGTTTATTTTTATTTGCATCTATCCCACATAACCATCACCACGAATCTCATTTGCCCTGATCATACCAATTGTGCTTTGTTTTTACACTTGTTTTTTGTTATCTCCTCACACGCAAGGTCTGCACTACGACGAGAATCAAGAAGAGATGCCAACAACTACAAAAGTGAAGAAGCAACCCTCGAGACCACCGAGGAAAGGATCCATCACACGCGGCGTCACAATACAGAATTATAATTTGCAGACAGGTTTATAATACGAGAAATATTTTCTTTCATCAAGAAACGATCTTTCCTCTCTGTCTTCACTTCTTTGTTATTTATTCTGCTCCTGCTTCGTGTTATTTACAATTTGTCTTAAATATGAAAAATTTTGTTAAATATCCTCGTACTAATACCTAACCTACTAAACATCTTTTATTATTATGTCATCAACTAATTTTTTTTTATAAAACAATCATTATAATACTTTACATTAAAACCTTAATATTTTTTACAAATGAATGAAATTTATAAGATAAGAGTAAATTATATTCTAGACTAGAATATTCTACTATCAAAGGCTAACATCACCGCTAACACTCAGGAAGGAAGATCAAGGACATAATTTAGAAAAAAAATATTATAATCAATTAAAATATTATCGAAATCTACCTTAAATATATCTGCAAATATAAAAATGCTTAGAAGAACTAAGGTCACTTTACAGAATGTAATGTTAGACTTCCTGGCAATGAACAGGACACGTTGCTCGAAGGATTGGAAGTCGATGAGGCAGTAAGGTTTTACCGATAAACACAACTGCTGGTTGATTCTCCACACTGTGGATAGACAATCTGTAATCACGGTAAACCGCGAAATCGATTGTAGAAGATATGAAGGGAAGATTAAGAGAGATTTACGTCCGGTATTGGACGTCTATTGGCTGATGGTAATAATGACTGTAAATATATCTCTAATCCTAGAAATATTTCAAGTATAAAATACGAAATTATAGACTAAGAACTCTCAATAGATATAAGTAATATATAATCGTAATGCAATATGATCACAGGTCAAGCAAACGGAATGCATAGATCGACCAGTGAAGCTGAAATGGCGAAGTATGAACTAGGAGTAAACAATGTACCTGATGATAAGAAAGACAAGCGGAGACGATCACCGTTCAAGTAAGGCGTAAATATAAACAGCCCTCATTTTATCCGCGCTACTGAAATTCGAAGTCTTCTTTGGCCAAGAGCAGGCTGGTGGTTTCCTCACAATGTTTTCTATCACCGGAAGCTTAAGGCCATTGGAAATAGAGCCTACACCTAAATATTTATAGAACATACGATCGCTGAGAGACAGAGCTATTACAGCTTCAAGTATGTTGTTACATATTTATTACCCGTTATCTATGGTGTCTCAATGAAGCAGAGCCAAAAGATCTTCAAGGGTACTATAGTTGTAGACCAGGTCCAGATATTGTTCTCCTCAGAGTCGCTTTGAGGGGGATAAAGATCCCATATATATTCCTTACTATTAGACGAATATATATGTATATTACTCAATGTGACAAGACGAGTGGAACGTTCACCTGATGGTAAGTTATGTCTATAACTTAGTGCTAGTTAGGATGACATACATAACACCAGAACATACTTGTCACTAAAAGGTTTTTTATTTTTTGTCTTGTTATTCCAGTAATTTTTAACTACAGCGCCTTCCAATCGGAATTTCACATTATTTGACAGCGGAAATAGACCTTCTGGTCGTAATTAGCCGGTCTTTGATAATACAGACCTGTTACCAGTATATTACTATGAATCTAGGTTCTTCCGGAGCAAGCGCGGCGAGAGCGGTGAACGGGCGAAATCGCGCAAATCGAAAACTCCAGATCCTTTCAGCGATACGGAGGTGTCACCAGATCGCGGTGGTAGACGTCCGAACCCACAAATTAGAATTTCACAGGTATACCATCACACGAATTACTTTTTTGTGTTTCCCAATATTTTTTTATATTCAAAGCAATTGCGTTATTCGAGTTTTCCTTGCGAATTTTTCTTTCATATAACTTGAAACAATTTATCCTTTTTATTATTGCATATCCATCAATGTTTGATATTTTCCATTTTAATTCCTTATCAGTCAATACTCCTTGGATTTTTTGTTTTATTTTATTATATTATTTGTTTTTGTTTGTTTTCTCCCAAAGGCGAATCAAAGGTATAACGGCATGCAAGGTAGACCTAGGCGCCCCAATATATACGGAAGTCAGGGTGGTTTGAATGTAAGTTTATTTGGTATCAGATAAAGATTTCCTATCCCTTCAAATTATTACCTTTAGCCTTTTAACTCTTGTTTTGTTTAAATTTTACTTTTTGTGACGTCATGACTCTTCTCTCTCTCTCTTATTTTAGCTTTGTTATCCAAAATTAAATTAAACGTTATATATTTTAAACCATTAAATTGTAAACTACATGAATTATATTTTATTTGATTTGAATTAAATATCATATGCTTACAACAAATATAAACATAATTGTCCTTGAGAAGACTGCAGTTGCGATGGCTGAATGTAGTGACAAAAGATATGATAAGCTGTGATCTTAAAGAAAGAGATGTCTTAAATAGAGCGAAGTGGCGGAATGGAATTAAAAAATCCGACCCTGTTAAGATGGAGCAAATGCTAATAAGAATCGTCCTTACCGTCCACTTAACGCTCTCACAGCTGGGATACCGGATTTCCTCTGGCATGGAATAATGGTCAAGGCCATCTATTCAATACATAATATAATGCATTTACTAGTTCCTATTATATTTGATAGAAACCAAGTGACCTTTTTTATATTTCTTATATAAATCTATTTTATTTAGTTATTAATGCTTCAACTAATTAAGATCTATTATTCGTTCTGTATTGCAACACTTTTTAATATTTTAATATCTTTACTTTTAGTTGAACCTAGAAGTGGCCACCCCACCGCAGGAGTGTAAGCCGATGACCACAAGCACACTCGCCGCCGCCACCACAGAAACTATTGGCAATGAGATTTTCGATGCTGATTGCTTGAAGCTCATCAATGAATACTTTTACGGTGTCAGGTTAATTATAATATATATTGAACAAAGGGGTGTTGCGAATGGCGGCTAATGAAAGAATAACTCTAAGAAACGTGCAGCTGCAGTACCTGTAACCGTAATTATATTAATACAATAAATTGTTTAATCACAACAACTCACAGGCCGCAAGCCAACCTCACCTCCTTGTGGTGCACCCTGCTATTCAACAAACGAGGTTCTGGCTCCCACCAATCCGCGTTGAGCCAGCGTGGTGGGAAATAGCTCATAACACCCATATGAACCCCTATAAACGCGTAGTTCTTTGGGGGAAACCTGTAGTGGACTGTCCTGTAGTGGACGTCTATAGGCTGATGATGATGATAATTCGAGTATTTTGACTAACTTATTTTTTAAAAGGCGGCGATCAATAAAGTAAATGATATAATTAAACTTAAACTGTATTGTTTAATAAACTGTACTTTAACCAGTATTTCAAAGTCACTTAAGTAATTTTATTTTAGCAAACATAAATATTTCTCCATTGATATATTTACTTTAACCATTGATATGTGGACATATTTATATACAGTAGATAAACATTTCAGACGTTACACGGAAATTAAGCAATCTGATCTACCCAGTGCCGTGGCAGCTAAGAAGACCAGACCAGGGAGTTCCGTTGCCCGCCGCGTGAACAAATGAATGCTATTTTAAGTAAGCAAATAATTCCATAGTAATATTTATCCCCAGTATTTAGTCCCCCAATAATTAGTCCCCAGCAATAGAGAGATCTACTAACAGAAAAAAATATTCTTTTGTATAATCCCGCACAACAACTCACGAGGTGTCAAGCCAACCTCACCTGCTCGTGGTGCATCCTGTTAATCAACAAACGAGGCTCTGGCACCCATCAACCCGCATTGGGCCAGTGTGGTGGTAAATGGCTCAAATATTCTCATAAACCCGCACAAACATGGAGATCTTTGTGGGATGCCTATGTCCAGTAGTGGACGATTATCGGCTGATGATAATGATGCTAGTTTATTATGCAGCAAGTGACAAGAGCAGCGGAAGGTTAACCTAATTGTAACATTATATTTAATACAGCCTAAAATAACGATGCGCTGGTACGGATGTTCAGCAATCACGTAGCACTCGTCGGGGCGATAGATTTTATTTATTTAAATGTTCATTATTTCAGTAATTTATCTGCCGAAGGTCCGTCTACCGTCCAAACTGGAACATTAACATTTGCACGTCAGAAAATGGTTGAAAAAGGAAAATAGTTAAATGACTGTTAACTCATTTCGAATGGTGAACTAATGATTGATGATTTTCTTTTACCAGGCTTTAAACACATGGAGGACGAGGAAGGTGAAGTCATATTGTATATAACTTTCTCGTAACTATTTATACCGTCCATAGATCCTTAATATCAAGATTACTTAATTTCTTATAACCTCAACAATATATGTTAGAGTTTTTTGTAGCCTAATTAAACCTAGATTTTACACGATGTTAAGTAACAAGTGGTTAAGTTTGTTCAAGAATAATCTGGCTCTCATAATATGACAGTCTGATGGGTCCGAAAAATGTCTACAACCAAGATATATTTCTTACTTCCAAAGAAACTTCACAACTTGTTGCTTCGGAATCGAACTCACAGACCATGGATCAATTCTCATAAAGAATTCTTTAAACATAATTGACAAAAAATAAACATGTTGACATAATCAAAGTATATATAGTAATTCCACATAGGATACTGTTTTTATTTTTCTGTAATGTTTACTTTAAAATTACGTTGCTTTCCTCCGTTTTAGACTTTATTAAGTTTTCCTGGCGGCCGCGTACCAGTAGACGTAGTGTTGGGAGGCCTCCCACAAGGTAGACCAACGATCTAGTGAGAATTGCGGGGACCCCACACTGGATGCGAGCAACGCGGGACCGATCGATATGGCGATCTTAGGGGAGGCCTATGTCAGCACTGGATGTCTATCGGTTGATGATAATGAAGTTGTAGTATATCTTTCGTAAAAGTATAGTTATTATATTAGATAGAGGCATCGCTGGCGCAATTACTACATACATAGTTAATTTAATTACAGACTAATGACATACAAGTTAAGTATTTATTATCAATAAACTCTACAAACAACAAACTAACTTCCTAATTAACATACTATCCAGGATACGTCACACGAGATGGTGGTCGCGTGTTGCCGCTTCCTCTGCTACTTCTGCCGCACTGGCCGCCAGAACCAGAAAGCTATGTTCGACCACTTCGACTTCCTCCTGGAGAACTGCTGTCGAGGCCGTCACTCCGCGGCTCCACGCCACTACATGTCGCTTATTCCAGTTTAATGGAGAACACTGAACTTGCATTGGCTTTAAGGTGATTTTTACTTACATCACTTGGCGCTAATTTAACAGATTTTTTTTTCTTATGAATTACGAAATAGTCATATTAAAGATGCTGTCTTATGTCTAAAGGCGAGATCAGTATGATAAGGTGTATTAATATACTATAACTATCATTTGAAAGTTTTGCTTATATCTCTACCATTTTGTAAAGTTAATTACTATGAAATGCATATAAAAAAACTTTTTAAGTAAATTTAGCTTGTAAACTTAACAAAGCTTATTAACATAATTTGTTTAAAATCAGTGTAAATTGTTTTTAGGGGTACAATAAAACAATTACAGTTTCTCTCTCTTTCTCACTTCAATCTAGTACAGTATGTAGTCTTTATTAAGTCCGCCATATAAAGTACTTAATATTTGTGTTTATTATTAATTTATATATTAACACATAAAAAGAGACTTATTGATAAATATTACTATAGTTTTTCTGCCCACGTAAATTGTCGATAATAAAACTCTGCATCTAATAAAGACGATGAATTAAATGTAGACATTTATTAATATACGTTATTTAGAAAGGAATTGAATTATCTATAGGGAGCACTACCTGGAGAAGATTGCTGTATATCTCTCACGTTGTGGTCTACAAAGCAACTCTGAACTGATCGAGAAGGGCTACTTCGACCTTGGCTGGGACCCGGTGGAAGGAGAACGGTATCTTGATTTCCTGCATTTCTGCGTTTGGGTGAGTATTGTAGTATACTATACTATACTTTTCGTTTTTTTTCTTTAATCGTAATACAGGGGTAAGAAAGCTTACTTGTATGTTTGTAGATTTAAGTTAAAATATTAATAAAACTTATATGGTTTTTTTTTTATTTATTGAACTAACATGTCGTGCCAAAGATTACCTCGAAGAGATTGCTTTCAGCACTAAGACTGCCTGTTTTACTGCTGCAATGTTACTTTATTTCATATCAATTTTTTTTCTGTAATGTTAATATTCTTTTTTTTATTCTAAGATGTTCAAAACCACACAAAAAAAGTCTAGAAAAAGCTCCTTTACTATATTTAGCCTATAATCCTTTTAATGAACTAAACATTAGTTGATTTAGTAAGATTATACACCTGTAAGTGGAACAGTATAGTTTTAGGATCATCGGATATTTGTGTGATTGAGATCTTAAATATATTTATAAAGAAAAAAAATCAATTAAACAAAAAAAGAGGTCTTCATAATTTTAATATATTTGTACAGTTAAAATCAATGTTTTCATATTTATAATGTATGTTAGGTGAATGGAGAAAGCGTCGAGGAAAACGCAAATCTCGTGATTCGTCTACAGATCAGAAGACCGGAGTGTTTAGGTCCCGAACAAAGAGGAGAGGGTGAGAGACTTCTGAAAGTTATTGTGGACGCCAATAAGATGAGCGAGAGGATCGCAGCCAGGAGAAAACTGAGAGACTTGGAACAGGAAGGAGTTATCAATGTAAGTATCTACACAATTTTAATTCCTTTGATTAAAACATTAATCTAGTGTTAAGTCTAGTGTGAATTGTGCATAGATGAATAGCAATACTGATTCTTCATTAGGAGAAATCTGAATTTTTTACTCATAGTATTAACTATGTGCTCGTTTATCACTCTTTATTTTTTAGTTTCTAAATATTTAAAAGAAATAGCCTCTCTCTTTCTCTCTAAAAGATTAATATGGTGTGTCAATAGTTCAGCCACTCGCTACAAGAATCCGACGACCATGAGGACTACTCGATACCGGAGCCGTTATTCTTGACTTTTAGTGTACTTTCGTTGACCTCCTGGGTCGTTGCGCGCCGGATGCATCCGTTATCGCACTGGTGAGAAAGCATCTGATACCACAGAGAGAAAGAGAGAGAGAGAGAGTAAGAGAAAGCTTATCCATATAACATACTCCTCGTTGGTCAGTTTGTTATAAACTAAAGAAAGAGGGTATCCTATGGTAATGTATTACGAGTACATGAGCACCGTGGTTCTGTATAAACAACCGAACCATTTCCTCAATGCTTTGTCTATTAACGGTAGCGAGGAGCTCTAGGACCTCCCTAGCATTTCGGTATGTGAAGTATTATCATTATTACACGATTCAAAAGTACCTGGTTAAATCTATTATTCTATGAATTTAATGTTTCGATTGATTTGAAAATAAACCACTATCACTTCACCACCATCATATCACCATACATTTTTATAAATAATTTCTTTTATTATCCGATCACTAATCGTTTTCAAAAGGGTAAGAACGAGTCTCTCCGTGCACACGCTATTCTACGATCTCTCGTACCGCTGGAGGACTTGCAGGGAGTGCTCAGTTTGAGGTTTACCCTCAACAACCCAGCTGCAGGAGAGGAACGTGCTAAATCCGGTTAGTAATTTTTTTATTTCACAACACAATGATATGAACAGAACTTTTACTCTGAATCACATTGTGCTCGTCGTCTAATGATACAACACACAAAATACAGTGATGTTTACACATTACTGTTTGTCAGTGGTATCTTCACGGTCCCCAGCAATAGAGAGATCTACTACAAAAAAAAAAATATTTTGTATAATCCCGCACAACAACTCACGAGTGTCAAGCCAATCTCACCTGCTCGAGGTGCATCTTGTTAATCAACAAACGAGGCTCTGGTTCCCATCAACCCGCATTGGGCCTGCGTGGTGGGAAATGGCGCAAATACCCTCATATGAACCCGCACAAACATGGAGGTCTTTGGAAGAGGCCTATGTCCAGCAGTGGACGTCTATCGGCTGATAATGATGAACTTTGTAACATTATTTTGTGAATAATAATTTCTTTTGAATTGTTACAGACATGCCCTCTTGACTAATCCCCGGCCAGAAGCAAACAACTATAACACAAAAGGATATATATAATTTGAAAAATAAGTATACTAGCTACAGAGTCATTCAAGTTGGAATTTAGTAGTTTTAATTACCGCTGAGACTGTCCAGAGGCTAGGGTAGAGTTCAGCAAATCAGCAAATATTTTTGAGCAGCGAGTCAGAATTAATTAAATCTTGTGCTTTCCAGAAATTTCTCTCAGAGTTGATTTCAATATGCTTTTTGGTTATATACTTTCTTTATTAGCAGAACAAAAGATAATGAAATAGTCAACTTAGTAAGATACATATTGTTAAAAAATATTCAACTTTTGAACGATAACAATAATAGGCTGATATTTACTTTAATAAAAAAAACCTGTTATTTAGGTGACATGTAGATTTAATTAAAAACATTAATTAATAAAGTAATAAATCTGGTTTAGTCACAAAATGTCGTTTCATACAGAAAGTAGGCGGGAACGAATTAGCAATGTTTAATATTATATTCATCTCGCTTCATCTTATCATTTCCCAAAAAGAGGGTTGATGTCAGGCAGGCGGCCGGTCGTAAAAAGTTTAGCCAAAACTATTTACAACATGTTCGGTAATGAAGAACATGTTGTGCCGACCCTACATAAAGTGGGACCGGGGCAGGAGAAAGAAGCTTCATCTTATCATTAACCCTTCTTTGCATGGTTTTTTCTATTTTTTTTTAAATAAATCAGGGTGATGTAATTAATGCTCTAGATCAGTGATTCCTAAAGTGGTCTATATCGACCCCCAGGGGTCTATGAGAACCTGCAAGGGGTCTATGTCAGCGAAAAAAAATTTTGGGGTCCATGAAATGAAAATAGGGGTCCACGATAGTTGACGACAAAATTGACGCCAAATGATGATAATTTATTATCAAAGCATCAGGTTCATCCTTCTCACTAAAAATATTGACTTATTGCTTATGTTATTTTATTTATAGTTTATTTTACGTTTATTTAATGTTACTTATATTTTACATAACAGATACAACATTTTATTTTGAGTAGTTTTAATTTAAATTCAATTAATAAATGTATAAATTAACATGTGTTTTTACTTTAAGTTTTTAACACTAAACTTCACTACAGTTAGAAATTTACAGGAAATCAATATCAGGTAAGTAGGGGGTCTACCCAACACGGACAAACATGGCAAGGGGTCTACGACACAAAAAAGTTTGGGGAACTCTGCTCTAGATTAAAGGAAAAATATTTTAAAAAATCCTAGTGTATATAAAAATATGTATTATGTAAAAAACAATATGCTGGAAATTTACATAATCATGCATTGTCACATATTTAGCTCAGTACTAAATAAATAAAAAAATATTGTTTACTCAATCTTCTTTATTCTTTATGATAATTTAAAAAACAATTATCATTTTTATTTAAACACAAATTGACGCCACATTTATTACACGAAATTCCACAATAGCTTTTACGTTTGGGAAATTTGCACCAGAGTGACCCAACTACTTTTGGCCAATGTTCAGCACCATCTTTTCTTATGTCTTTTGGAGGTGGTGGAGCTGGAGAAACTTTTCTTTTTTTGATTGTAATTCTACTTCTAGTACATTGGTACTAGGACACCCTCTTTTAGCTTCTTTGCTGGTTCCTCTGTTGCATAGCACAAAGGCCAATTCATTTCTGAATTGGCCCATTGTAAGCAGACTCTTTTTAGGTTCACCTCTTTCTTGAGCATTTTTTTTATAAACAATCCAAGAGTTTATAATAGCTAGATCAATTAGATTAAAAAAAAATACGCAAATACCACTTTTTAGACCTCATTTTTATATGATTTCTGTCCAAAAAGCTATCCATGAGATCTACTCCTCACATATGTTTATTGTACTCTTGGACAATAAAGGGGAAGTTATATAAATTTTTCCTTTTGTTATCCTGTCAAATCTATTGACTAGTTACAGGCAATGCTCCAGAATAATAAGATAACAGGGTTACTATCTTATTATCTTACCAAGCCACACAACTCAAATCTATACCATCATGTACAGACACTCTTTCCTCAAAACTGCCTCTGGGCACAGATTTTTTCATGAAATTTTTCTTCTCAGGAAGTTTATTATTTGGTATCCTGTTTTGTTGCACAGTTTCCACTGTGTGAATTCCTGATTTAGCTAAAAAAACTACCAACGGCAAAGAGGTATAAAAATTATCAAAGTATATGAGGTGGTTTTACTTTCTTGGCACTCCTCGAAGCAAACAAACTACAACATTTCCTGTTGCACCAAGATCTGGTTCACCTGGGAGTTTCTCTGTATTCTCTTGTCCAGAATATACCTCAAACTTGTGGGCATATCCCATCAAATCACAGAGAACATATATTTTGAAGCCCCATTTATGGGGCTTCTTAGGCAGATACTGTTTTAAAAAATGGCCTATTTTGGTAGAACACATCTGTTCATCCACAGAAAGTCTTTGATTCATTGGCACTGTGGCAAACCTCTTATTGAGATGCTTGATAACAGGGCGGATTTTATAAAACCTGTCATCTTCTGGATGACCTATAGGTTTGTGAAGATCGTTGTTATTAAAATGTAATAACTTTATTTTCTCAAACTTGTTCAGTGGCATTGTTGAAGAAATGGGCTCATATCCAAACTTTGGCGACCAGTATGATCTTGTGTTAGGAAATTTGATTACTGACATGTATAATAATATACCAAAGAACTTATACAAATCATATTCTGTAAATGTTATAGATGAACTGGGATTACTCTATCTTAATATATATAAATCTCGTGTCACAATGTTTGTCCTCAATGGACTCCTAAACCACTTAACCGATTATAATAAAATTCGCACACCATGTGCAGTTCGATCCAACTTGAGAGATAGGATAGTTTAAATCTCAAATTATAGTCGCAATTTTAATTTATTGCTAATTATTTGTCTGTTATTATTTGACAGTCACAATTATCTGTTAACTCCAAATGATTCTAACAGATGTCGATACCTTTCGACTGGGTTGAGTAAGTAATCAATAGATGGCGCTGCTATGATAAATCTACGAACGTGTCATATAAGCTACATTTTAACAGCATAATTACCACGTGTTGTTGACGCTATAAAATTAATTAAATTTATTTTGTAGTGAACGAAATACCGTATAATTCAATTATTTCCACTTTTTAAATTTTTGGTGTTAGCATAGCCGGCCACGTGTTACTTAGACTGAAGTGTAAATTGCATTCATATTATAATGAAGATAATACAGTGAAATTAATCCTGTTTTTTACTTATTTGTGCTTCATTGATCAAAACTTTATAATTTAATTTGAATATATGTATGTAAGTATTATCACATAATTATAAAATTTAATTAAAATGTCAATGCAAAAATGATACACAATTTCCTACACTTTTTCAATAGTTGTACAAATATTTTTTTTTATTGTTTTTATTTAACCTCTATTAAAAAATATTTAGCACTTATTATTTCAATGTGCTATGATAACAAGTTTTTCAGATATTTTTTCTTATATTTAAACGATTAAATTAGTATTTCAATTCTTATTGAAATTATTATTTAAACTCTATAATTTAAATATGTACATGTCAGTATTATCACATAATTATAAAAGTTAATTAGAATGATTTTCAATTTTTTTTTTCTCATATTTAAACGATTAATTTATTATTTTCAGTCAAATGCTACGGAAAAAATCTAACCTCAACAACGCGAGCACCAGAGAGGCACGACGCAAACGTATTAAAAGAGCCCATCAGTTGGCAGAACAAATTGAATCAAGAAATCCAGCTCAAAGAATCAGGACAGCAGAAGGTCATGCACAAGAATCTCAAGAACAGTGTAACGAACGTCTTCAAGAGAATATCATAAGAACAAGAGCAGCAGGAGAACGAGACATAGCCACAGTAGGAGCACGGGAACAATAATTTCAATTTATACATGTAAGTAATATCACATAGTTTTATAAAAGTTAATTAATATATCAATGAGAAAATGGCACAAAGCTCCCCACACTTTTTCAATAATTGTACAAAAATTTTTATATTATTTTTATTTAACCTCCATTGATAATTATTTTGCACTTATTATTTCAATGTGCTATGATAACATGTTTTTCAGTTCCTCTTTCTAATATTTAAACGATTAAATTATTATTTTCAGTCAAATGCCACCGAAAAAATCTAACCTCAACAACGCGAGCAGCAAAGGGTCACGACGCAAACGTGTTGAAAGAGCTCAGCAATTACCAGAACAAATCGAAACAAGAAATGCAGCTCAAAGAATCAGGACTGCAGAAAGTCTTGCACAAGAATCTCAAGAACAGCGTGACGAACGTCTGCAACAGAATATTACGAGAACAAGAGCGGCACGAGAACGAAACATAGCTACAGTACGAGTACTAGATCGACAAAGGCAACGGATCAGCCGCTCATTAACACGTGCATCATTCGTTCGGCTTGCCTTTGAATATGCACCAGATATTAACTACTCAGCGCATTCAAAAATTGCTATCGGTGGAATGGATAAAGTATGTCAATATTGTCAGGCATTGAAATTTCGAAATGAAGCAGCCGGCATGTGCTGCGCATCAGGAAAAGTTGTGCTATCACCTCTACCCGCTCCGCCGGAGCCTTTATTATCCCTTCTTACTGGCAATTCAGATGATTCCAAATTATTTTTGCGTAAGATACGCAAATTTAATTCTTGCTTTCAAATGACGTCATTTGGGGCAACTAAAATTTGCGATCGTGCATCCGATGGACGTAATTTTGAAACTACATTCAAAATTCAAGGCCAGGTGTACCATAAAATCGGATCACTGATGCCAATGCCTGATAACAATCCGAAATTTCTTCAAATTTATTTTATGGGCGATTGTGAAGAGCGCGTGACGACTCGGTGCCTGTATAATTTTATTGAACAAGCAGAGGAAAGAGCAATTGTGATATTATTGGAAAATTTTTTAGAAGATCACAATCAACTAATTCAATTGATCAAAAGAGTTTCGCCACGACTGCAAAATGACAATTATCAAATCGTCATAAAAGCCGACAAAGTACCATTAGGTGAACATGCTGGTAGATTCAACGCTCCAACTGTTGATGAGGTTGCTGTTATCATGGTTGGTGATCCAGTTGACAAAAGATCTATAAAAATTACACGGCGAGACAACACTGTCAGTACGATTTCGGATCTACACCGTTCATATGACGCACTACAATATCCATTGATATTTTGGCAAGGACAAGATGAATATCACCTTAATATCAAACAGTATGATCCAAATACCGGTAAATTTGACAATTATCTATTTACTTTCTTACTGTATGTATAGATTTTAATTTCGTATTGCATTTTATTTTTTATTTTTTTAGGTGATTACAGAAATAATAAAGTTAGCTCAATGAACTACTACGCACACCGAATAATGGTTAGACAACATCAAGACAATTATATCCTTCGATATCGTCAGCTGTTCCATCAATACATTGTTGATATGTATGCTAAGGTCGAAAGCGAACGCTTGCGATTCCTTCGATTCAACCAGGCAAAACTACGATCGGAAGAATATATTCACTTACGAGATGCTGTTGCTGGAAACATCGATGGAAATTTAAATCCCAATGACATCGGTAATGCTTTCATTTTACCTTCAAGCTACATCGGCAGTCCACGGAACATGCAGGAATACATACAAGATGCGATGACTTACGTACGTCATTACGGCCGACCGGATTTATTTATTACATTCACATGTAATCCGAATTGGGAAGAGATACAAACTTTACTATTGCCAGGACAACAAGCCATTCATCGTCATGATTTAACTGCACGTGTGTTTAAACAAAAATTGAAATCCTTAATTGATTTTATTGTTAAATATTCAATTTTTGGTATCACACGTTGTTGGCTGTATACGATAGAGTGGCAAAAGCGAGGTTTGCCTCATGCCCACATTTTGGTTTGGCTTAAAGATAGAATCCGTCCTGAAGAAATCGATCAAATAATTTCAGCTGAAATTCCAGACCCATTAATTGATCAAGAATTATTTGATATTGTCACCAAACACATGATCCATGGGCCATGCGGTGCTTTCAACATGACGTCACCGTGCATGGAAAATGGAAAATGTAAAAAAAACTTCCCAAAGCCGCATACGAATGACACGATCACGGATATTGATGGTTATCCAATGTATCGCCGCAGAAGTACTGAGAATGGTGGCCACACATTTACAATGCGACTGCCAAACTTTCCAAATCAAGTTGAGTTTGATAATCAGTGGGTGGTACCATACTCACCACTACTTTCAAAAACTTACAAAGCTCATATCAATGTTGAGCTTTGCAGTTCTGTTAAATCAATTAAGTATATTTGTAAATATGTAAACAAAGGCAGTGATTTGGCCATATTTGAAGTACAAAACATAAATAAAAATGACGAAATAGCACGATACCAAATGGGCAGATACATTAGCAGCAATGAAGCTATTTGGCATATTCTCAGCTTTCCCATCCACGAAAGAGATCCTGCTGTCCAACATCTGGCAATACATCTTGAAAACGGTCAACGTGTATACTTCACTGAAGAAAATGTTCTCCAAAGAGCGTTCGAAGCTCCGAAAACGACTCTAACTGAATTTTTTACATTGTGTCAAAAACCTGATGTTTTTGGCCAATTCGCGAAGACATTGGTGTATGGTGATGTTCCACGTTATTTCACATGGAACAAATCCAGTAAAAAATGGGAGCCACGGAAACAAGGAAAACCACATCCTTCCATTACAGGCATATTCAAAGCTAAGACATTGGGGAGACTTTACACGGTACATCCAAAGCAACGTGAGTGCTTCTATTTACGTTTGTTATTGGTGAATGTTCCCGGACCAACGTCTTTTGAATTTTTACGAACAGTTAATGGTCGAGTATTCAATACATACCAGGATGCATGTCGTGAACTGCAATTGCTAGAAGACGATAACCATTGGGACTTAACGCTTGCTGATGCTGCGTTGACATCAACACCGAATAACATTCGTCAGTTGTTTGCAATTATTTTGACGACATGTTATCCCTCGCAAGCACAAACTTTGTGGGAAAAATATAAAAATTGTATGACAGAAGACATCTTGCACCGAATTAGACAAACAAATCAATGCCAAAACATAGATTATACACCAGAGATGTACAATGAAGCATTGGTCTTGATCGAGGATTTATGTGTTCTTATTTCAAATTTACCACTTAATCATTATGGTATGCCATCACCTAATCGTCCAGCCACCGACTTAGTCAATACCGATTTACAACGAGAAAATCAATATGACCATGGAAGTTTAGCAACAATTATCATGAACAGTGAACCATTACTGACAGCAGAACAAAAAATTATTTATGATCGGATTATGCTGGTTGTTGCTGCTGAACAAGGCGGTTTTTTTTTCTTGGATGCACCCGGTGGAACCGGTAAGACATTTTTAATATCGTTGATTCTTGCCAAAATACGGTCGCAACAAAAAATCGCATTAGCAGTAGCATCGTCAGGCATTGCGGCTACTTTACTGGATGGTGGGCGAACAGCACATTCAACATTCAAGCTGCCATTGGACGTTCATAATAAACCAGATGCAATGTGTAACATCAAAAAGAATAGTGGAATAGCTGCAGTGTTGCGGAAGAGTTCTATAATAATTTGGGATGAATGCACAATGGCACACAAATATTCACTTGAAGCATTAAACAGAACTATGCAAGATTTAAACAGCAATAATAAACTTTTCGGTGGTGCTATCTTACTTTTGTCTGGTGACTTCCGGCAGACCTTACCGGTTATACCTCGCTCTACTTTCGCGGATGAGATTAATGCATGTTTGAAACAATCATTCTTATGGCGAAGTGTTGAAACACTTCGATTGACCATAAATATGCGAGTACAATTGCAAAATGATCCATCAGCACAAATATTTTCCGAACAACTACTGGATATTGGGAACGGTAAAATAGAATTGCAACCAAATACGCAATGCATTAAACTACCATACAATTTTTGCACTGTTGTTCAGGATAAAAATGAATTAATTCAGAGTATTTTCCCGGATATACAGAATAATTATTTGAATCATGAATGGCTTAGTCAACGGGCGATTTTGGCAGCCAAAAACGTTGATGTTGACGAAATTAACTTCCAGATACAACAGTTGTTACCAGGCGATCTGATGTCTTTTAAATCAATCGATACTGTTGTTGATGAAAATGAAAGTGTAAATTTTCCGATTGAATTTTTAAATTCATTAGATATCCCTGGAATGCCACCACATAATCTTCGATTAAAGATTGGTTCCCCTATTATTCTCCTCCGTAATTTGAATCCACCTCAATTATGTAACGGTACGCGTTTGGTCATCAAAAAGATCACCGGAAACATTCTTGAAGCAAACATTTTGGCTGGGAAGTTTAAAGGAAAAGTGGTCCTGCTGCCACGTATTCCGATGATACCATCAGATTCTACCATACCCTTCAAAAGGCTACAGTTTCCAATTCGTTTAGCTTTCGCCATGTCTATAAATAAATCTCAAGGTCAAACAATGTCCATTTGTGGTTTAGATTTGGAAAATCCATGTTTTTCTCATGGGCAACTATATGTTGCGTGTTCACGTGTTGGGAAACCGTCGAATCTATTTGTGTTAGCTAAAGACAGGTTAACCAAAAACATTGTGCACCGATTGGTGTTAAATTAAATTGAAATTGAAAGTATTTATAATTCAAAAAAATAGATATTAATGTTTAAAAGTTTAAGACTGTCTGCCTTGCCTACCTCATTCATGAGTTTAAGCGTCACATGTTATTTACTGTATTATACTGTAATATACTTATATTTGTTATAAAATTAAATGGAAATAATAAATCTGATAAATTTTTATTTTGTACCTATTGATTTCTGCTTAATATCAAGTGTAAGAACATTTTAATTAATTGTGTTCAACGTACTTCCCCTTCAAATCTCAATCCAGTGAATTTGTATACCAACATCAACATTTTCGTCTTTGTTCGTAAATAATTTCATTGTACTAAAGGGTTATAGTAGTAGAAAGTCAAATAAGGAGATCACCATATTTTTTTACAAATACCATCTGTGTGAAAAAGCATAGTGGACTCCGTGACTGAAGTTCTCTTATTGTTCCTCTTAGATTGTTTACTATAATGTAATATAACAAAAACTTTAGCCACAGCAACGCGTGGCCGGGTCAGCTAGTATTATATATAAATTTGTCTCCTCTACTAATGTTTTGATAAAATCTTCAGTGATAAAATGGTTAAAACATTGATATAAAGTTTCTAGGTGTGATAGACCACCTGAAGCAGTTGAACTACTCAAGAAAGTAATTTTATCTGTGTCATACACCAGATTCCTTTCTTTCCAAATCAAGCTTCTTTTGTCAAATGGAAAACTGGATGAAGACTGCAAATTGGATGAAGTTGATGGGTGAGAGGGTTCTTGATCTTCTGGTTCTACAAGAGGAGGATCAATGTCAGCAGTAATTTCCATAAAACAATTTAAAATCTCGCTCCTTTCTTCCAGTCACAACAAACAGCGGAATGACAAGTTCTAGGCCTGGTAATTCACAGTGACGTTTGCTATTTTTTGACAACTGCGTTTTGTTGTACGCAATCGCTTAAAAAGTTGCCAGCAGCAACAACAAATTTACAGTACAAGGGTTTTGAGTACCTTTTTTTGTTGTCTAAATATTATAATTGAAATTTCCATCATCATGCAAAGAAGGGTTAATATTCGCTATAAAACCTTTTCACTCTTAATTTTTGGCGGTAAAAAAGAGATTGGCGCGATTCTAATTCTGATTTGTTCCGCTTTAAGAAATGTTCTATCTATATTTTTAAATCTATGTTAATAAATTAAGCTAACAAGCAATCCTGTTGCGACATACCAACAAGGTAATAAGAAGAAAAATATAGCTAGCCATAAACCTTTGGGCTTTTACGTCGCGTTCAGGACTCCACCTCCCCGCCCGTTGCCGCCTCACCCCGCTGTGCTCAAAGTACGTTTGCAACTCTGGAAGGAGTCGATTTTGTAGCCGGAGTTCCGATTGCGATTTCTTTATTACTAATATCTTTAAGAATTTGTTGTGCGTATAATTCTGTGCCGTTTGTGTTTGAATGAGAAAAGTTTAGATGCATTGAAATATTAAAACCTTTGGTTTTTTTTACAAAGTGTTAATTAGTATGTTATACACTGCACCACATTATGCTCGTCGTCTGAGACATAAGATCTCTCGCTACCCTAGTAATTTTACTAGCTACAGCCCCTTTCAAACGGGAACACAGTAATGTTTTTACATCACTGTTTGGCGGCAGAAGTTTTCGCTGCGGTGATACTTACCTAGACGATCTCCGGCCACAGACTTACCACCAGTACAGAGACCTACCACTAGTAAATGTGTATGAAACACCAGTGTATGAAAGAACATGTTGAGCTGTATTTTTTTTATAACAGGTACGTAAAAACTTTTGTATTCTACGTCCGAAAATTTTCGTGTTTACTATTCTTTTATTAAATGAAACCTTTTTATATAACAAACGTTGGTTTGAGTTAAAATATATTGTTTTGGTTTTCAAACCGAAGAAAAAAGATGGCGATAATAATCAACTTATAGTTGTTTCATTATCATCATCATCCGACGCGCATTGCTGGACATAGACCTCCCCCAAAGACTACCACATTGATTGAGTAGGAATTCATGTGGGGATTTGGGCCATTTCCCACCACGCTGGTCCAATGCGGGTGGGAGTTATAGTTGATATAGTAATAAATTCTTTGCGACCAAAAATTTCACATTCTTGATCCTCGTTATCACAAATCATGTGGAATCGAATTCTGTTTGTCGTTGATTAAAAATTTATAATATTTTTTTTTATATCCGTAAGTAATAAGTATAATGTTATTTCCCTTTATTTTATTATACGAAACTACGAAAGGAGCCGGATGTTCAACTGATGGTAAGTGATACGTTTGCTCATAAAACCATTGCGCCTTGTGCTCGTCGCTTTTAGAAATATGTTAAGTTTCGTTACTCCAGTAATGTCACTAGCTACAGCGCTCTTCAAATCAGAACACAGTAATGTTTGCACACTACTGTTACCTACCACTACTAGTATCTACCACCAGTAGCTTTTTGTTGTAAGTTTTAAGTTTTATTGTCTGTCTGTGGCATTGTAACTTCCGAATGATATAATCTTGATATTTTTTTCCCATCAGATATTAATCACAAAAATTGGTTGAGCCGCTTAAAGATTATTAGCCGTTTTTCTCTTTTAAATCTTAACTTAAACTTCGGTTTTGCTGAGCGTAAGTCAGTTAAGAACGGATTTTACAAAATATTACCCCCCAAAAGCGGTTGAAGAAGTGTCGTCGCCAGCAAAGCGGGCGGGGAACAGCTAATATATACATATATGAGATAAGCAGAGATTCAGGACTCATCGCGAGATGTCCTATTAGATGTAGACACTCGAAATTTGGTAGAGATATTGCTTCTGCTGTCTAGAGGTTAGCTAATTATGGATTTTATATAATCCCTTCCCCGTAGGGTATTGCGGGGGTTATAGAGCTAGCAAAGTGGGCAGGGCAACAGCTACTATTTATTGTACCAGTAAAACTGCTTTTTTTACGTATTGTTCTGTAACTATGGACAGGATTTTAATTTCCTTTACTTTTCTTTTTCGTTCCTCATTTTCTTTTATTGGTGGTGGTAGGTCTTCATTGCCGGAGACCGTCTAGGAAAATAACGCATTTAATACTACTATGATTAAGAGAGTTTTTTTTAAGATATTGGTTTATTTTAATTCCCTTTTATCGAATAGCGAGGTTATTTTGTCATATATTAGATTTATAGATATTGACTATCGATTCGGTGATAAAACATTGTTTACGTTATTATCGGTAACAGCAACGCGTGGACTGAACAATGACATCTATCGGGCATTCGTCCCCATCGCGGACGTTTACAATTGTAGCTTATTTAATATTCAATGATTTGGTAAAAGCAGAATATACGGTTCCGTAAATACCGAGGGTATTTACACAATCAACTAATTCCTATCAAATATATTACTACTACTACTTAATTTTTTTTCTCGTTAGCAATATTACCGGATACGTTGTTTTATTACATAATAGTTTAAATTAACTGATGATTTCAATATGATATTTTAATTAAGAATCAAGCAAGGCATATACCTGATGATGATATAATTTTATCCTATTGGCAAACTTTGTTCTCATCGCTCTTAAACAGTTTCAAGTGTAATTACCGCAGTAATTTAACTAGCTACGATTCCCTCTTAAGCCGTAGTATGTTGTGCTTAGACGGTCTTCAGTAAGAGACCTGACACTTGTAAAATAGGTCGCGGCTTTAAATCATCAAAGATTTATACTATCCACTCGCATCATTATCAATCGACAGACGCCCACTGCTGGTCTAAATATCAATATATATGTATAATGATATAAATTTATCAGTGGTTAGTATATGTGTTGTAATGGATAAAGAAATAATACTTAGTTCCCCGCAAATTTAAAAGATCTTAAAGTGTCTCTCCTAGTAGTGATGGTTGGCCATCAGCGTGGTACAGTCCTTTCTGTCTCTGGTTCAGCGCAACAATTCCGACGCCCCAGATATACCAGTCCATTCCCTAATATTCTTCAACCATGACTTCTTCCTTCTCCCCCACCTTTCGTTTCCCAGAAACTTTAATTTGAAGACATTCTCGTTTTATTCTTACATTGAATCCCTCATTCTTACGCGTTTAAAATATTTTTCACGGAACCCTAATTCAATTTATTAAATATTAAAACCTATGCTGTGCTTTAAGTTATATGCCATTGGAGGCCATACCGGAATTAGTGTGCCCGTTTCGAAGATTACTTGAAACAAACAGGCACTACAAATTTATTTGTATCGATAATTCTCTTACATGGAAAACCATCTATATATATATATTTAGTGGGTTAAGTATTTAATCCCTTTACTGATGGTAGGTCTACATAATCCGAGACCGTCTCTTTATATCGCCAAAGTGCAGTGAGTTAACACTGTTCTGGTTTGAAGGGCCCTAACTCGTGATAAAAGTAATGGCCCATCGGGACCTTACTACCTCTGGAAGCAACAATCATAGTGATACAGTGTATATTATCCTGTCGTCATGTTATGGGCGGGGCTTGTTACCATCTATTGCTGGTGTGCTCCTTCGGAAGTACACGACCATTGCTATTTTAAACTTCGTTTAAGTTTGGTCATTGGAACGGGTTTTTTTCGAAGTCCACTCGATACATGAACGGCACAGGAAATAAATACCAGTTACCATATTGGGGAAAAGAAAATAATTGTTCTGTACCACTTTCCTCCCGAATCATTAAATTTTCATTACCGAATGATTTACAGCTCGCCCTCGACGTTTATTGTAAAAGTAGATTTTAATCAATTTATGATGTTTCGATAAAAAGTTGGGAGGGGTGGGGAGTCGGCGGAAGTACGAGGTGGGGACAGACAGCCTTGCGTAAGATTTAAGAGGTCATCAATCTTCCGCTTTTATTATCTGCTGGATTAAGAGGCGCGATTCATCGGCTTACCCGTTACATCCGATATTAGTAGTACTCATTGCTTTTGTGACGTCACATAGATCGATACAGGAAGTTGGTGGCGTCATTTTTTGGGATCAAAAAACATCAGACGCTGTTCAGATAGAAATTTTCTGTATAAATTTGTCGTCAAATCTCCTCATGGTATGTGATACATTGTGCTCGACACTCTGAGACGTTCATCTGATCATAAGTGAAACCATCTTGCTTGGCCATGGGCTCAATGCGACTTATTTAATGTGGTGCTGTGTAAACATCTTGACTTATCGCTACTTAGAGAATCGTGGTGGAGGATCTCTATTGCCGCAGCCGTCTATCACTGCAGCGCCTAATTCTGCTGTCAAACAGTGGTGTGCAAACATTACTGTATTTCAGTTTGAAGGTAGCTGTAGGTAATGAATTTACTGGGGTAATGAGACAACATCCTATGTCTCAAGGCGACGAACACAATATGGTTCAGTGTTCATCTGAACTAGCGCCTAAGTTATGGTCGGGCGTGTCTCAGGTACTAGTTAATATGATTTACACTATAGCTTATGGTCGTCGCCTTGAAACGTAAGATGTTAAACCCCGTTATACCATTAATTCGTGATATATATAGAATATTATATTTTAGTATTGTATTATCTAGTATTCTATACTAAAATACAGATAGAGAATTTATTTAGTAAAAATTATCTATAATACATGTATCCAAGTGTTAAGGGGTGTTAAGTGATAAAAAAATAAAAAACGGTAGGTACTTAGTTTTTAGAAACGTGCACGTCTCAAGATGTAGATTAGATTTCCGCTGAGCTCGAGTTTCCGGGAAAGGAAACCGTGGAAACCAATATATTCCAAGGACACCTATCGTGGTATTGACTACATCCGTTTACTGAGTAAGCCACGAGTTCCATCGAAGGGAATTTTAGGAGCGATTGTTATATTAATTATCTGAAATTAAAATTACTTATCAAACTCTAAAGTTATTTTATACAACATCTTTGTTCTCTTCTCGCTTTGTTCTGACAATATCCGACAAATTTTCCGGAGTAACAGCTGTGACCGACCGCCGGGCTTGAGAGCAAGCATCAATCGTGCTGTTTAAGTGCTGTGAGCGTTATGCGCTGCTGCATGGTTTAATATACAATGTTAAGAAGAGCGAATTTATGGTGTTTAAAGCGGAAGGAAACTGTCCTGAATCAGTGCTTGCCATTACACTAATTAGATGTGCACTGAAGCGCGCATTTGTTTTTAGATGTCTCGGACATTACGTTGCCGATGGTCTTAAAGATGAAGCAGACATCGAGAGGGAGCGTAGAGCGTTGACAGCTCGATGTAACATGATTTTTCGCAGGTTCGCGCGGTGTAGTGAGACAGTTAAGGTTACATTATTCAAAGCCTTCTGCTAAGTCTTTTATACATGCTGTCTGTGGACAAAATATACACAACGGGCTGTCAATGCTCTACGCATACAATATAACTATGGCTCTAGGATTTTAATGGGTCTGCCCCGGTACTGCAGCGCATCAAACATGTTCGCCCAAGCAGACACATTTGATTTCTTTGCAATTCTGCGCAACATGACTACCTCGATGCTCTGTGGGGTCCGGGATAGTCCCAATCGAATTCTTAAAATGATTGCTGGACGGTATGATTCACCTCTTTCACAATTGTGTGTGGAGGTGTATGTCTACTGCACAAATAGTTATTAAGTAAAACAAACTTATGTAATAAGTAAAATAAAATAAAATAAAAATTTGAAATTACTACCCTATTACTAACGTAGTTATTAAGCAAAAATTGTTACTAACTCGCTAACACTGGCCCCAGAGACCGAAATAAAGTTTATTTATTATTATTATTGATTTTATTTATTGTGGCTCGGTTTTATGTCAACCGATTTACAGATATGTACGGGCCTAAGCCAAGGGCAAATCCGGGAGGGAATAACTCGATGGTTTATGACAGGAGGGCTGTTGATTTTTGAAGGGTACTAGTGTGTGCTTAATACCGAAGTTATGGATTCCAGAAGGGGCTGGTTGTTGCTTGGGTGTATTTGAAAAAAAATCCTGACTATTCGGCATGTATTTAAAATGGCTTTTTTCTCTAACATTTTATAGGTATTTTTTGGTAGTTTGAGACACTTGATTGAATCATGTAGTTGTTTAGGTATAACACCGATTGTGGAAATAACGATGGTCACTATTATAACTTTTTGAAGACGCCAAATTCGAGTGATTTCTTCTTTCAGTTCGGTGTACTTTGAAAGTTTTTCGGCCGTGGTTTGTGGAACACATTACAAGAGATGAATATCCAGTATTGGATGTCCATCGGTTGAAATAATGATGATAAAAATGGTGACTAAACAGTCAACCACATTGATGACATAATCTAATATTGATCATATATATTGATAATAATTTTATTATCAGGGTTTGCAGAAATATTAAATCATTTAATGCTGTTATTGTTATTACGAATTTATTATAACGCTTATTAGATTTAGTTTTTTTTTTGTGTCTTAGCCTGTCAAACCGGACCATATTATAGTTCACACGCCACTGTTTGGCAGTACAAATAGGCATCGCGGTGGTAGTAGATACCTAGGCGGTGTCCGACGACTGTGGCCTACCACCAAAAGATTTAGTAGCTTAATGAATAGTATAGTTTTCTAATAACTATCGACTCTTACATAAATTGGATATAACACAAAGAAAAAAATTATATAAATTTATTTATCAATTAATTTATATTAATATAGCAGAGCGTTTTATATTGATTGATTATTGATTTAATTATGAAATTGAAATTGTGATTGATTTATGAAACCAGTGTTAGTATTCTCAACTTCTAAAGATCAAAATTTTAACTCTTGTTCTATAGGTTTATGACAACTGTGAACTTCGAACTTGATTATTAATAAAATACTTTCTATAGTAACAAACTATAACAGTTTTTATATAACGAAATTATTCAAAAAAATTGTTAACAGAAGTCCATATCTCTCGATAGGACAAAGGACTTTGATAATATTTTATTTTATCATTTTAAGTTGTATGTCATATATTTACCTAAAAATTTAGTCTGTGACAATGAAAACTATTTAACTACTTTTCCTACTCGATGAGGTTTTATAATTTGATATATTTCCTGAATTGATCATTAAAAAAAAATTATCTAGATGTTTCTAACAAATGCCGGATCGACTATGGAAATATAACATTGAGGAAATGTTATTTAAATGTGGACTTATGAAAGATTAGATGTTTAGTAGTTGAAACCCGGCAATCGCCGTTCTCCAAGAATATATTTTATTTATGACGTATAAATACAATATTTTTCAGCTGACGCTTTGTTATTGAACAAGATAATGTAAAAAGTCTTTTATAATAAAACCTATAGTGTTTTTCAATTTAAAAGAACATTTTTTGTTTGTGTTACTTTTTAATTTAGGCGCTGTTTTCTTTTTAACTTCCATAAGTTATGACTTAAATAATAGAGTTTAGCATTTCATTCCCCAGCGTGTAGTTCTGTTATCCATTTTATCATTTAAAATTATATAAATCAATAATTATCACTTATGTGTAGGTCTTTTATTGTCAATGGCTTAATACTTGATCTTAATTGTACACGATGTTCAGCAACGATTAAGCCGTCTGGCTCATTAACGTTGGCTGCCGCAACACATCAATTTGCGGCGATTTTTCTACGAAGAAAAATAAGACGAATTTTCTTCTTCCGGCTTATAGAGACAATTTTTTACCGACCTGTCTAGATAATTCCCTAAATTATCACATAATTTTTATCTGCAGGAAGTAAATTAAAAGTAGCAACAAATAATTGCATTTAGTTGACTTTTAAGAGTTCTCTTAGTTTCTCATGAATAATATAAATACATAAATTAAAACTTGTGTCGCTTAGTGGGTATTGTTGGTTGGTGACTGTCGTTTATATATTGGGCCTGATGTACAACACTCATTCGTTTGTATTGTTTTATATCATTTGTATATATATCTTTGTATATGTTAAACGGCCGCCGTGGCACAACAGCTAATACATTATGAATATACAATTAGTAATAGTAATTATAAAAAAATTATGTAATTCATGTTAACAAAAAACTAAACATGGAGTCGGCCACGCAACTGTGACTATCCAGTTGTTTCTGCCGCCCATGGCCGATTGCTATTATTTTAAGTAATTTGCCGTTGGCCATGGACGCAAATATGCTGTCATCACGTTGGCCTCTATATTAAAAGACTGCGGGATGAAAAACATGGGATGTTCGAAGATGCTGTAATAGCAGTGCAGCCAAGCTCCGACAGGTAGATCATAATGAATGTTGGAGCCGACAATTTTGTATGCAGCGAGTGCATGGGCGCCGGCGGATAAGAAGCTGCTGGTCCGAAAGCAGCTCGATGCGGTTCAGCGTGGCTTCGCGCAGAAAATTGCGCGAACTTACCGAACCGCGTCGTTGCATTCGGCCCTGGTACTTGCCGGGTTGCTTCCTCTGGACCTTCGGGTCCAAGAAGCAGCCACTTTATTTGAGGTAAAGCGCGGCCACTCCCGGGAAGTACTAGGGGATCGAGAGCTGGAGGTTCCAGCAAGCTACTTGAGACTACCACACCCGTCTGAACAGTTTGGTGTGGAGTTCTCCTGCCTGGGGGAAAGTGCGGAGGAGGTCCAACTTGCCACCTCGGCTGCCGATTCGGCCATTTACACCGACGGCAGCCGCATAGACGACAAGGTGGGTGCGGCGTTCAGCGTAATGCGGAACGCCGCAGAGGTTGCTACCAGGAAACTCAAGTTGGGCAACTTCTGCACCGTATACCAGGCAGAGCTGCTGGCATTGGTGGAAGCGACAGGGTACGCGGCCAGCGGGTCGGCGCAGACATGCGCCGTTCTTAGCGACTCGAGGTCCGCCCTTGAGACAGTCGCAAGATCAGACACCCTCCACCCCCTGGCGCTTCGGATAAAAGAGAACATAGTGAAAGCGCGTGAGAAAGGGACGGACATTAGATTGTTTTGGGTGAAGGCGCACGTGGGGATGGAGGGAAATGAAAGGGCGGACCAACTGGCCAAGGAAGCGGCCCTGAGGAATAAAAGGAGACCGTTGTATGAGGACTGCCCCGTTTCCTTCGTCAAGCGTCAGCTTAGATTGAGGACGCTTGACGAATGGAACAGGAGGTATGTGGAAGGAACAACGGCTTCAACGACGAGGATCTTCTTCCCGGACGTCGCGTCGGCGTATCGCTCACTCCGTCGGCTCGAGCTCGACACGGTGCTGGTCCAGATGTTCACTGGGCACGGGGGATTCTCCGAGTACCTCCACAGGTTTAAGCTCAAGGAGAGTCCCGCGTGCCTGTGTGACCCAACGGTGGACCAGACCGTGGTGCACGTACTCACCTCCTGTCCCTTATTCGGGAAAGAGAGGTATGAATGTGAAATCGAGATTGCAAGGAGGATAGACGCAGGTGTCATTGCCTCCCTGATGAGTGAAGACAAAAGTCGCGAAATATTTTTAAAATATTGTAGGAGAGTGGTGGGGAGGGTATTGAAGGGTAATAAATAGTAAATTAAAAGTTAATAAATAAATAAATAGTAAAAATAAGAAGAAAGAAGAAGAAGACAGAAGGGAATAAATAAGAGAAGATGAAAAGAAGAATGCGACAAAAAATTACAAAAGGAATGACCTTTTCAGGCACCCTCCCTCCTCTTCAGAAAGCGTCTTCACTCCAAGGAGGAATGAGAGAAGGAAATGGGATGCAGCATGATAGAGAAGAGAAGTATGGTAGAAGAAAGGAGTAAAATGATGAACGGAATGGAAGATAAGAGAGTTAGGAATGAGATACATGAAATGATGGTAAATGATTGGAAAGTAAACGGCCCTGACCCAAAATACGCAGGGGGAATGATTAAAAAAAAAAAAAAGACCATAATGAATTTAGGGTTGAGTGGGCAGAAAGTGGGAAGCACTTACCAAAGATAAAAGAGCTTATTGTTGATATAGTTGCCAATTGCTCACATGTAGGCGTTCACATCGGGGGATATATAGTGCCCAAGGTAACCTACGGCTACGAAAGAAATAATAATAGAGCCAGCGAACAGGAACATCGCTCTAACACTTGTCCAGGAACTTAATGTAAGCGGGATACGGAGGATGAAAAATGACCATTTAGCGAGAATTTTCTAGAGCACTGATAGAACAGACAAGACAGTTGAAGCAGCAATCGTTGTCTTTAATAATAATGACATTAATGTCTTCCAATGCCCAAAACTTACTAACAAGAACATTGTTGTTGTTAAAATCCAAACCAGTGCTTGGGAAATCGACGTGGTGTCCTTTTACTTCGAAACGGATAAACCCATACCCTGGACAGGCTAATAAGAATATAGAAAATAATTTTTAATATCATTCGAGTGTTAGCAATAAAATTTGCAAATGAAGACAGTGGAATTTATTATCCGGCCCACAGCGTTACTGTTTTGCTTCAAATGCTTTAACGGCGTGCGCTGAATTGCTCTGTTTGAAAGTACTTCAAACCGGTGCGTTAATCTAGGAGTAGAAATGGAGTGGAAGTTCGCAAAATAGAGCTACGTTTAAATAAATTCTACCTTTATTAAATAAGAGTTCTGCCATCCGCTGTATTAAATTATCTTTTGAACTATCCAATATGTTGTATGTTTCGTATATAATGCATTTATTTATTTAATCATTTTGTCACTAGGAAGTGATACCTATAACAGTGTGGTGCTAGATACAATGATTACGCTAGATCCAGTTACGTTCTGTGCCTAGTGATAGAAGCTATAAAGCCATGCTATCCTCATCACTAGACAGTGATTTATGGCAGAAATAGGCGCTTACCAAATTTCCGAATAAGTAGAATTATATCTTTTCGCACCAAAATAAAACATTGATTTATATGTATTACTGACGTTTTATAAGTACCGGAGCTGATATTGGGATTTAAAACGGAAATCATTACATCATCAAGACTACCAAGTTATTTGCTTTGCTGTCTAGTTGGCGTAGCGTAAATTATTACAAATGTTCTTCATGCTTTGACCTTGGGTACAGGATATTATTAAAATTGAAATAGGAAGTTATTAATTACTGTTTCCCAAGAACTACTATTATTGGCTGGGTAACAATATACCTATATAAAAGTTTTGTCGCTTTATCAGGCCTAATTGATATTATTGCGAGTGCGATCTATCGAGTCCGAATGTAATTTGTTTCCTTAAATATATGCCGAAGTTTCCGGCAACACAGAGTGTACGTTAATTTCGATAAAAAAACTACGAAGATATAATCAAAACCAATCGATGTTTGGACATTGTTCTTTGTTTGGTGCTTAATCATTATTAATTCCTATTTTAGAAGTTAACAGAAAGTGAGAACTTACCTTAATTACCTTTGCTCCAAAATTTATAACTTTCAATTACTTATTTCTGCCGTAAGTAATAAATATATGAGATGTACCTAAAAACGTTAATTATGACACCAGAATATTATAAAAAGCTAATCTTAAATATAAATGAAATTTATTAATGTAGTGATGAAACATTATTATATACTTTCGCGTTATCTGAAATACTTTTTTGAAATCAAGAGAAAAAATAATCAACCCATTTGCTAGTAATGATCATTCTGCAAACAGCAATACAATACATAGGATTAGAGGACTAGAGGCTCTGTCAATGGTAATTTAAGTACAATTCAGTTTGGATACAATGTAACTTATTTTTACAGGGAGGAACACAAAGTTTTGCACAAATCACGAAATATTGTAATTGCTCTGCTATGTAAATTGCGTTACGAATTACAAAATTAGTGCTCAGTTTGTTAAACCTTTAATAAATATAGTATTTAATATGAATCAATACATATACTAAATCGATTTTTTTGCTAACAAAATAATTTTAGTTTTGGCTATACCTGGTACGATTTCGCGATAAATATTGTAATCGGAGACAAATCTGCATCCTTTGATATAGCTATAATATAAAAAATTACAGATTTTTACTTTCTCCGAAAATAACAGTATGAGAGACAATGTTAGTCAAGTAATGGAAAAAAACTTAATATAGCCAGGTCTCTGTATTTTTGGGTTTTCAAAAATCTAAGACTACATTAAAGGAACGTCAGCGGCGAGATGGCACAGCACACATTTGAATGATATGACCGTGTGTTGAAATCAGCTAAGGATATCTTTGCTGTTTAATTTGATTTTGTTAATAATAGGATCCCAGACTGGAGTTAATAACCAACCTTCTTCATTGAATTATATAATTATTTATATATTTTGGGCAAGATTTGGTGTTCTCATTCATGAATTTGTGATCTATCAAATCTGTTGTAATGGTTACGATGATTTAAAGCATGGTATTATATTAGAGATTTTCTTAGAAACGTCGGAGTAGTAAATAGCTAGATAAACGCGTCAAGATCCATAAATTCGAGATTTAATATAAAATAAATCGTTAATCTTATTCAATTGTTATAATGATTATTACCATGGAATGTATAATAGCACTGATATAGGAAACTGTTTTAATGAAAAGCTTTAAAAGAATAGGTCATAATGAAAGGTAAAGATTAACGAATCAATAAAATTTTAAAGAACATAATTCCAAATACAAATTAGGAAGAAAACGCGTGATTTTTATTTGTTTTTCGTACTGTCAAGATGAGTGAATCTAATGAAGAAATTCGATACATTTTAAAGTTTTACCACAAAAAAGGTAAAAATGTAACGGAAGAAATGTGCGATGTTTGTGGACCTGGTGCAGTGTCTGTGAAAGTAGCACAAATTTGGTTTAAGCGTTTTCAATCCGGAAATTTTGACATCTAAGATGCACGTCGGTCTGGTCGCCCTATTACGGATAAAATGGATACCATTTTTGAAAAACTGGAGCAAGATCGTCATATCAGTAGTTACAACGTAACTGAAGAACTGGGAATTGACCACAAAACAGTTTTGGCGCCTTTGAAAAAAACTGGGTACACAAAAAAGTTCGATATTTGGGTATGTCACGAGCTCATTGAAAGAAACCCAATAACGAACCGAATAAAGATCCGGAGAGATCCAGTAAGTTGATATAATTGTATATTTAGCAGTGGACAAGAAGGGGCTGAAATGATGAGTGAGGTAAGTATTTTTTTATTTTTCTTTTCCCTTCTGAAGAAAAGTAAATGTTATTTAATTTAGGATTTTTTTTAAAATACCAATACATTTTATTTATTAAATATGTGATATGAATTGAATGAATATATAGACAATATATGAATGTAAAGTACACTACTAACACGCGATAACATTATGTACTACTGAATATTTATAAATATATACATATTTAATTTTCGAAGGGAGAAAGAAGAGAAGAATCGTAGGCTTCACTGTAATTTGCGAAAGCCATACAAAGAGGCAAAAAAGATTCTGTAATTTTTTGTATAATCTGCCTCAGAGCATAGATAAAGTCCACGTTGCCACACACTTAGACTTTTACTTTGAAGAGTATGCAAAGCAATTTTTTTTGAATCTTCAAACTAAAATTGTAACGAGAGTATTTCAAGCTCAAACTAAGCTGTACAACGTTATTAAATAAAATCTATCATCGTGACTAGTCAGTAAAGAAAAGCCGCTGTTTTAAAGAGTAGGGAATGAAGACTTGATTCATTAAACTTTAATATCACGAAGACTAATATACATCCCATATATTGTTTAAATTATAAAGATTGTTTTTTAATTGTATTATACATAATAAAATACAAGTAATAATAAAGTATAAAAAGTGATAAAACATAAACACTAAAAGAATGTCTATAGTAAATTATATATTAGACTGAATGTTACACTGAAAAATTCAGCAGATCAAAATCAGAAGTAAGGTTTGAAGTTATTAAATTCCGCTCTTTTTTGCTTTACTTCTAACTCCACCTAAAAGATTTCCAATTTGAGGAAGTTGAAACAATGTAAACTTTTTGAAAGATTCCTCTGTATATGACTTCATTTACTATTTATTAAGGCAACATAATCACAGGGCGCCATTAGAAGGATTTGCAGTAGTACAAAAATGTTAAAACAATAAAGAAATATGCTTATCTAAATATAAAGAAAAATGTCGTCTTGGTTAAAACCTAAACTTAAACTGTTTTTACAAATGTTTTCATGAACAGAACTATTCGAAAACGGAGATAAATAATTAAAACAATATTTAACCACCCTCAAACAATGTTAAGTTATACACTTACTAATAAAAAATAATCAATATAATTTACCCCAAAGTTTAAAAATAAATTCACAGGTTTTGAAATAAATTTTCACTGTTTTTTAATCTTGGGCTTTAATTTATTTTTGTGAAAGATTCGCCGAAAGAGTCTTACAAATGAAATAGAAATTATCTAATTCCCTGAACATGAACATATATATATAAATATAACAAATAGTTCGTTTATCAAAGTTTTACTTCTCACAGTTTTCTTCGGTATTTTAATTAAAATGTGTTTCTAGTATCTCGATGCAAGTGTTTTATTCATATAAAATTTCAATATAAATTACTAAAAGCTTGAATTTAATTTATTGATCACTTTATGTGTTACCTATAAATCAATAATCATTTACTGTGTATATTTTATCCACGAACAGTGTATAAAAGAATGTAACTTTACAGAGTATTTTAAGTTAAACAAAAGCTCAAGGAACATTCATGAAATGAATCGAAAAAGCCTTTGTTCGTTTCGTCTGTGAAGGCGATTGACTCCTCAGTATTCACCACTTTCTTATACATTACTTAAGTTTTTGATCATGACTTCCGAACGGCTGTTTTCTTTTTATTTTATAAAAAGTCCGTTGCGGTTGTTCCAGGGTTAGAAGTATAACGCAATAAAGGCAAGCAGAAGATAAATATTTTTAAAAAACAGTACGTATTTACAATTACTCGTAATTACAATGTGTAAGATTAGTGCAAGATTTACTGGTCTTTATTGTCAGAGATTGACTAGGTAAGTTATCACCGCAGTGCTTATTTCTGTCGTGAAAGTGAGAAAACATTACTGTCTCCGGTTGAAAGGAGATGCGTCTAGTGAAATTACTGTAATAATGAGTCGATATATGTTATGTTGTTCATCATTATAGACAGGCACGTTATTTACAATCTGGTGAAAGCCTTGCTAGTAATACCTAATTTTTTATACAAATAGATGCCGTTTAAATATTTTGTGAAGAAGCTAAACTTTTAAGTGTTTGGCGACAAACACAGTGTGTTGAAGTGTTTATCATTCTAAATAGCGACATAATGTTATGGGCATTTTCAAAAATGTTATATATTATGACAGCTGTAACGTATTACCTTACACACAATAAACGCAAACTATTATTTACGACACCAAGGGATGGAAAATGCTAGTGAAAATTATTTTATAATAAATGAACCATAATTAGTGAAACGGGGTACTCTTATTTTGGTATCACATGTTTGGTAATTAAATTGCTGTTATAGTTACTTAGAACTGAACTACCAACCTGTTATTGTAAATCTGTCTCCAGAACAACTGCTGTGTTCTGGTAGTTAAAATATGAGAGGATTTTGAGCACGCATGCTTTATTAACTACGGCCCTAATATTATAAAACACGATGTGTAATTAAGGCCAAGTGAGGCTAGGGGTGCAAGGGGTCTGGCATAACAACTCACGGGACCCAAGCCAATTTCACCGACTCGTGGTGCACCCTGGTAATCAACAGACTAAGCTCTGGCGTCAATCAGCCCATATTGGGTGAGCGTGGTGGGAAATGGTCCAAATCCAGTTAAATGTAACGCGGGACCGATCGATGTGGAGATCTTTGAGTGCTGCCTATGTCTAGCAGTGGACGTCTGTCGGTTAATGATGATGATAATGATGCAAGCCCATAATACAAAAAATGCGGGTTTGTTTAAAACTTACAACTTTCATTAGACTTTATTAGTATCATTTTAATTTTGCTGCAAAGTAACAATGCGCAAACATTGCCGTATTACTTTTGAAAGGCAGTCAGTGAAATTATTACGATGTATAAATATTCTAAAATCTCAATGTAATGGATATAAATTAACATTTAACTTTAAAAAATGTCCGAATATTTTAAATACAGTTTTTAAGTCAATTTTGTTTCCTATTGACGAAGATGTAATTTCGTTATCTCAAAGTACAATATCCGTTAAGTAGAATGTCCATGTCGTGTACTGTCGCTAGGAATACGACGCCGAAAGTTACACAACGCCAAGACGGCTATAGTATGTTCACTTTCATTCAGTCGCAGCTCCAACTGTATTCTGTCCAGGGCTCGTTTAGGAAATTTACAATTTCATTTACTCTCGCTCGAACAACAAAAACAGTTAGAGAAAAAAATCAGATTCTCTATGTTTGTGAATACTAACGTTATACTTTATACATTGTTATATATATTAAATTATTTGTTTTTTCAAATAACATACTACATATATGATGCGCATAATTATTAAGTAATACTTATATCGCAGGACCGATCGGATCTATACGGAAAGCTTTTGACCAGCAGTGGACGTTTGTCGGCCCGGTCATGATAACAAATATTTATCTATTTTGTATTCATCTGTAATAGTAATGTGAGAGAATCTTATTTGGCGATTAGATGTACTATTCTGATTTATTATTTAATTATTTGTTTTAGTATCTCACATATGAAGACTATAGTGTAAAAGTTTTACAGTTTACCTTGTGGCGTGTTCTTCAATTATAAAAGTCTACGTAAATCACTTTAAATAACACTAATAAAACTTTCGAATGTAGGCAAAACAAAATATAACACTACATAAAGGTGCTTTAAACTTGAACCTATATATAAACTTTGTTAAACGTACGTTTAGTTCATTGATCTGTTAAGCGGACTCCAGCCGGGCGTGATGTTCAATGAATTGACTTAATACTTGCATACAGTAGTACCATCCAACTGTACATATATTACGCCTTGAGTTGATATTTTCGAAGTTATTTTAATATTTATGAGTAATGTAGAATATATTATAGGAATTAAGCGACGGGGAAACGGCTCGTCGAATCTGCTTCACATTTACATAAATGTACCGATTTTTAACATTATCACCCTAAGAGTAATTGTACTTGGAAACTTATTATTATTTATTTTCTTAACATATATGTAGAAGATTTAATAATTAATTTTATTAATTGTTACATGCAAACTACGTTTTGTTAAATAATAAGACTGAAATCCATTAAACTTGGAGAAGACTATTTATGACTTACTTTAATGACATAACTGCTTCTATGTTTTAGAGTAAATAAACATCATTTTAGTTATGAAATTAATTGATAAAAGAAAGCACTGATACCGAATTATTTATTTATTTATGCTTCTTATGAACTATATGTATTTAGGATAGTAACAAAGTTGGCACGAGATTTTATAACCTGACAACACCCACGATGTTTCACCGTCATCGTTTTATGGCGGGGCCACGGGAACGTTTTCGCACTCGCCCGCGATACGCCAGCGCCAGCTGCACTTTGCAGCACAGCATGAGGAGTCGAACCCCCTTTTTTCACTTCTATAAGGGTGCGCCGGAACACAGTGCGCCTTCCTCTCGGCTTCTTACAATCACTTGCGTAACGGATCCGTTTAATCCGTCACCCAGAGGCCATGGGAGCCAAGAGACAAAACCCTCCCGACTTCCTGCGGCGAATCTGGTCTTGGGTTACCCGATGTTCCATAATAGGGGCCCTAACACCGAACCCTGGGGAACATCGCAGTATATTTACCTCCTCAAGAAACGATCGTTTTGGCCCTGATAAATAATGTATCTCTCAGATAGATAGTCCTTAATAATACGGATGAGGTACAAAGGTAACTAGTGAAACTTTAACGCTTCATTAATTCGCGCTCACGGGATCATATTGAAAGCTTTGAGGATGTGTAAAGACACCGCCAGAAGTACACCACGCTGACATACTACTTCTTCAGAATAAGCCCGTACTCGTTTAATGGAATTAATAGTCGAACGGCCTCCTCGAAATCCGAATTTGCTTCGGAAAAGTTGGGGCCTATCTCTTTGAGGTGTTTATTGAAGCGATTGGCTATGATTCGTTCGAATAGCTTGTTTATCTCATTCAGCAGGATTATTGGGCGATAGGCTGAGCGAGATTCAGCAGGACGAGCTGGTTTCCCTAGGAGGATTAATTTTTCCATTTTCCACTGTATAGGGAACCTACCAGTCACTAGCCAAGCATTCATTAGCCAGCATAAACGATCCCCAAATTTTTCAAGAGCTAAAACCTATGCGCGGCCACAAACTCTATCAGGCCCCGGGCCTTTCCTCTTGGTTCGAAGCTTGTAAATCGTGGCGTCGAGTTCTGCCTGAGATATGTACGGAACCTTGGCAGTTACATGATATTCTAAATGTTCAACCGGAGCCGATCATTCTGTATGCAGCGAGTGCATGGGCGCCGGCGGCTAAGAAGCTGCTGGTCCGAAAGCAGCTCGATGCGGTTCAGCGTGGCTTCGCGCAGAAAATTGCGCGAACTCATCGAACTGCATCGTTGCACTCGGCCCTAGTACTTGCCGGGCTGCTTCCTCTGGACCTTCGGGTCCAAGAAGCGGCCACTTTATTTGAGATAAAGCGCGGTCACTCCCGGGAAGTGCTAGGAGACTGGGAGCTGGAGGACCAGTTAGCTATCTGAGACTACCACACCCGTCTGAACAGGTTGGTGTGGAGTTCTCCTGCCTGGGGGAAAGTGCGGAGGAGGTCCAACTTGCCACTTCGGCTGCCGATTCGGCCATTTACACCGACGGCAGCCGCGTCGACGACAAGGTGGGTGCGGCGTTCAGCGTCATGCGGAACGCCGCAGAGGTTACAAATAAGAAACTCAAGTTGGGCAACTTCTGCACCGTATACCAGGCAGAACTGCTGGCATTAGTAGCAGCGACGGGGTTCGTTACAAGTGGTTAGCGGCGACGTATGAACAACTGTTTATGTTAAATTGCATTCTAGAAAACTTCAGAGACATTTCAAGAAGTAATATATCGCGCGGGAGTGGCCCGTCTGCTTCAACCCACTCTTAATTGATTATTGAAGTGGAAAAAATCATGGATCACCTGTACATCGCGATGAGAATAGAGATAAAACCGGATTTGAAATCATCAAAACATCAATAGTCATTACGATGGACATCTTAGTGTTTTTATTCCTTTTTTTTTAATTTGTAAGTTATTTTTAACTGAATCTGAATACTACCACGCGAATTTCAGTGATTTAGCGCATATTACTGTGGTAGAAATGAATACTTTATCTTTTGAATAAGGTTTTTACAAGTTAAGTTACTGTCATCATCGATGTGTTAGCTTAGTGTACATTTTAGATTTATTCATAATTATAGAATACAACATAATTATATAACAACTTGCTTATGGTGTTAAAGCAACTACAATTTTATTACTTCTTATATTCTTATATATCCTTCCTTTACTTACTATATATTATGTTTACAAACAAAAGTACGATTTGTAGAAGTATGGAGACAGAATTCGAAAATACTCGTATAGTTTTTTTTAAAAGTGATATTAATAAAAAATCTTTTAGCTGCGATAATATTATCAAAGTGACCTACCTTTTTTCACATAAATTTAAAATAATTTGCGCCTTTATAGCTCATGCTATATTAATGCAATAAATGTTATAAACTAAGAACTGAACTAGTTAAAACGAAAACAAGTAATAATTATTTATAATTAGAGTGCTCGTTTTACTCTATCAATATAAATATAATAAACATATAATTAATACAATAATATAGACTAGGGAATAAATATATATCACAGTTTTGTTGAAACACTTTTTATGACAACAAAAAAATACCGTTTTTTTTATAAAAAGAAAAATAGCTTCTCTACTTTTCAGTAATATACAATAGTAGTTGTGCAATAGTAAATAAAATTGAACAATGAAAACTTTTTCTACGCGACGAACCTTGGGTCTTTATAAAAAATAACTATCAGTAACTACTTTGATAAAAAAAAACAATCGAGTTCAGCTATAATTGTTGTTTATGTATATTATTGCTATTATTTATAAATGTTTTAACAGGCGGTAAAAACTATGATGGGAAATAATTGTAAATGAATCCGTTTTTATCGTTTGAATAGAAATAATGAAAAAGAAAAAATATTATTAAATAATTTATATGCTGTAATATGACAGACGGTGATGGTAAAGTATATACCTTTTTATAAGTTCTACACCAAAAGGGGATGCCTTCCAGCAGCAGAACGTAGCACAATTCAATGAGTGTACAATACTTGCTATCGATTCAGCTTCGACATTCCAGCTCGAAGTAATATCTCTCCACATCTTTATATATCTTCTATACTTATTATGGAATCGCGTAGGAATTTTCATTTAGCTTTCATTTTATTCGGGATTATACCAGAATTTTTATATTCTATAATAAAAGTTTTTCTTATTCAAGAAAGTTGAAGGCAAAAGACACGTTGAAAACATAAGGGAGTGAATTCACTGTCAACCTCCAGTAAGGGAGAGGCGCTTTAATAACAAGAAGATAAATTAAAAACTAGAAGTGTGTACCTATCTCTAAGATTATAAGCATAAAACTGACTCATTTACGGAAAGTTTTCCTCATCAGGCCACCGAGTGTTGGAATAATGTACCTCCACCGATACGTCAATGTAACCCTGTTTTAAGTTATAAAAAAACGTTTTAATCTATTCTAGCTGGAAAACCAAAACATTAAAAACAGTTTATACTCGTAGTAGTTTATAAAGGTTATAAGAATGAATGGTGCAGATTTACACATCGCACAGAGTGCAATCGAAAGGACTATGCTCGGGGTTTCCCTGCGTGATCGAATCAAAACTGCGAAAATCCATAGGAGAACTAAGGTCATTGACATAGTCCAAAAGATTGCTAGTCTCAAATGGCAATGGGCAGGACACATCGCTCGAAGGACTGACAGCCGATGGGGCACTGAATATTACCTCGAATGGCAACCGCGTCCCGGAAGACGAAGTATTGGCACGCCTCATGATCGATTGATCTGGAGATCTTTGGGGGCTGTCTATGTACAGCAGTGGACATCTGTCGGCTGATAATGATGATGATGATGATAAAGAGAGTATATTTGTAAAAGACATTTTTTTTAAAGGGATTAAAGCCTAGGAAAAGCGCAGGATTCGGTGTGTAGAAAGACTCGGAGACTGTAGAAAAATAAATTATTAAGTTATCAATAGTCATTATATTCTATCTCATTCTCTCTACTTTTTGATCCCTCCTCGTATATAGGAGATTCCAGAGATTCATTGACTTATCACGAGATCTCCGAAACTATTAGACGTGAAGACTCAATATTTGGTAGAGGTATTGCTTCTGCCATTTAGAGGTCAGCTGGGAATTGATTTCATAAAATTCTTTCCAAAAGGGATTTGCACGACTGGTGTTAACTATGGGTAGGGGGCCGGAGAGCCCCGGGCTGCCACGGGTGGGAATATTTCAGACAAATTTCAAGTCTACATTTCAGCAAAGCGAGCTGGGTACAGCTAGTTACTTAAACTTTCTTATGTTTTTTAAACAATAGTAACATTGATCTTATTCTCTGATGATTTCGATGAAGGAAATGGACCATACTACAAGCTATTGCTTAAAATCTTGAGGTTGCTGTACTAATCCCTGGCTGATACAGTTATCAGCTACGGGTTGGGTAGCTACTATAGAACATATAAATTATATATTAACGTGATATATACACTATAAGTACGAACACTAAACTATTGTGCCTTATGAAGTTAAAAACGATGATGAAGGTCTGTTTAAGTATTGCAAGTTGTTGAATGTACATAACAAATTTAAATTATTAATAGTTAATAATTATACTGGCTCTACTCGCTCACAGAGTATAAACAAACGTCCGTCAAATTTAAGAGAGCTCGAAGCAAAGAAAAATATTGTGGTCCCGAAATACAACAACGTTTATTGTACCAGAATTTTTGATTTTGTTATACCAATTTGTATAAATGACTTACCAACAGATATCTAAAATATTGTTGTATCCTCGGGATCATGCCGAGCGAGGCTAAAGAGATGGCTCATTGCAATGGTTTGCAATGAGCCATCGGGCCAGCCGGGCTAGTGCCCGGACGTGACTTGCGCTGCACCTAGGTCACGACGACTGTATTATCTAATAAACCTTACTGGTTTTCGGGTAATGGTGTATTTCTTGAAAATATTTATCTCTAAAATAAATAGATAAATAAAATAAGCTTTAAACGTAGTTTTAGTTGTACATATAGAAAAATTTTCAGCTTATAATTCTTCATTACTGCTATTTTTTAACATATATTTGCAAAATTACTCTTAGCTAAGAGTAAGGAGTAAAGTAAATGATTTAATTAAATAATTTACTATCTGTGGTCAACGTGTAATTTCTATTAATAAAGTTGCTATTTATGAATTTGGGATATGGTCGTGAGTTATTTTTATATAAAGTTTGTGGTTATAGGAATTTTTTTATAGGTATTATTACAGTATTATAGTATATAGGTATTATTTTTTAAAGGTTAGGCTTATGCTGTGGACGTCTATCGCCTAATGATCATGATATAATATGTAAGACTATCTCATCCTGATTACTGTATCAAAAATAAATAGGTTTATTTTGGTTATGTATTGACTCTACCTCGTCCAAAAGATAGTGTCCGAATTATTTTTATTTACACGACAACCTTCGTTTCTTTTACGGTTGTCAATAGGTTGTTACTTAAGGTTGCAAGGTCTTAACAAGTATTTTTACTGCCAGCGCGAAAGATTTCCTCTGTTAAATGTTGTGTGAAATATTTGAACACATCGGCGGCGTGCAGCACTCTCAAAGACATTTTATCGCTTTCTGCGTCATTTCATATATATATTATTGTCATGCTCTGAACCCTGCAGCTATCTCTGAAGTGCTTTATGATGGATCACTTCCACAATATCCTTTAATTCTTTATTTTCCACTTTGGTCTCTGGTCATCCACGGGGTTGGTTCTGAAGGTCGAAATTTCCAGAACGGAAACGTTCAAACCAAAAACATACCGTGCTTTCTTTTGAGACACCAGCGCCGTACACATCATTAGTCATTCGAGCTGTTTCTGCAGCACCGGTGCCATGGTGGAACTCGTACCCGTAAATATACCGATATTTCATGTTTTCCATTGTGCAGTAATAAGCAACGCAAAAGAAAAAAATTAATGACTGTTTTCAAAACTCAAAGGTACCGGCTAACTGAATATAAAAATTTTTAATTCGGAATTCTTAACCAAGGAGGAGATATTTCAGATCAAAGTGGTCAGTACGACAAAACGCTAATTTTATATGTACTCGTTTTAATCCCGCAAAGTGTCTGCGAGTCCTGGCTTTGACATCGTTCACATCTCGAAACTACAAACAGCATGAAACCGCCCCGCTCTTTACAATCTTAAAGAGCAGTGTCTGCGATCAAATTTTTTCTCTTATATTCCAACACAATACAATTCAATCATCGCAGTGAATGCAAATAAAATTTAAATGCAAAATGGTAGAAAATCGATCACATTGTCCAACATTATTTATTCAAATTGAAGGTCAAAAAAGGCTTAAATGTGGTCTTAAATTGCTAGACATTTATGAAATTGCGTATCAATATATTTTTTTTCATTAAATGTTAACAATCCGTAAGTTCTTGAGTAGGTCATTTTGTTTATGTTATACGAACATCTAGCTACATTAAACACATATAATCTGAACACATAATGTATGAATTTTTAAATATAAATCGGTGGTATAATTTGTTCTATAACTCACAATCTTTGGTAAAATACGTGGAATTTTCATGATGCATATTTAATGAAAGAGATTAAAAATTCTCGCATACTCTTGCTAGGTATTTCTCTAACCTCTTACAGACAGACGTCCAAAGTTTCAGTCAAGAACTGTTCGTTACGTGGTATGCTGTCAGACAACAAGCGCACGACTTAAGTTGGAGGAAAGGTTTAAAGTTTTAAAGTTTCTGATAAATTCAGAACTGACTGAACAGCATTTTTTGTCATTATAGCAACCACATAAATAATACGAAAAGGAAATATACATAAAAGTTATTTAGAAATAAAATGATGAAGGATCTATAATCATCTACAAGAGAATGCGATTCCGGTATTCAGAAATTTATTCATTGACTCATCACGAGATCTCCGGAACTGTTAGACGTAAAGACTTAAAATTTGGTAGAGGTAGTACTTGTGCCATTTAGATTTAGTTAGCTAAGAACGGATTTTACAAAATACATACACTAATAGGAGTTGCTTGGGGTATTATTTTATTGGGGTATTAGTAATAAAGCGAGCGAGGAACGTCCAGTTCGTTATAGAATAACTTAGGAATTATTGGAGTTTATATTAATATGATATTTACCATTGTTCTAGTAGTTCTAGTTCTCTGTATATAAACTTTACGAAATATGAATTCAAATCGTGTCAAGTTGTTTCAAGGCTTATTATAATTTCACAGATAATCATACTAAGTTTTTTTAACAACGTGGTATTATTCTCATACGCCGAGATCACCTAGGTAAGAAATGGGCTAGTAAGAATAGGATTTAGGGTAAGCCCTGCCTATCGTAGATGGCGACTAAAACGGTCTAGGAGTTTCGCGGGCCTCGAAGATTTCCTCCTCGAAACCAAAAAAAAAGGTAACCATCGAACACCTATTTCTGCGGTCAACTATAGTTTGCAAAAATAATAGACTGTCATTACTAGAATTAACTTTCCTTGAATTTTCTTAACGAAATTTAAGGCTTTGTAAAAATACTTAGATACTCTTATTGTAAAAGTCAGGTACGGTTCCTTTGTATATTCGTATTCGTTTGACAGGCCATTTCGGAAAATCCGCGCATCTTCACTGATAATCCATTTTATATGTACAAACTGAAACACCAAAATCCCCAATGACGTGACTTGTATACCAAGTCTAAATAAGATTATAAGAGACGACTTGAACTTTGTTTTTAGAAAGTAAATATTTGAAATAAATTGATTCACGCCTGCCTCAGAAGCTGAAGTTTTTTCTTCTAATATACCGGTTTTATTTTTTAATAATTTATATTTACCTTACTATTTGAAAATCTCTCAATTATTATTCAGTAGTTCCTTGTTTAATGGACTTAACAATTTGTAGCATGTATATATTAAAATTGTTAGAAGGTTAGCTACTTTATGAAATTAATTTCGCTTTATTAAATTACTTCGTTGCAGGTCTTCATTAATTGAAAAGTACTCTGTAGTATCACTAATTACTTCTTCTGCAAAGTTTATATTTACTAAGTGTACTACTGCGGTCGGTTTTAGTATAAAAAGTTTCGAACGTAAAATGAATCCTCTTCACTTAAGTTTTCCTTCACTAGCGATCGTTTTTTAGATATAAAGAAGCAGTTTATTAAGTTATACTGATGTTAATAATACGTTAGTAATATATATAAATCAATTAAGACAAATAGCTGAGAGGTAGTTTCCTCAATCTGATCGCCAAATCCTGTTTAAAGAAGACACACATGGTGTTATCATCTATATTAATTTAATGATATGTAGGAGGCATCCAGAGATTCATTCATTGACTCTTCGCGTGATCTCTGAAACTATTAAATGTACGAGTAAATGCTCAAAATTTAGTGGAGATATTGTTTTGCTATATAGAAGTCAGTTAAGAATGGATTTTACAAAATTCCTTCTCCAAAAGGGAGTTACGGGGGGGTTACCACAAAGCAGGAGAGGAACAGCTAGTACATTATACCCTTAGTTGTATTCTTTGTCCAAAATGTAAGTTAACGCAGATCAGTGACTAAATAGATCTAGATATTGTCTTTTTTAAATATGGCTATTAGTAAACTTCAACATCACCATCAGCCGATAGACGTCCACTGCTGGACATAGGCCTCCCCCAAAGATAGACATAGATCGGTTCTTGCATCCAGTGGGTTTCCGCTATTCTCACCAGATTGTCGGTCCACCTGGTGAGAGGCCTCCCAATACTACGTTTACCAATAAACTTAAACAGTATAAAATCTTAATAATGATTAGTTAAAGTGTACTCAACAGCATCGACAAAGCTGTTAACCAATTAATTTAATTTCTTTGTTTCATAGATAGTTTCCGGTGCAAAGTAGAAAGTAATGAAGAGGTACACTGCGTTCAATTATCTAATAATTATAGTGAACTCTTCCTAAATTGAACTATTATCCAGTTGGATACTAAAAATAAAAGAAATCTTAAAAAACGTTAAGAAATATAGAAGATATTAACCGAACTTATAAAATTATAACTATAACTTAACTTATCTTTTAATTAATTTTTTTTATTTCCGTATAATTTGAAGCAGTAAATTTTTTTCAAAGCGCATCATAATCTTAATTGAAATCTTAGGAGTATAGAAATAGCTTATGACAGTTTAGACGTAACGCGTATCACGTCTACGGGTTATCCTCCACGTAAATGCTTAAATCACACTAGTGCTTGATTTATCAATCGATTTTGTATATGATCGACACCCTGGTCACCCACCTCTACGACTCTTGTCATTGAACGATGACGTCACTTTGCACGTTCCGTTTTTCGCGCGAACACGCAGTAATTTCGACAGATATAATATTTTGAAATGATTTTCGAAGGTTATTTTAATATAAAGCACAAGATAGACTCTATGCTAACAGTATCCAGTTGAAGTTTAATCCAAGTTAATATCAATTTGTGTAAAAGGATATAGCCATAGGTATACGACTGAGCGGTCTCAAAGAATATTGTTGGAAAATAATGGATGTCTGTAATATTGCGAATGGGGGAAGCTAGATACAGTAATTGGTAAAGGGAATATTGCATGCGTATTTTTAGTTATAGACTAGCTTCTTTTTTTTAAAAAAAAAACAAACTAAAATTTATTGGGTTTGGGCTTTATTGAACACTGCGTTCGTGAAAGTTGATTTTTATTTCAATCAAAATATGGCTCGAGTTGTTAGCTTTTCATTCGGGGCACAACGTTTAATGAAGCCGAAAAATTTTATAGTAATTAAAACTTTAGGATATGTTTTATACTTAAAAAGGTTCCTGTAAACCGAGTGAAGTAAAACATTGTAAAATTAAACTTAAACCGTCCTTTAGTGAAGGATTTTTTAAATTGAAATTTATACGTTGATTACGACTAAGTTACTAAACTCTTATTCATGAAATACAAAATGATACGGAACAATTATTGACTATAAGATTTGACGTTTTACTTTTAAAATTTAAGCATGTTTAATTTCCAAAAAAAAAAAAAAGAACTGTGTGTTTTTCATTAAATGTTATTCAGTGTAAAACACGATATAAGAATAAACAGCAATGTTCCCACTAATGGGACTAAGAGCCATCTCTTATAAGGAGCTAAGATTGGGTTGATGACAGTCACATGTTTTAGAAAGCTTGTTCTGGAAACTTGTCTAATGTTTTCTTCACTAATTTAATGTAAGGAACGAATCAGTTTCAGTTAGAATCAAACCCACAACTTTTCGACTCGCCTTACTTAGCTATCTCGGTTTGCTTGAATTAAATAAAATTATATTTTTACTACATAAATTAATTAGTTCAATATGCGATATACTTTTTACCTAAAACAAAAGAATTTAAAATACAATATTTGCTATAAAATTTTTCTTATGTATATCATACTTTTTTTAACGTTTATTTATAACGTAAAAATTTCTATTATTCAGTAGTACTTTAATATAAAACTTCATGAAGATTATTTACCATGAAATTATCTAACGTAATAGTGACATTATTTCATAAAAATAAATTCTATCAGATTTTCTATCGAAAACCAATTAAGTGGAATTTCCTGAGAGTATTTACATTAACTAGGACTGATAATTTAAATTAATATGAATCAATTTATTTTCAATGAAACAGGTTTTTGTTTAAAATGGTTCAGGTGTGAACTTTCGCTTCATTGATGAATTTTCATTTGCAAACCGGATAATTAACGGGTTAAAGGCTGATCACGATGGCGACACGATTTAATTACAAAATGCATCATATCGCCAATATACATGCAGCAATGTTTGAGTATGCACAAAAAATAATTGCGCTTGTTGTTTTGTTACCAAATTTAATTATTTATTAATTATAATTGCACGATCCCGACACATGTTAAGTATTAAGGACTACAGTTGAAAAGGAACTAAGCGAGAGCCATTTTAAATGACATCATCATCCCAGTCGAGTAATCGTCACGTACACAGTTATTCAATAACTTAAAAATGACATTTACTTCGGAAAAGTTTTTAAATTTGACCGGGGTAAAATCAACAATAAGATATGTATAATTAACACTTCAAACAACACCATTTCATCATGTGCAGATGGTGCAGAGGCAGAATTTAACATTCAGATTGATCTACTAGATAAAAATAGAATTGGAGTGAGCTATGCTCACCTTGTTTCTAAAGGATAAGATTCAATACGAAGATATTTAAAGAACAATTGTCGATATAGCCATCAAACTTTACAAGGTGAGGTTGCAATGGACTGGGGTAAAGAAACGCTCAGACATGAGCATCTTTCTGGATGAACCGACTACCACAATAAGGGTGTAGTAGATTAATAAAGGCTAATAATGGTGATAATAATAATAAATTGTACGAATAATATTAGTTAATACTAACCTAACACCTTTGATAGTTTACAAACTCCTACAATTACAACTTCTCGCCTTTACTATACTTTTATTCAATATTGTGATCAGCTATTATATAATATTTTTTAAGTTGTAAATTAATAATAAATAGTAATAAGTTAATTATCCTCTTCTTATGTATTGACATATACTTCTTATTAACAGTTCGAGCGGACTATTGTAGATCAATGTAATCGTCAAGGGAATCACGGAAATCCACAATGCAGCGGTAAGAAACATTTCTATTTAACCACAAATCTTTTTCAATATCAACAATTTTGTTCAATTCATATTATATCATCATTTTTATATTCATTTTGTATGAACTTAATTCGTTGTTGCATTCGTAAAATATTTACCCTGCACCATGTCACGCTGTTCACTTTGAGACGTAAGATGTGGAATCTCTCTAACTTTCGATAACTATAACGCTCTTCATGTTGCATACATTACTTTTTATGTTTATACATTACTTAAATATACCCTAAAATTACGTTCTCATAGAAGGAATAACAAAGTCTTTCTTTTACAGCATCTCCCGTAGGATCCGGTAGGTGAACTGGGCACAGTACCGCCGCAATGGTCATAACCTTTTTACAAAACTTATACGAACAAAAGATCCGAGAGAAACAGAAGATCAAGAACTGAACATACCAACGAGGCAACGTCTATCTGTGAGTTGTTGTTATGAATATATATATATAATGTAATGTAGCCAAGTTACAGCCTACGGTTTACATACCAGCTTAGTCGTCCCTTTGACGCGTCCCAAAGGTAGGATATTTGAATGCATGTTAATCGATTCGACGGGCCGCTTTCAAATCGATTAACATTGCTTTGACATAGCTGGAAGCCAAGGTGGTAATTTTGGCTCCTCTCCTGTATTCTCTTGTGCATCACAATGTGTTATTTGGTGTCTACAGCTATTGTTTGTCATTATACACACATTTAAATTGCAGTAATAATATAAAGCAGGTTCTAGAAATACAGATGTATATAAGTGAAAAGACAGCTAAATTTAAAAGCGTGTACAATTCTAACAATGTTAATTTACATCAAAAACATTGTATCATATGTACAGCTTAATATTTTAGGGTTTTACTAACTTAGTAAAATCAATTGAATTATTTGCTGTTTTGCTTTTCTATTCATTACATTAAAAATGTTAAATTGAAAAGGATAATAATTTTTACTTTGAGAATAGATAATGTTTTACAGTCAGTTTTCTATAACAAAATAAAAGAAATATCCTCATTGAAGTGAATGGGAAGAATCGTAATAATATGTGAGAAATAAGATTCATTTTAAAAAGATGCTTATGTTATTCTTGGAACTATAACAACTCCCGTATATAGTATCGCTTATAATAAGGACGGTGCATGCAAAGAGGTTTCCGGAAGAAAGAATAATATACTATATGATAAGTGCTTTCCTTCTGCGAACGCATGCAACAATTAAGAGGGAACAATTACATGAGATCATTTATGCTTCCACACTCGAAAACCTATCTAATTGCACACATGAGATTTTTATCTATGTAAAGATTCATCACGTTATCTTTGGAACCATAACACACACAGACTTGAAATTTGGTGGGAATATTCCTTATTCCGAACATAGAGCCGCTAAGAACGGATTTTATATAATTCGTTCCCGAAAGGAATTTGCGAGGATGTTACGGCCAGCAAAGCGAGTAACAGTTTAGTATAAAATCGGAACTTATTCTCTGGAGCCAAGCGTAGGTACTAATTAATTCGTGATATTAATTAACCTCGACGAGATAAGACAAGAAGTAAAACTGTTTTTGTTATTTAATAGCTCATGTCAAATTTTTGGCAACACTACTAACACTTCCGTCGTTATATACAATGGTATAACAGTTCCGATGTGATTCACTGTCGCACCTCACACTGTTCAACTGTCTTTGGTCAAGACCATGTAATGCAATTAAATCGTACATGTTCCATGTTCCCAATACGTTACCATTATATCACATTTTTTTTCCAATGGGTACCTAGCTGTTTGTTTACTTGGAATTAAAAAAAAAAACGCAACACTTGTTACGATACCAAAAACACTGCAAACGTTTTAAGTTCTCTGTTATATTAACTAAGGGAAGATTGTTTTTATTTTTCATGATACAACAAGAAATTAATCTTAATTTAACTTGATTTTTACATAATATGATATGATGTTTATTTATACTAAATCTACCAATTTTGTTTTAATTCAACAAGTTTTCCAATACATTGTATTAACACAGTCATCTATTTGATAGTCGAATATCTAAGGCCGCTGATTAAAGTTCTAGATTGTATATTAGACTTTCGACAAATTTTGTGTCTAAACAAAGATAGAAGTAGTCAGAATAAGTGTTGAAAATATAAATTCATAAATAAGAAAAGATTCTGTTAGAAAATCAATTTTCTTATTTTTAACATTAACTAAATTTCTCTAAGGCAACGAATCTTTACGTTACTTGTGAATCTATTTCGTCGCCCTTCTCTTTTTTCTTAGAAAGTCATTAGAGAAATAAAAAAATCTTGATAAAATTTCAAAGGTCCGTTTGTTTCGCCTTTTCTTTATTTTTTAACTATATTTAAATTGAGACTAAATTTATTACTTGGTTCTCTGAAATCTAATAATAAAAGAAATATTATCAAAATCTTAGAATAAGCTGTTTATTCCATGAACAAAACACATTTGAAATGT